>JBAIZL010000002.1:238006142-238371142 GCA_036971475.1 Prosapia bicincta
GACCCAAAACCTAGTTGCATGTTTACCTGCTATCCTACCCCTTTCCGACCATTGGTCTTGAACGTTTTTGTATGTGTTTGCACAAGGTGTTTGTTCAACAAATTACTTGTCTAGTAGTTTATTTGTGTATGTAAGTTTGTTCTGTTTTTTGTATCACATTTTTATCTATACCTGTTGTGGTATTGAGTTTGAAGAAAAATCACACTTCTTAAACCATTGAAACCAGATGGGAAGTGTTAGAAAGGCTAGAAAAGACGACATTGATTTTCGAGGTAGGAACTTTTACTGTAAATTATCTTAAGGCTAATAGATCAACTACAAAAATTTGTGTCAAAATCTCAAAAAAAAAAACTGAACGTTTAACAAACAACAATGCCTTCAAAGATACAAGTTCTCGTAGTTCACTCAAAGGGAGCCAACTTCAGGCTTATTGATGTGTGAAAAAGCATTACAATTTATTGAACAGTTTAATGCACCAAAACATTTCAAAGCTAGTTCTGGCTGCCATAAGAACTTCAAATATATATATATATCAAATAACAAAAACTTTTCTCAATTTTACAGGATGAAAGTATTGTTAAAATAATGGTAATTAAATAAGCATAGAAAACATTATTTCAAGGATATTGTTTATTAGGGTTATGACATTTGAGTAATTTTGCAAAATCTCGCACATAAGTCGCTGATTTCCAGGTGGAAACAATTTTATTCCCACATTCCAAAAATATGCTGTACTAGTATTTCAGTCATTTAAATATGTAAATATGGGTTTACACTATATTAATAGGTCTGTTCATCTGCACCAATTTTGAAATGTTTTAATTAATTGGGAATTATTTGAAAGATTTTTGTATTGAAGACATACAAAAGTTTTTATTGGTTACTATCAACTATCTGGACAAATCCAAATAAGTTCAATTTTAAATAATCCCAATCATTGACTTTCTGTTGTAAATACATTCTGAATTTAATTGAAATATCACTAATTTTAGTGGTTTTCAATATTTCAATCAATATATTTTTCAGTGTGTAACTTATTGCCATTTATTTTGTATTTTCATTGTTTTGTTTGTGTGTTACATTATTATTTTTTTGTTTTATAATCATGCCTCTGTGTCATTTGCCATTGTCTTTTGTTTTATTTCATCTAAATTATGCACAAATTCTCTTCTTTGATTCATTGTTATTCGAAGTAAAAAGTGTTGTCTCCTGCCAATTTTAAAAAGAACAGATAATTATACTAGTAATTATTGTTATTTCCTTATTATTATTGTGATTTTGTAAGTCACCTTTTTCTTATATTTTCATGGTGAAATCAAGAGGGATATACAGGAAGTTTCAAGAGGAATGTGCCATTCTGCACAAGCTTATTCCTCTCACTAAAATAATGAAAAAAGTTCATACAAACATGGGCCTGGAAATGCTTCGTGTGGAGTTATACAGGATCAAAGATTTCACCTAAAATTCAGCTACCTCAGTGAAATTAACTCACACTGGAATTTTTAGGGCGTTAATTGAGTTGTTAATTAGATACGTTTCATGTAAAATGAGCTGACAAATCGTATAAAACCTGTCCTAGAGCTCTATCTCCAATAGCTTAGGAAAAAATAAGAGTAAAGCAAAAGAGGTTAGGATCAAAAAACGCACACTTTTTTGGGTTTAGACTACAATAACTCTGTTGAATTGCCTATAAACAAAGAAAAATGTTCAATACAATTTTTAGAAAATTTTATTCTCAAAAAATAATGTTACTAAAAGTCAATAAAAATGGAATAGTTTTCTTTTACATTCATTTTTATTAAGGAACACACAAAATTTAAAACTTTCAAGTTTTTACAAAATTAATTAACATTTGGATAGACATAAACTAATGTAAAAGTGATTAAATAAAACTAAAAATTATGAAAATCACACATTGCTAACAAAGTAGCGAATAAAATTGAATTTAAAAGAAAACTATTACGTTTTTATTGACTTTGTTTACATAATTTTTTTGAGAATAAAATTCTTTACAAATTTTACTAAACATTTTTTTTCAATGGAGTTATTATAGTCCAAACGCAAAAAAGTGTGTTTTCGACCCTAACCTTTTTTTCTAACTGTCAGAGATAGAATTATGGATCAGGTTTTATATATTCTGTCAGCTTATTTTACATAAAAGTATCTCATTAACAAACTCAATTAACACCCTAAAAATTTCAGTCTGAGTTAATTTCACTGAAGGAGCTGAATTTTAGGTGAAATCTTTGACTCAGTGTATCTCGACAACGAAGCATTTCCCGACTCATGTTTATATGAACTTTCTTTATTATTTTGAAGAAAGGAATAAGCTTGTGCAGTAGGGCAAATTCCTCCTGAAACACCTTGTATATATATTATGTATGTGAGTGAGTGTGTGTGTTTGTTCGTATGTATGTTTTTCCATGTATTTTAACAAACAAATGACATCATCAGTATACATATGGGTAGAAACTAGTTAATTAAAAGAATGGTGATGTGTATCACACCTGTTTTCATTGAGGTCCAGAAATATCTCTGCCACTGTACTAGAGAGCCATTGCTTATATGCAATGACCTTATAGCTACTTCTTTTAATCAATCATTTTAAAATTTAAAGTAATTTAAAATTATACAGTTACTTAATTTGTATTTATAAGTTGTCCATAGAATATTTACTTTGTTATTATTTGACTTATGACAATAACAATTTATACATCAATATCCAGGATGTACACATCGACACTGACATTTGTGGTAGAAACTATCCACTTATTGAACAAGATGATAAGTGAGAATTTATATTTTAACTGAGCCCACCTGTACATACCATAACTTTAATAATAATAAATAAGAAACTGGTGTTAAATCATTGGATATTTGTATAACTTGTCTTATCTTGATAGACGGGAAATGTAACAGAGATCTACTGATTGTTCAATTATATTTGGTATATTGTTGGTGATAAATATAAAATTAAGGCAAATGAATTAAAAGTTACAAAATTATTACATTTTCATGATTATAAAGAGCCTATGTTTTTAATTTTACCAAAATAAGTAATTATCTATTTCACTGTAACTTTGCACAAGATTTTTTTATAACAACAGACAACAACTACTGGTTTAATCAAGACACAATAAACAAATTCATATAATGTTTATAATTTGAAAAAACAATAGCTACAGATTTTTAACTTAGACTGAAATCAAATTAAGATATTACAGAATTAAAGAAATAATGTTTTAATGTGCCAGTCAGTTGAAAGCTCACAAAACAAAAGAGTGGTAAAATCTTGGTGTGTGTTTGTGTGTGATTGTTAATTTTTTTTTTTTAATTAAGTTACAAACATTTCACATATTTCAAATAGATGAGTTTTCATTTTATATACACTACATAAAATAATAACAAAAAATTTATCAGATAAGCATGTGAGCTATAGAAAAATATTTTATAAACATTCAATTTTATTCTATGATTAAAATATAAAATGCTTGTGAAATGATAATGTCTTTCCTATATACAAAAGTAGTTAAAAGTTACATGAATTTAATCTTTTCCAAAATCATTTTATTCCTGACCTTTCTTTTTCTCTTTCTATCTGTCTATCTATCTATCTGTCTTCTCTCTCTCTCTCTTTAGATGCCTGCCCTGAACCTACACAAGTAGATCACCGGCAGGTAAGCACACGTACACTTTATCACAGATTTAACCTGCTAGACTCTAGAGGTAACATTATTCAACTCACATACAAACACAACATTCTATTCAAAATCATTTGCATTTAGCACCAGGTAACATGAGCGACCAAAGGTTTGCGATTTTTTAAAATATTATTCTCTTTCATTGACAAACACAATCATTTATTTTCAAGTTTTTTACTATTGTTGAGAATGATTAAACTGTTTATTGTAAAATTATTAATTTAATTTTTATGAGATAGAAATACTTGAATACAATATTCAACTTTGTGTAAAGATACACATTGGGACTGTGGAAAAGTTGTGTGTGTATGCTTCAGTCTACTGTATATCACATTTAGAGCATGTTTAAAACATTTTATTTAAAATTAGTTTTCAAGAAATGTGGCACAACTCAAGAAACATATTCAAGCATGACTATTGCAATAAAAATGTTATTACTTTTATTTAAGCAAAATTTTATTGCCAATATTTTAGTAATATTAGATTTTAAACCTTTTCATAATTGAAACAAATAATGTGTGAATTTTAGACCATAATCAGTTCTATAAAACATTGAAGTAGTGGATACACAGTGTAGTCCTGTTGTTGATTGCTTAGTTGATTTAACCCTAAAGTGCATGGGTAGCTGCCTCTTTCATTATAAAAAAATTTGGATATTAAATTTTATCAAGACTTTCTGATAAAAATGTATGTTATTTCGTCTTTAAACAAAAACTTTACATTTTAGTTAATATTAAGTGAAAGGTTTCCTGCTAATTCTAGAATTGTTCCACTCCCTGCTGATGCATTTTGGAGCACCTCTGTCAGTTAGAACTTATTATGAACTCTGACTGTTCTGAAGTTCTGACTGATAGTGGTGCTCCAAAACTTGTCAGCGAGGAGTGGGACAATGCTAGGATTAGCAGGTAATTATGATACTCAAAATAAAATGTAAATCCTAGCAGAAAAGTAGAAAATTATCAAAAGTAAATATTTTCCATTTTATTTTTTTTAGATAAATTATTACAAAACTTATTTACACTTATTATTTCCTGTTAAGACTGCTCTTTATTTGATTAACTCAATCTACAAGCCTCTTCTGCTCTTGTTTATATGAACAAAACCAACTGTACAATTACCAAATCTTAAAATTTTACAAAGTAATGACTTTTACAAACTTAAAATTTAAGTAAATGTTTTTTTTAACTGTTTTTAACTGCACTTGGAAAATATCAGTAAGAAGCTTTGCCATCAAGATATGACAAGCTGAGCCATGCTGGTTTTAAAGACAAATTTCAGTAGTACGGTCATCAAGCAATAAATATAAATTATATTAATTAATCACTTTTACATTAGTTTATAACTATCTGAACTTTAATTTTGTAAATTTGTAAAAAAAGACAGAACGTTTTCGGTCGCTCTGTGGCGATCTTTATTAGTGTCTATTGAATTTGTTAATACAGTATTATTTTATTTTGTATCCTAGAATGTTTGTAAATATTATATTACAAACATTTAGTGTGCTGAAAATTAAATTTATTACATTGATGGGGAGAATTTCTAGATGTGGTTGCACTTGTGCATTGTTAGTCATTTCTTTTTTTTATTAGAAAAATAAAACCAGTTTGATCTTTATTGATCTTAACCTACTTTCAAAACCAGTAGAATAACAGGATAACACGCCTTCAAAATCTACAAAAAACCATGACGTGTGTACATAACATATCAAACAACCCACTGCATCATAATAAACATGTTGCTTTTAAGTCTATGCTACATAGATTATAAAAACATTTGTGTTCCAGTTTACAGTTGTTTGACACAAGCAAAGAACTCAAAACAATTGAATCCAGAGTTCACAGAAATAGATAGTGTAGTACACTAATGCTTTTAGATCTATGCTACATAGATTATAAAAACATTTGTGTTCCAGTTTACAGTTGTTTGACACAAGCAAGGAACTCAAAACAATTGAATCCAGAGTTCACAGAAATAGATAGTGTAGCACACTAATTTATTACCTATGACTCAAAATACAAACAAAAAAATGTAACAGAAGAAAGAAAGAAATTAATCTTACAAAATTATATAGGCAATATCTCAAATAGAACATCCAAAAACTCAAAAACAATCATGGGTACAAAATAACAAAAGAAATAAAAACTTTGAACACAACACCATTGAGCAAAATCTCAGCAAAAACGTAAAAGAAAATGTCAAGCACCAGTTGTACAAACTACTATGCAAACCGTAATAAAATTTATATTGGACAACAGACCGAAATTTTCAACAAAGATTCAAAATTAACACGAATTTGTCTTTTGCTAACAAATATGATAGAAACAGGCCACAGTTACACGAACACAACTTAGAAATCCTTCAAATCAACAAAAAAGAACAAAATTTTAAATATCCTAGTGCATTATAAAATTTATAAACCAAAAATGGATTTTCATTTATTCTGTCTTTAATATTAATTTTATTTAAAGTAGAGTAGTACAATAGACCTACTCTTTATTTAATAAGTAATTGGTTGTTGTAACACTGAACATACAGCTCAATGGTACAATCTAAATTTTTTATAAAACATAAACTGTAGCTTTATATTTCCTAAAATATATAAGTTTGAGTATCCAAATGCCCTCTGGTCTCTATTAGTTCGGATAATTGACTCTCTAATGTAATTCAATTCTATAATATGTGTAATTCAAATATTGTATTCATTTATAGCTTTTTTTAGTAGGGGGAGTTTAGTTCTCATCCTTATTTATAACAACTCCTTCAAAGTAAAGAAAAGGTGCACAAAATTCTCTATTTTTTAGAACAATCTCCATGAAACAGGCATCCACCTTCACCATAAAGATGTTCTGGATCCACCCTTGACTTTCTCTGAGTGTTATCTTATTCTTTAAGGTTTCCTAAATATAAGCTTACCCTCTGTAAGATTAAGAAGCCTTTTTGCATTTCCATGTGGTGGTTGTTTCTTTATTCCATTCAGATTAAATATTAAAAATAGCATTAAAATTATGGTTTTAACTCGTATTTCATTTCCTTACTTTATAAAATAATTTGACAAATCATACCATTATAAAAACTTTCAAGTATTTACATACATAAAGATCAAATTGTAGTTCATTACTTGTGTAAAATATAGCAGAAATTGGTTTTGAAAATGAAATACATTATCAATGAGGACTGAGTTTAATACTCTTTAATTTAAACTAGTTGAACGAATTAAGTAAAGAAGATTAACAATAGTTTTATATAGACAGGGTTAATTTCAAAGATGTTATTCAATATTTTCTATAGCATTGTTCTACATTAGTTATACAGACCATTCATGACTTTGTGAATCAAAAGTATATTGTTAATTAAGGTATATATTAATATATACTTAATATACATAGTATATTTACTTAATTCATAACTTATTAATTCATACGCTATTTTCTTTTGTTTTAATAGTTACAAATAATAAACCTTAAAAATGTCCACCTTTAGCTGGTCTACAAGCATTTACTGCTCCCAACTACTGAATCATTACTTTTCAGAGTTGGTACATCTGCGTTAGAGATATTTTTTCAGTATATTATTTTCAATTTATAAAAAAAAGCAGATTGTTCATGTAAATACTGCCTCTTAGACAATCTATATAAATAGAAAGTGGGTTTCTGTATACCGTGAAAGAAATATTTAATGAATAATTACAAATAACAACTCTGTGCTCAAATTATCAATACAAAGTCTGACAGCCTCTTACAGGAAACAGCAGTATCCTTCTTCATGCATCCCCCTTAATTATAAACTCTTAGGCTTGTCGCACACTGGTTCCGTTCAGTTCAGTCAGCTCCGTTCTGGCAGTTTTTTCACCCATTTCATCCTTTCGGTCCGCTCAGATCAGTCGTTAAGTTTGAGCACCAACCTCCAGTGGACGACAGACACTGTCAATGTTAGCATGTAAATTCTTTGTGTCGGCTTTTCTGTTTGTGCGATTATAAGTTCCAGCAGTAGTGACGAAGAAACTGCTGTAATAGCATTGACACTAGCTGCAGAAGAGGATAATCAAGTATCAAGGAAAAAAGAAAAATTTGGGTGTACAGTATTAATGCTGCACGGGATAGTGAGGGACAGTATCCTCCTTCATTGTAATATTATAATAATCCTTGTGTGACAGGTCATACAACATTGGATATGCCTGTACTGCTGTTATAAGTCGTTTATCAAAACTCATCTTAAAAATAGATGCATCAACAATCCAATAATCACAGCACTGCAAACGTGTTAGATCGCCCAAGTTCAGTGAGCTTAACACTACTGACTATCTGTACTCTGCGCATGCGCTGCGTCTCAGTCCTTCAGTCGCTTCTACAAATATCGCTCGCTGACCGAAAAGTGGCTGAGATGGGCTGAGCGGACTGAACTGAACTGACAGAACAGATGGTATATGCTGTTACACATTTTATTACATTGTTTCCGAATTTCGGCGGAAGTGACTATGCTGAGCGAACTGAGCTGAACGGATCCAGTGTGCGACAAGCCTTAATAACAAACATCATTTACCATTTCCACAAAAAAAATTTCTCTATATTTCTAAACTGACAAACATTTTTTTTGTAAATTTAGTGGTAACTTGTGATACCTATAAATGTTATCAGAAATTTATAATCTATTTTCTGGAATTTTTGTTTCCATAAGGATGATAACCTACTAAAAATAAAAAAACATTACATATTCACACTATGTCCTAAAACTATTCAAACTATCTGCAAAACTAAGGTTGTTTATCAGTTGCGCACTACAAGTTCCTTGCACCACTAAAATTCATATGTAGTAAAACTTTGACCAAAAAAGTTTTGGACTTTTTTAGAATTTTAAAGACAGAGAAATTTCTCATGATGATTCCATGCCAATGGTATACTAGTGTTTAAATAACGTTCATCAATAGTTATATGCTATGCTTCGAGAAAGTAACATCTATTGTTCTGGGGCTCCAAAACTACCACACAACTAGACGAGTCATGTTTCTTATATAGTTTTACTTTCTCCTTTACAAACTCTAAAATAATTTGCTTCATCAAAAACCTTGCACATACAATACAATTGCAAGATTACTGTCAGTTTTGGGCTGTGTGACTTTATCACACTGCTATACAATAATGTATACCAAGTTTTCGATATATTTTAAAACATTTGTAACTTTTATCAACGAATTAGGTTATGGTTTGTAATTTGAGTATTAATCATTATGTAATTAACTCTATTCAAATGGATTCAAGCCAATACCAAAGGAATAAAATTGTATCTTCTACTGGATATTTTCAAATTATTTCTACTTATTAAATGTGTATTTAGAATCACTAGTTAAAATTGGTTGTTTTGTAATTTTTAATATATTCATTATATAAAAATAAAGCTATATTTAAAAAGTACTTAAGTAAGTGAATACGTAATAGCTTACTGACCCATTTCAAAACATTCGTTCCTTTTATGAAGCTAACCCTCTATAGGGTTAAGAGTAGAGGGTTAACAACTTAAAGCAACTGTGGCGTAAATGTTTATATTAATTAAAACAACCTCTCACCACAAATTCAACAAATTTTATTTTAACCTTATGTTATTTGTAAAAATACCTCTGAAGATGATTACTTTGTAGTCGAAATGTAGATAAGGTTAAAATAAAATTTGTTGAATTTGTGGTGAGAGGTTGTTTTAATTAATATAAAGTAGAGGGTTAGCTTCATAAAATGAACAAATGTTTTGAAACGCATCAGCAAGTAAGTCATTATGTATTCACTTAGATAAGTACTTTTTAAATATAGTTTAATCAGTGAATTCAAGATGATTACACCAAGCAACTTTAAAAATAAAGGTAAATAAATACCTCAAAATATGAAAACCGAATTAAAAAATGCTGCCCTTGAGATCATGTTTTGTTCGATAAGATCTACTGAGTTTTATTTTGTGAACTGATTTTTGTATGCTTTATTTCCAAAAATTGGTATTTTGTTTAAGTATTTCAAAAATAAGATAGTTTAATTGTTTAAAGCTATATTTATTTTGTAAAATGTATTTTTCTTTGCATGTATAATATGCCTAGTTACATGCAAACTCTTTCATAACAGCAGGAAAATCTACTATCAGTGTGAAGCTTATTTGTCATGTTTCTACCCATGTATAAATTATTATCTCTTTAAAACATTCATCTTCCAGATATTGATGTGTATATATGTAAAGACATTTTATTTTTCAAAATTGGTGCACAGAATTTTTTTGTTTTACCTTGCTTATGATTAATTAATCTATCTATGAATTATTTCTTAATTGTATTATTTTTTTATATTATACTCACTGAGGTGTAAGCCTACGACTGGCAAAGGTGTCTGAAACTAATCTAAGTAAACTAATGTTTAGTGAGATTTAACTATAAATTTTTAGTTCGTACCTTTAATAAATTGTTATCACTAGATAAGCTCTAATAAACAATATATAATAAAATTAAATTTAACAAGAATTAACAAATAGAATTTAAGTTAATTATATATCATATAAACTATATTATATAGCACCATTTGATTTATAAAACATTTCCATTACTATAAAAATTATTTAAAAACAAATGTCTTTTTTATATGATATTGTTTAAAAACCATCATCAATAGGTAGATCCTTTACTGGTAAACTTAGTAATGGGATACCAGTCAAGTAATATATTATAAAACGTTTTCAAGTTAATTTTCCAAACTTTAAAATATTTTTTTCAGAATTTGGCTTTTTAAGATTATAGTTGTTGAATATATTGAGTAGGCCTGTACTTGTGCTCATTTGCAGGTACGGTTTCAACACATGTTGGAAATTCTTCTTGTCTAACTGTATGTTAAGTTTGTGCTTGTCGTTCATATTTATAAATTGCACTCTTTCTTATATTGCATGATGTATGCTGTGCATGGTATTTTTCTTAAATTTATATTCAGTTTATCATATTTGCATTCATTCATCATTATTTCAGTTGTGTATGACTTATTTTTGTAAACTAAATATATTTTAATGTAAACTTTGTTTCAATTTTGGACTTGAGCTACTAATATAAATATTTATAATTTAAATTATACACTTTCATTGCATATTTTAAATTTTAAAAGAATATTTTATTATAATTATATGGGATAAAGTGATAATTTTTATTCTGTTTTAATAATATTGTTTTTCTATGTTTTAGATGATATAACATTTTTGTAAAGGTTATTAACAAATTCTCCTAGCTAAATGATTCAAGTATATAAACTAACATATTTTTTTTAACTCAGAAAATGTTGAAATATTTATTTCCATTTTATAATTTTAAATTTGTTTTTGTAATTGTCTATAATTATGATTTGCATTCTACATGGTTCTAAGTATTGTGTTAGCCTTCAATATATGTTTTTCCATTGCAATATCCTAACAAAATTATTTTTAATATGTTAAACTATGTAATAAATTGTAGTATTTACCACAAATCGTAGTAATTGTGTATTGTATAAGTAATAACCTTTTTATATAGTATTTTAATATGTGAAACGACTTTTTTGTCAGTGTTGTAAGTTTTACTTGGTTGAGAGCCCTATAAAGTTGTGAATTTGTCTATATAATTTAATGAAACAAATGCAGTATATAATATTTCAGACTAAATGATGGACATTCGAAGACTACTAATATAACACTCAGATGACCGCACTTGCTGACTGTTGTTGGTTTAATAACAAGTGCAGATGTGAAATGCATCTCCTGAACAATATCAGTAAATAGTTTTTTGGCCAAGTGGGACCAAAAGTAGTAACTTATATGTCTGTCGAACCAAGAGTTCAAGTTTTTTTTTTTAATTTTCAAAAACAACAATTTTAATTTTTTTAAAATTACCTGGTATATTGAAAGACATTTTATTGTAGGCAAAAGAATACATCAATTTAATTTAAATTCCAAATATAGAAGGAACATGATACTTAGATTCATACAGAAAGCTTATATATTTATGTTTTTTTATCACAAAAAATATCATAGGAATCTAAAAGGTTTTTTAAAATATTAAATCAATTTTTTCTACATCTATTCATGTAGTATTCCATACAAAAAAATGGTCAAATTTAAAAGAAACACAAATACAAATTTTTAGTAAATGTCTGTTTTCATAAAAAATTTAATTACTATTTAAGGATGTGCTTGCCCTTAGTTGTTAATGAATGTAAATAGTATCAAGTTTATTATTTAAAAAAAGAAATTTTAAATTTATATTCTTAAAATTACAAGTCTAATGTACAGTAAAAGCTTTGGAAATTACTTTGCTAATAAATGAATTGGGTTTTTGTAACAAGATTTACCTAATACAATAGATTCTTTATAATTCGAGGTAAATGGGACCGAGACCCCCTCGGATTACCGAAAACTCAGAACACAGAAAAACTTTCCTCTACATTAAAAAAATTGGCATTTTAATGGACCCTAACACTATAATTAAGAATGGACAAAATAAGTTTATAGAACTTTATATGAACATTTTTTGGAAGCCCAACCCATTTCCTTGCATACAGTATTTGATATAAGCATTTCTGGAAAGCCCAAATGATTTCCTTTACATGCCATATTGATATAGGAATTTCTTGGAAGCCCGACTTATTTCCTTTGCATAAACTATTGATATAAACATTTCTTGGAAACCCAACTCATTTCTTTTGCGTGCTGTATTGATATAGAAATTTCTTGAAAGCCCAACTCCTTTCCTTTGCATGCCGTTTTTGAAATAAACATTTCTTTGAAGCCCGAGTCATTTCCTTTAGATACCATATGACTATAAACATTTTTTGGAAGCCTGAATTATCATTTTCTTTCAAATAGATAAAATAGGCTCAAATAGATATAAGGTCGAATTTAACAGAAGCTCGAAAAATCGGGACTCGGAGTATTGAGACACTGCTGTATATGGTTTGTACTGTATTCATAGCGCAATTGTGTCATTACTGAAGTTCCATATAAAATTCTAATATTCAGAAACTATAAAACAAAAACATAAATTTACATTGATGATGTCTGATATCAGAGCTTTTACTTACTGTATTCATTAATCCTTTTGTATAAATTAGAAAATTTTTAACCTTTTTTATTCATAGGAATACAAGAAAAAGTAAAAGAAAAAAGAAATCCCCTATTTAAAGTTGCGTCTTCTTGAAATATCTTTCAGCTTCTGGGTAAACCTAATTTATTTAAAGAAAATAGAACAAAACTCTAATTTATGGCAAGCTGAAGTGACTATTCTCACCTGCTCTTATTATTTATGAAAAAAATAAGTTTTTATATCCAGAAGATTTAAAGGACAGAAACATTGATAAATATTATGTTCATTTTTTTTAACTTTTGACCAGAAATTTCAATATATTATATTAAAATTATTTCATTTGTTTTTACTCAATTTTAACAAAATATTTAAATTTTTATTTGTTATATATATATATATATATATATATAAAACAAATATATAATATATTTAAATTTGATTTATATGATTTAGACATATGATTTAATTTTGTAAAAGTATTTTATTAGATAATTATTTTCCTGAAGATGCTGATACTATTTTATCGGCGAAAAGCTTTGAATAAATATATTCATTAAAAGTATTCTTGTTTATGAAATATTTTTAATTTATATATATATATATATATATATATATATATATATATATATATTCTTTTAATTTTGAATTACTACAACTAACATTTTGTAATGTTCTATACTGAGTTTGGCTGCTTTACTGATTTTATTGTTTAAAGGATGGTAGAGGAGATATTTATCAAGGGCCCCAAACAGATAACCGTAATGCAAGGAAAATTGAACCAGTAAATCCACCAAGTGCCAAAAAATATCAAGCACCGCCTAACCCTCACCTGTTGGTCGACAAACCGCCTCAGCCATCTTCATTACCTCTTCAGGCTGCTCCAGATCCACAACCACCAAACTTGATGCAGAAATTAACAGAAATGACAGGTGGAGATAATTCTGTAGACCATATCCTCTCTAAAGGAAAAGAGCTTATTTTTATGAAGTTCGGGCTTGGTAAATGAAATATAAAGCTTTTACCTTTAATGGTATGCACATATAAACCCATACATGCACACACTACACAATTTGTACTACTTTGTGACTTTTCTACTTTTAAATTATAATGTTTTTCTGTAAATAAGTTTCTTTCACTTATTATGATAAACAATATTGTTTTTAATAATTTAGTTTTAAAATGAATTTAATTCATTACAATATGTTTCACATTTTTATAAATTATTTACTAGATTTGAGACTAATAGACTTATCTTGCAAATAGTCAGATCTGTAGTTTGAAACAGACATGCATGAACACTAAAATACTAAAACAAAGACATTTTGGTTAGTTATTTTGAAATATGACATTATTTTATTGTCCATGTGTATCTATTTTAAGATTACAGACCAGACTATTGCCAAGGTAAGTCTGTCATGCAAAAAAAAAAAAATCTGATATATATATCAGATTAGTATTATACATTATTGTAAGGTTAGTTTTTTTTAAAATCAATTTTTGTCTTTGTTGAGGTTTTTTTTTTTATTTCTGAAAATACAATAATCAAGGCATTCCCAAATGCACTCAACAAAGACAAAAATTAAATTTTTTATGGAAAAAAACTTAAAATAGTGGATAATATTTTGGCGAAATTGAGTAATCAAGAAAACTGTGTTCTAATGCATAACAATATATACATACATAATTTTTACAATTATATTTGCACACAAGCAATTGCAGTTTACAGTCTAGGATTGAGGGCCTTGTATACAGTCACTTACCTATGTATAGGGAGCTATTATTCCTTTTTACCATTTCCTTATTAAAAGTAACAGGGAGTGAGTCCAATAAAAAGATAAACCATTTTTGGTGAATTTTTTAGTGTCCTCACATTTTAGTTCATCTAAGATCTCACCAAATCAATAGTATTGATAAGTCTCTTTGCAGGAAATATTTACAGAATATGTTCATAATTTGTGTAATTTATGTATCTAAAGTTTCCAATAATGGCGGTGCCCTTGGATACACTAGCTGATATAAAAATAAACACCATTTTAAAATTATAAACAATTTTTTAGTCTCCTCAAATTTCATTTCATCTAAGATCTCACCAAATCAATAGTATTGATAAGTTTCTTGGCAGGAAATATTTACAGAATATATTCATAATTTGTGTAATTTGTGTAATTTATGTATCTAAAGTTTCCAATAATGGCGGTGCCCTGGAATACACTAGCTGATATAAAAATAAACACCATTTCAAAATTATTTTTTGCCTAATATGCTACATGGAAGCATCTCTTCAGTTTTACTTTTTCAAAAGGTACTATTGTGCCAAGATATAATTAGTAAAGGTCCATAGTATATAACAATATTTAACATTCTATGTACAATGTCTAGAGTATTTAATGTCCTGTTACTAGACAACAAATGTTACTCTCTTCTCTTGGTCTCATATTTAATTAGATGTGTACGTTTTTCTTTTGTGGGTGATTTCCCCTTACAATGAAAATCATATTCCACTATAAAAAGAAAAAGAAATTTTTTAGTGAGTTATCTGTTTATTTTTAAAAAGAATTTTTCCCAGAAATATACACATAAATGTTTGCTACTGTAATAAATTTATTTTAATTTTCTTTATTGCCAAGAAGTGCTATAGTTTTGTTATATTTCATTTTAACCCATTAGTGCATACATTTCTCTTCTCTAATTATATCTAATTATTCATGTTGTTTTGTTCATTTAAGTATATTAAATAAGAGAAAAATAGTAAAATCATTTTATTTATTAAACTTTCCAAGTTAAGATAGGTGCATTCTAAATTTTGCTATAATACTATGAGCATTTTCTTAAATCTTAGATATATAACATTAAAATTTTTAAATTATTGACAATTAAAAAGGCGTTTAACAAATAAATATAAAACAGTTGGGTAGCCCCAAGCCAACTTAGTGGAGCCACTACTGACTGACATGAATCAAATAAATAAATATTGGCCACCAGCATTTTTTCTGTCTGATTCTTGTGCTATATATAAATACCTTAATCAAATAGATCAGGGATTCTCAATCTTTTTCAAAAACTATACCCCTTAATGAAAATTTTAAATTTTACATACCCCCTTGTTGTTGGCGGAGGGGTTAGGTCCAAAACACTTTTTACATAAAAACCACAATATATTTGAAAATCTCTATGAAATAGTGAGATTGTGCCTGTTGGTTCCAAGTAATTCGACCACACAAGTGTTCAATTAGATTCTGTTATTAAATTATAAGCTTGCGTGATTACGAAACAGAAAGAAATAAAAATTACTTAATTTTTCATTAACCTGCCCTGCCTACCCCCTGAAATTTTTTTTTGTCTTTATGTGTACCACAGTTTGAGAAGCCTTGCAACAGATCAACAACCTCCATTCCCTTAATATATTTAGTAGACACAGTAGGTTGTGGTACCTGGACATTTGTTCTCTTGAATAGCAATTAGCTTTTACAACAGAAAAGTTCTTTCATGCCAAATACTAACATAAAGTTTTTTTGCTATATGATTATTATTCTTCTTTTCAAAAAGAGCCTGTGTGAGGCTCATTCTTTTTCTTTTAAAAGTGCAACACTTTCATCGGAACAGTGTTCATTTCTGTCATTCATAATAGTTCCGTTGCACAAATCCCTATTTCAACCAGGTGTTATCTATGAAATGTTTATAGCTGTTGTTTAGAGAGATTTCAGCTTTTTCAGACAAAGCCATCACCTAGGCCTGACTTACATTTTTGGGTGGTATCTTTTCCAAGTGTATATATTAAAAGTAATGAAATAGCTTGAGAGAGCACACAACACCCAATTATTTAGAACAATCCCATTTGATTTCCCCCTATAAATTGTTTTGCATAATGTCTACTGTAAAATGGGATTATACTTTCATGAAACAGAATAATTCTCATCAATCTTACTGTGATGTAATAAAAAGGAAACATTCATACTAACAATAAATGGTCTCAGCTTATATAAATCTAGTACCGAGTCGGCTTTGTCTTTGAAATGATTGTTTCGAAACACGTCAGCAAGTTCAAAAGTATCCACTCAGTTACGCAATAATTACTTATATAATTTATCTAACTTTGTCTGAGATTTTATAATCATATAATCTATCAGAACTGCCAACTTTTTTATTATCATCATTAAGGACAAGAATCTAGGTGTTTGCTCAAATCTGTCACGTATTTACACTGAGTAATTATGGTATATGCTCTTTGGTCAACCAAAAATCCTTTTATTAGGATATTCAAGTAAGATTCAGTACGATGTTGTTTTGCAAGGCATATAGATTATTCTGATCACATACATGATCGTTCACTGTCAAAAAAATGTTGAGAAAAAGTCAATTGGTCACTTATATTCAATAGCTTCATCGAATTGCTGTCAATTACGATTGGAAAATTAGGTTTCATCGTCTCCAATTGAGCTACTTTTGCAACTTTCAACTCTTTCTGCAATTGCTCTTTTTTACTTGTTTTTTTGGTTTTACAAGACTCAGAATAATTTTGATTTTTTCACTTTGGTAATTTCTTCTGTGGTTGTTTTTTTTTATTTCATCTTCACTAATAACCAAGTAGAAAGGTTGCTTTCGCTTACATTGTGAAAGGCGAGGTGACTTATTGGTTTCTTCTTATACAGTGGAACCAGATGACTTATTTGTTTGTGGCTTATCTAGTATAGGTTCTGTCTTGGGAATACTTCTAGTTTCAACTTCACATGTGCTCTGTAGTAAGTTTAATCCTAGAGGATTTAGACTGCCATTGTATTAATCAACGGATTTATCACTGTCTACATTAGTATCAACAGTCTCATTTGTTGGAATGACGTATAACAATCTCTCCAGACCATCATAAGCATTCTCAAACTCACTAAGAATGCAGTATATCTGAAACTAGAGAAGATTATTCATATTACACTATCGTTTATAGGGTTATATAATGCTGTTTTGTACTAGAGCATGGCATCCAATATTTCAGACAGTACTGTTTATAGGTTTATAAAAACTAAGTTTATCACTTGAATTATCATTATTCCAAATATTGTGTATTTAAACAATATAAGAAAGTTAAACTCATTTTCCATGTAGGACAAGAAAATAAAATCTAAAGATGACTCTATCTAAGAAAATGGTATTAGTCAATAAAGACTATGTGCTCAGACAATTCAATAGACTGTCTTGGAACCAAGAATAGCATACATAACCTTTAAAAACAAAATTACCATGTGTGAGAAATGAAATTCCTCGTCTGATTAAACAGGTGGTATGTACTAATGGGTTAAAATCTTTTACAATAAGTATGTTATAAATTAAGATTTATACCAATTAAAACTTTTCCTCAAGACTAGTTTATGACTGCAAATATTTTTTTCATTATCTACCCACACCCTAGACATAATAAGAAGCCAACACTAAACTATTAGCATAGCTAGTATTTATTTTGTGTACACAACACTAAACTTTCATTAGTAACTATATTAGTTGCAATCACAGACTAACATTTTCGCTTTACAGAAGTGAATTGTTACAATATTGGACAATTTAAGAAAAAATATTTGTAACATATAACATATCTTTGAGTTTCATAGTAACCATTCCTGAATAGAGTTTTGGGAAGAGAACCACAATAACTCCTGAAATATATATATATATATATATATATATATATATATATATATATATATATAGAGAGAGAGAGAGAGAGAGAGAGAGAGAGAGAGAAAGAGAGAGAGAGAGAGAGAGAGAGAGAAAGAAAGAAAGAGAGAGCTGGTCACATGTAAGCTGGTGCTCGACTTTGAAGGACGAGAACAGGCAAGGGGAGGGTAGAAGAAGCAAACGACTGTTCCACAGACATTATAATATGAGGTATAGTATTTATATTACAATAATGTAGATTTGACAAGAGCGAAAGGTCGCTATATATATTATTGTATTTGATTTTTCATATTAACCAGATCATTTGCATAGAGTTTTGAACAAATTTACTTACATCAGTTTTATAAACGACAGCAACACATGCGATTTCTTAGCGAGGGCCTTTGATGCAACACGTACTAAAAAGACCAATGTTTTTGTAATAGGGCTTGCTTTTTGTTTTTTATTGATCGATTGCGAGCGTGCTATAAGTGAACAGCTCTACTAATAGTGCTCAAAACATATTATAGGTTGGGTTGAATTGAACAATGACAGATTTATCTCTCTTTGACTACGATCTACTAGAGGAAACTAGCCTGCCAATGTGATACCTGGATGTATCCCTATATTTTAGATCCACGAAGTTTATGATACTGCCCTAATCCAATATATTATACCCAGTCATTTTATATTCTTCAGAGGTGATAGTAGTAATATTGATTGATAACATTAAAACGATACACCAGAAAAAAAAGCCTTCATTTAACGAAAATACTTTTTTAGGAAAATGGGGAATGTTTTTGATTTCATAGAGTACAATATGGCTGTACTGTAAATTAAACTAGATAGGTGTTTAAATGGTCCATTACCATTTACCCCCTGATAATGTGATATGTACATATTTCCCATTTATGTAACAAATTACAGTGTATTTAGTTTCTTATCTCTGTATTTGAATTCATAATAATTGTGAAGACCATTCATAACAATAAAATAATTATAAACTTTAAGACCTAATTTATTTGTAATAGCTGTAAATTCATTATATCCATGATCATTCAAAACAAATTCAACTGTGAAATGTATATATAAATCTACATAATTCTTGTTTTGTTAAGGAATTGTGCTTTTTAATATTGTTTTTGTGTACAAATTGTGCCTAAATTGTAATATGTACTATTTCTATATTGTTTGGAAACTTGCAGTATATATTATTTTATTTCAATACTATAATACACAATTTTCAATTCAGCTAATGTAAATAAACAGGACAATAACTTTTAATAATTATTTTACTTTATGTCACTTTTGTGAAAATATATTTGAACTTACTAAAATTGAGTAATTCATAAAATAATCAAACTGTCAAATAATCGTTTAATAAAATTTATTTCTATTTATTATTAATACTAATATAATGTAGTCAGCCTTATACATAAAAATTAAACTAGGTATAGAAAAGTAAAAGTTTTCAAACTGTTAAATATAAGATGAGCTTGTCACTTCATATTCTGAACAACGGTTAATTATTCCAGTTCCCTTCTTTCACCATTCATCTTCCTATATCTTTGAATTTTTGTTTACTAATTGTATAAGAAAATATACAGTTTTCAGAATCAATTATATATATATATATATATATATATATATATATATATGAAGTTAATATATTACTATTGTAAGTAATTTTATCCACCATTAAGTGCAATAATTTTACCTTGAGTGATGAGGCACCTTTCGGTCAATTGACCATTGTCGAATCACTATGGATAACGTTAAATATCAAGAATATATATATATATATATATGTGTGTGTATGTGTATGTGTGTGTGTGTGTGTGTGTGTGTGTGTGTATGTGTGTATGTATATATATGTATGTATGTATATTCTTGATATTTTACGTTATCCATTGTTTTTCCGTTGCAGTGACTTTATGAAGTTAATATATTAATATTGTAAGTAATTTTACCACCATTAAGTGCAATGATTTTACCTTATGTGATGAGGCGCCTTTCGGTCACTTGACCATTGTCGAATCACTGATATTTTTCTAAATTATTGCACTTAGTGGTGGATAAAAGTATTTACAACAGTAATATATCAACTTCATAAAGTCAGTGCAACGGAAAAATAATGGACAACATAAAATATCAAGATATATATATATATATATATATATAGATTTTTTGGACTAGGAGACTGACAGACTTACCTTGGTAAGAGTCCACTCTGTAGTCTTGAAATAGAAACACATAGAAACACTTAAACAATGATATATTTCAACCACACAGTGGTCTTTGTCAATCGAAGAGAAAACACAAAAAGAAATATGAGAGAATGAAATAAAATAATATTATTTATTATTTTACGTAATATATATATATATATATATATATAAACAACGCTGAAATCAAAAGTGTACCATCATAAATAATTCCATTAAATAAAAACTCGGATGATACGTGAATCAAGAAACCTTGATTTATTAAAAATTTGGCTACATTTAGACGACTAAATTGTCATCCTCATTTAGGCCTACAAGTATAATATAGACAGAATTAACATCTATGTCATAAAAATTCACATACAAAATTAATATAAAATCGAAAACATTATAATGTACATTTAAGGAATTAATACTAATAAATTAACAAAACGACAACACAAATAGATTAAATAATTAAAAAACACACTATAAAACATGATAGTCCATGGTAATAAAAATTATAAAGCAATGAATTAAACTTTCTTAATTTAAAAAAAATGGCTGGACTCGCGTATCAACCGAGTTTTTATGTAACAAAAGATTTTGTGACTGTACACTTCATTATAAATAATTCCAGTTTTTTTGGAAGTATTTTCTTTATTATATATTTATAATACCATAATTAGGTCTTAGTGGTAAATGTCCTTATTGATGTCAGCTCTTATCTTCATAAATAATTATTTCTTCCATATTGCTTGTTGAATCTTCCATATACTTTATACAAACTAATTTAAACTACCAATATTCTTAATAATACACCAAATACTATATGTAAGAGACTATCCTAATCAGTGGCGCACCCAAGGGGGCCTGGCATGACCTTAGGATGAGAAAAAATGAGAATTTATAAAGAAATTAAAAATTACAAGAAAAATATTATATGTTTAACTGCAATTTAAGAGTAGGGTAATACAAACGACAATAGAAAATAATATTTAGCCTACTTGTAAATTAAATTCTCTGAGTCAATATTTCCTCTAGTGAACGGACTGTAATAGCCTATATTTATTCTAAACGCGCTATCCTCCGGTGGATAAAATACATTCTTTTAATACTTTTATTTGTGTCTAATTTATCCTATTTTAAGACTCTTATTAGGCTTTAAGTAGCATGAAAATGTTAGCAATTTTTAAATGTATCATTAGTTTTTAAAAATCCTAACATTTCGCTTTGCGGTAAAATATGCAGTTTTTGAGTTGGCACCTTAAGATATAACAAAATAAGCATTGAAGTTTATTTGATAATTGGTAATTATGGGGAAATATTAAAATTAGGGGATTGTCTAATGATTAAACAGTTATTTAACTTCAGTTTGTACAATTATAACAATAGTCCTTGCCCTCTATGGCTATTTCAGCGGCTGTTAACATTTCTCTGCAATCATCAGAGGCCATCACTATAATAGGATCTTTAGTTAAAGAATAACTGCTTAATAAATAGGAGGCATACCAAACACCATAAATAGGCCCTAACATATAATTACAAATTCTGAAGATTGTCAAGGTTTAGACCCGTCAGTTTAAAACATGTTTCCGAGATGTCGTGACAGGAGGAGCAGACAAACAGTTTTAATAACATTTTCCATGCTTCAGTGTAAATTCTGAGACCATTGTAAAAAAAAACAAATTAACTTATAACAATAAATATCCCATATATTTGTTAAAGGTTGATTTGCTTTTGCTGTCCATGGTGTTAGAATTTAGACCGTGACTAAAAAATGTTCTTTGATTATTATAATTTTGTGAGTAGCATAAAAAACAAGACAACTTCAATGAAAGTCAATCCTTCATATCAATCCATTTTTATCCTGCATATGCTTATAAAACATAAGTTTTAGAGTGGGGAAAATTCAATATTTTCTATAGGGGGTGAACAAACCTTGACAGAATCCTGGGTATACCGCTGATTAAAATTGTAATTTATTAACAAAGTTATATAGATTAAACTATATATTTCGATAATCAGGTCATCATCAGAGTGTATATCTCCATTAAAAGTTACAAAACTAACTGAATTTTGTAACTCAGCTGAGTTACATCAAACTGGTTTTTTTGTATCTTTAACCCATTTGCTTTACCATTTTATATAGGTACTTCACTGCACAGAAAATCCAATTAATTTGGGTCCATATATGGATGTTTACTTTAAATCCCATAAATTCAAATCAAATTGTTTTTGAGCTTAGAGGTTTTCTTACAATCATCCTAAGGTATAATAATTATTACACTTTTTTTTGTATTAACTTGGCAAAAAATCACTACTTACTGATTTACTCAGCAAACACGTTTCACACTAGGCAGTGCATATTCAATGCTGTGAGTCACGGATAAAATTGTTTTTACACTTAGACTAAAGTCGACACCAATCTAAATATCCTACTCTACATCAAAAAAAGCAACAAACTTAACACAACAGAAAACTAAGAGTTATACAAACACCATAAATACTATCCATAACACATTCTAAATAACATAACACACTTACAATCAAATACTATATTTGAACACATAATTAACAACTACTCTATGAACAATAATACACCACAGAACACCAATACACCACAAACTCGCACCAACACAACACACTTGAGCAACAGTCTTGTCAGTGACTCACAGCATTGAATAATGCGCTGACCGAGTGCAAAATGTGTCTGTTGAATAAATCAGTAAGTAGCGGTTTTTTTCAAGTTAAATAATTGTTTGGTTATTTTTTGTACATTTTGCAGTAAACACCATTTTTAACATGTCTAAATGTTTTTATTATTTGTTCCAAATAGTTCATTAACAAAATAAATACCACAGGGACGTTTTTACATTACTGAAGTGAAATGAAAGTATCTTTTTATGAAAAATATCGAGACATATAAAATTTATTTCGGTGAAATGTGAACCAGTTATACTTAGTACATCAATCTGTGATTTATTATTTGGAGGTTAATTTTTTATATCTTACACAAGTTTTTTTATCATTAGAAACAATAAGTTTATATCTGGGTAATAACACAACGCACACAGATTCATAAACAACACTGTCTTTTTCATTTTCCTTGTCAGATATTGAGAAGGGCTAAAAGTAGGCCAATGGGTTATTGTAATTATAGTCTATGATGACGAGTGGATCATTTAAATCTGCACAAGAGTTCAATCTATATATCCTTTGTTAATGAGTTATTACTTCATAAATATCTTGCGGTGGCCTTGAGTTTAATGTTAAATATATATACATATTTAAAGTAGCCTAATATTTCCACTATAATCATTGAATTTTATTCCTATATTTAAACTGCTATGATCATTTATGAATATGTAGTTTCTAGGATATATTTTCTAAAAATATATTGTAAATTATATTAACATATACCTCTAAAACACTCTAAACATAAACAAAATTATTACCACTGGTAAAACTCCTGGATTGAAACACTAGTTAACGAGAAATTTTCTAATAAAAAAAATAATATACCTGACTGATTAGGCTTTTTAGTTAAAAGTTATTTGCAAAGATATGCACACACTACATACACATACACATATACACATGTACAGTTTTTGGTTGTATTGAGATTATTGAATCTAGAAAATATACAATATACTTTATTAATCACTTAAATAGGTTATGATTATCCAAACTTTAAATTTTGTTAAAACTTACTGAGACAAAACGTTTTCGATCGCTATGTGGCGATCTTCATCAGTGTCTTCTGCTTGGAGATGTCGGGTCAAGCGGTGACGGTTTTAAAGGTAGGTTTTCGATAGTATCAAAGAGTATGTGTGATTTGTATTGTGTTTGTTCGTTTAATATGTTTGTACTTTGTTTTTTTGTGTGTCTGTAAATATCATATTGTTCTAGTGTGTTGAGATGTGGTCCTTTTTTGTTGATGTGTAGGATTTCTAGGTTATGGTAATTGTCTGTGTATTTGTGTCCTGTTTCTTTTATGTGATTGTAAAATGTTGAGTTGGTGTTCTGTTTGTGTTCCTCGACTCTTTGCTTAAAGCTGTTTGTTCAATGTAGAATTTGTTACATTCGTTGCAGTTCAGTTTGTATACGCCTGGTGCTTGTAGTATATCTTTGTTGTTGGTGTTGTGTTGTATTTTATATTGTAACTTGTTATTAGTTTTGTATGCTATTTTGTATCCTATTTTTTGAAATTTGCAGGCTATATTGTTTGTTGTTTTGTTTATGTATGGTAATGTGATGTATTTGTTTACCCTGTCTGTAGTTGTTATTTTAGTGTTTTTTTTGTATTTTATACCATAGTTTGTCTATTATTGTGGTGTTGTATCCATTTGTGTATGCTAAATATTTAATTGTGTCTAGTTTTTTGTTTATGTTTTCTGTGGTCATTGGGACTTCTTTAAGTCTATGGAGCATGGATCTGAAATTTACAAACACACAAAAACACAAAATACAAACATATTAAACGAACAAACACAATACAAATCACACATACTCTTTGATACTTCGAAAACCTACCTTTAAAACCGTCACCGCTTGACCTGACATCTCCAAGATCACTGACAAGACACTGATGAAGATCGCCACATAGCGATCAAAATGTTCTGTCTCAGTAAGTTTTAACAAATTTACAAAATTTAAAATTCGGATAGTCATATACTACTGTTTAAGTGATAAATAAGATTCACCGAACGTAATGGTCTACAAAATTCAAGAATATACTTTACATTAAAATTATAGTGACTTATGTACCGACCTAGCCACAAAAGATATAAGTAAAATAAGCATTGGGAGGTGGTGTAGATAGATAATATCCTGACAGTGCAGGTGCATGAAAAACACTATTAAGGAATATGAAATATATATATTTTTTTAAATTGCATCTGGTTTCATCACATTCATTACGGCAGGCCCTTCTAAAATTTGGATCGAATGTAACTGTAGAGAAATAAAACAACATTCATGTTCTAAAACATTAAAAAAAACTTACTTTCATGAATTTTAAGTACAAGAATTACTAGGGCTTTACAAAAGAACTTATTATTACAAAAAAAACTTTAATTTTTGGGATGTATTTCAACTTTAAAAAAACTTTAAACTTTCAAACAAAAAATTGTGAAGTTCTTGTCTTTCTTAAGACACTTTGTTGTCTTTCGGATATTCAGTCCCCAAAAAATTCCAGGAAATAGTTATACAAATAAATATGTTAGGTGAAGGCTGGGGAGGTAATATTAGCGTTGATGGATTGGGCGTATAACATTATGCTGTTTCGAAGGGTTGCCAGGTTTGTTATCTATATCACTGGCATTGGGTTAACATGTGACTTCAACGGGAATATTTTATTTAGTGGCAGTTAAAATATTGAAAAGCAATCCAAAAGGCAAAAAATTATAAGGTCAAAATGAAATATGGAAATACTTAATTATAACCAGATATGATAAATTAATTAAACCAGTTGATTACCATAATTTACTTGTTAACATTACACTACCTGCTCAACCATTCAAAATAAAACATGTTAAATAAATCAACAGAAATAGTCAATATACAAGAAAAAAGTAAGAAAAACTGTGACAGCTAATCTTATATTTATATGATTTCAAATTTTTTCAGTACACTTAATTCATTTATGGTATCTTTTCATTTTACCAAAAACACTAAAGAATGTTAACCGTCTCTTTCAAGAAACCTCACTAGCAGAGTATTTAAGTAATATCCTCCATTCTTTATTTAAATCAGATTCTTTAGATAAGATATAAATATGCCTGAATTCTTCACTAATTATTAAACATCTACTCTGCAATAACTAAAATACCTACATCATTCATACTACCACTGTGTGCTAATCATTATCTACACATTCTTAGAGAATTATTAACCAGTAATATGCTCAAAAATATATTGTAATAATAAATACTAAACCTAAATTTGCAGTTTCTATAATCATTTAGTTATTGAGAATAGAACTATGTGTGAGAATTTAGTCAATTTTATTTTTTTAAGATTTTAAAAGAATATTCTTGTTGCTAGTATTTTCTAGCCTATGTTGAAGAAACATTGTGTATTGTGTATATTTTAAATGCATTTGTGTTGTCATAAAATGATTAACTAATTTATATTTGCATAAAGTGTTAGTGTTTATGATATAACACCTTTAATACTAAATTCATATGAACAGATAAATAGATTTGTTTATTTTAATTCAAATAACTTTGTTCAAATATTCAATCGATTTTTAAATACAATGATGTCAAAGCTGTTTGCCTACCAATAAAAAAAATTAATTTTCAACCGTGAAAATTATACAAAACTGTATATTTTACTCTTTATACGAGGGGTAACCAAAAAATAAGTTTTCCTTGCATGTGTCACCAAGTGTGAGTAACGGAACGTCTTTTTTAGTTTGGGCATAGTGACACCGACTACACCTGTTTACCTTCAATCGGTAGCTATACGCAATGGAGACTGCAA
The DNA here is from genome assembly GCA_036971475.1 of Prosapia bicincta. Taxonomy (NCBI): domain Eukaryota; kingdom Metazoa; phylum Arthropoda; class Insecta; order Hemiptera; family Cercopidae; genus Prosapia; species Prosapia bicincta. The sequence goes on from JBAIZL010000002.1 coordinate 238,033,244, forward strand.
TGCAATCTGCCACCAGTTGTGAATTGCGAAATTTTATTTGTTTTCTGGCTGCCAAAAGTGAATCTGCCATTGAAATTCATCGCCAATTATGTGAAGCTTGTGATGAAAATGTAACGTCTGACCAAATGGTTCGCAGTTGGCAAAAACTGTTTTTGGAAAGAAACATTTTTGCTTAGCAGAAATCTTTCTATTCATCATGAACACTTTCTCTTCCTTCTAAAAGCATTTTTTGCCAACGTCAGACATAGCACTTTCACCATAAACTTCACACAACTGACGGTGAATTTCAATGGTAGATTCACTTTTGGCAGTCATAAAACGAATAACATTTTGCACGCCACAACTGGTGGCAGATCGTAGTGCAATCTCCATCGCATAAGGCTACCAACTGAAGATCAACAGGTGTACAGTCATGAGTGCAGTGGCAATCGGTGCCACTACACCCAAACTAAAAATACCTGCTCCCGGAAAGACATCTCGTTACTCACGCTTGGTGATACATGTGAGGGAAACTTATTTTTTTTATATCTTATGTATTTCTGCAGTTGTGGAATAGCTTCATTCTATTTTTAAACACTATTATTTGTTGGTTTCATCTACTTCTATTTTTTTGTAGCATATATGCTATTTACATTGTTATTTTGTGCAGATGTAATATAGCTTAAATCCACAAGTATTTAATTTTAAAATGTTTGTTCCAGTACTACAATTATATGCATACACACACACACACACACACATACATACATATATAGTATTTCTATATATAATATCCATTCTCTCTTCTTTGCGACCAACTTTGATGGACTTTATTCAAATATTGATTACTGTATTTTATATAGTAGGGATACGGCTTTATAAAACATGATAAGACTATTGTGTAACAACAAATACATAGTAAGAATTTCATATGCATTAATAAATATTAATATATTCTCTTTAATCCATTTTTTGTGTCAGTGTAGAATTATCCATTCATTCATTAGTTATTATGTCATTCTATTATTATGTTATTATGTGAATCAAAATTAAATGTTTTGATTGTGTATGAGATAAAAATATATAGCTGTTTCAGCAATGTAGTAAATATCTTTAAATGTTATTTGCTTTGAGTAAAAATATTAGAATGCAAAAAATGCATTACTTCATATTATATAATATTAACGAAATATATAACCAAAGTGCCTGAAATTCTTCAGTTGTAATTTCATCTAGAATCCAACTAGTCAATCTACACTATGTTAATAAACAGTTATTTCAGAAAAAAAAAACAATCTTTACATAACTTACTAATTCTTGTCTCTATATCACTAGCATTACGTGCAATTATATTCTTGTAATTGTTATTAATTCTCTTAATATTGATAAAGATAGTTATGGACAGAGTAAAACTTTACTTTAATTTTATTGATGATGTAAAATAATATTGTGCCTTTCCTAACAGCAAGGGTATATCAGTAGGCAAAGAAATAGAAAAATTTAGAGGGGAAATGGTTTATTTGTTCAGTAATGCTTCCCTCTTCAACATTATTCCCTGCAGTATTAATACATTTGTTAGATATAAAAATAATTTTTCATTCTATGTTACTGAAAAAATATTATTTTAACATTGAAGCCAGTTAAGCACACTCCTATTGAACTTAAATTTCGTTAACGCTTTTTACCTTGAACAGACTTCCCGAATAAACATTAATCAATTCAAATATAACTAATTCTGTTCTATAAAAATTCTCACAAAACAATGTTTGAGCTAACCATTTATGGACAGAAGGACGACTCCAGGATAGACTTTTGGGGAGGGGGCACAGTAGTAGAAAACTTAGGCTTGTTTTGAGCAGATAATTTTCAAAAATAAAGGTCTGGAAATGAAATTTTAAGCTATTCTTGTACCACAGGAAATTTGGCATTTTTGTTATCAAAAAATGCACTTTACCTGAATTTACATAGATAACAAAATTATTATTTTGTACATAATACAAAATATTGTTTAACCGTCACCGTTTCATCAAAGGGCTCGGTCTGACGAGGACGACGCGGGGTCGTAGTGCACTGACTGTTAGTACAGCCGAGCTACGGAACTAGTGCGCGACTTGTAACATGCCAATGTTTATGCTGGGGGGAACTACCAATGTTATCAGATGAATTTATACACCAAACATTACATAAATGTAAAAACAATATACAATGATTCAAAATAAACATCAATGGAAAATACATTTTTATAAGTAAACTGGGAAAAATTTAAATGTGTTGCGAATATACAAAAATATATTTCTAAAAAAAAAGTAGTACGTAAATTCACAGGAGGGGGCAATTTCCCCTACTGCCCCTCCCCTGGAGCCACCCTTGTAAGGACAGGCAAAGGAAAAGAGAATAATGTTTTTGTTTAGAAATCCAAAACCATAATGCATCAATTTCTTCCTTAGTTTATTGATATGCCTTTTACAGTACTAAGCTGACAATTTTTTAAGTAAGAACCAATTGCTGTATTCAGGAATATTTAAACTCTTATCAAAATTACAAATTGAATTCAAAACTACAATATTTATTTATATTTCTTTGTTATCACCATTATAATCCATGTATTTGTTAAAATGTAACACTAGTGTCAGCATACCATTGTTAAAGAACATTACCTCCTTTTTGATGAACTAGACTGCTCTTCTTTAAACTAGTTATTCCTTCTAGGGATGGTCGATCCAGAGACTTTGACAGATCGGTAATTTTAGTGACAGCACCAGGCTTGGATCAGTTACTTTTACCAGTGACAAGGGATACTGAGATAGCTCATATGTGCCAATAGCAGACAGGCATACCACACTGGTGAGATGATTTCACAACTCGCTTTTTTTTGGGTCATTTTATTTAAAAATAAACCCCTAAGAAATTAAGAACAAACTACTGAATGTGAAATTGCATCTACTGTACACAATACTGTCACTGTCATGAAACCTGGCACAAATTCTCCACTCACACACAACGTAAATGAGTAAAACCAATGACAGCCGCAGTAAAATATTGGTAACTTTTCATCTAGCGACTGCGAATTTTTTTTACCAATCGCAACAGAGACAATTTCTGATCAATTCATTGTCACTGGAACTAGCATTTTTCATATTTTATCACTGGTACCACCAGCAACAGATGAATATCAGTGACAAGTCACCGTGACAGAAAATATCAACCATCCTTAGTAATACAACTATTCTTTGAGCTTAGCTTGTGAGGTCATGTCAAAACAAATAAAAGACATAGACAAAACTCACAAATTAACCACTTATTTTCTCATACTCATTTCAACGACAAAATCATCACCAGTGAGTGTTGCTACTACAAACTCTAACTTACAACTCATAACTTTGTAGTAGCAACACTCAGTGGTGATGATGACTTTGTCAATGAAAGGCGTATGAGTCAATAAATGATTAATTTGTGAGTTTTGTGTGTCTTTTATTTCTTTTACCATACCTAATCACTACACACTTCTCTATACATCAATTTTTTGTATCCCTGGAAAAGGATAGATGTCCAAGGCTTGAGTCATTACTATACCTGATTTCCTCAAAATAAGACTGTTCCAATATCGATTTTTTTCCTATTGCATCATATTCTCAAATTTTTCTATACAATAGGCAGATTGGTTTGAAAGCAAACCTTAGCAATGATTTTGGATGACTTTAACGATCCTTTTACAGTATAGTGAAACTTAAATAGTTTTGTTGATGAACTTAAAACTATGAATTCATAGATCATTGACCACTGGAATAGAATGTGTTGCCTAGATTTCATAACCTGTAAAAAACATTAATAAAAGATTTCTGTATTCATTTATGAAAATTTTTGCACCCATCTTGCCTATTTTTGTGTTCTGAACTTCAATATGAATATATTTGAGATACTTGAATATACTTAAATACTGAATAGTGGTACTCAAACGCCACTGCAGTCGAAGGATTTAATAAAACGGGAAATCAACGATATTAATTCTAAAATAGCATTGAGCACAATTAACGGACATTAAATCCTTCATGGGCTGTGGACAGTGCGGTCAAATAAACATATGAATTATTAACAAATATAAAAAGTAACATTAAATAAATCATTTACCTGTTGTGAGTCGTTACTAGGACTTATGTATTACCTCTTTTTAGTTCCCTCGGGAAGCTAGCATTCGGCCGGATGTAGTCTGTTGGTTGCCTGGAAGACGTCTCCTCTCTCGACTCGCTAGTCTTGGTCTCTTTCTATGACTATTTTATTCTTAAAACTATACTGGAAATAATAAACTTTACCCGCTCAGCTGTTTTACTATCAGTCATCTGCCGGTCTCTGGCAGCGACAGTTAGAACCGTTTGCTCTCAGAACTATATGGCAGTAATATATAAAAAAAAACATTATAATACTTAAATATATAAACTGTACTTGAAGAAATGAAGTACACAACTCATCAATAGTAAATGTTGGTTTTCATGAACACGGTCATCTTATTTGGTCACATCATCAATGATCATGGCAATTGGTCTCACTCTAACCCTTGCTCTTTGTGAATTTTGGTCTTGATTTCATTAAACAGTCTTGATCATTTACTCACATCCTCATCTTTTTTTACATTTTATCCAGAGATTTTATGGAAAGCCAGTTATGTATCCAGATGCAAAACAATTTTGGAAATAATTTAAAGGTATGCTAAAACCATAACAGGACTGTTTCTAAGAAGAAAAATTTTAAATGCTCTTATAAGAGTAAAAATTGACAGTCCATCATAAAACACTTGTAAATATTTTTAGGCAAGTGTAAAATATTTACAAGTGTTTTAGTGAAAAGTAATAGCTCATGTAGAAATCGATTCAACTAACAGTCCATAAACTTAAAATTCTTCAGTGAAATGCTGGATAGCTGTCATCCCCACTATATGATACAAAGATTATTTCTGGCTATTATTTTGTATTACAATTCTATGTTTTGTTAAAAGGAGGTTAGGAAATGCTAGTGAGATAACAAAAAATAAACTTTCCAGAATTCACTTGCTTTCATAACTTTCAAGTTAGTAACAATATATTGTATATATACCTATAGATTTGCAAAGCAATACGTGAGAATACATGTACAAATTTTGCATAAAGATTTTTTCTCTCTCCCTAACTTTTGTTATAGGGATATTTGATTCCCCTAATGTAAACAATATTTAACTTGAAGTTGCTTGTAATCATCTTGAATTCACTGATTAAACTATAATTAAATAATACATAACTAAGTGAATACTTGGAGCTTACTTGCTGACGCATTTCGAAACTATCGTTCCTTTTACGAAGCTAAACCTCTACAGTAACCTCTAAGTAAAAGCTTAGCTTTGTAAAAGGAACGATTGTTTTGAAACGCATCAGCAAGTAAGCTCCAAGTATTCACTTAGTTACGTATTATTTAATTATGGTCAAAGTCAAATTGAGTCTTTACCATCAACGAACTATTTTGCAAATTTGATTTAAATAAATTATTTAACGGAACCCATTTGCAATTTTTTAAATGATATATTTTTTTTTTTTTAATAATGATGCTAATACATTTTATGGTATCTTTTCTCCATACCAAAACTGGAGATAGCCTATGCAGTTAACTATTTGTTCTTTTTATTTTTATAAAATTTTATAACATTTTACCCTAATTTGATTTAAATAAATGAAGGTACTGTAAATTTCAGGAACTTATTTGCATTTCACTTCTAATAGCTATAATTGTTGAATGCATTATGAATTATATTTTAATATTGTAAATATTTTTGTAGAAATGGAATTGAAATATCTATGCATTATAAAATTATGGTTTTATTAAGTTATAAATTTGACCATGAAAGATATTTTTATTTCAATATAGTTAACCTGCAATTGTACATCTTTGGTACCACGAAGAGGTTTTGTTTTTTATTACCATGATGTTTGCTATGTATATTTTTGTAAAGTCTATATTTTACTTATAATAATATTAAAGACATTTTGGTCATGTTTAAGATATAACACTTACTACATATTTTATTTAATTTTAATAAAACACATTTTTTTAAGGTGAACATAAAGTAAAAAATTAAAATCCTTGTTTTGTCATGTAAATTTTTAATAATTTCTAATTCATCAATTAAACTTTTGCAACATAACATTACCGATATTTCTCAGCAAACACATTTCGCACTTGGTTAGGGAATTATTCCATGCTGCGAGTCACAGACAAGACTAAACTGTCGTCTTGTCTGGGACTTACAGCATTTAATAATGCAATGACTAAGTGCAAAAAGCATCTAGTGGGAAATATCGGTAAGTAGTGTATTCGTGCAAAGTTAATTTAATAAATAAGTCATTCTAGAAAATGTTTCATTAAAAAAAAAACAAGAAAAAATATAAGTAAATAGCTCAAAGCTCCATTGACAATATGAGGGACAGAATCTTGACTTCCATGGAAAAAGTTGTATCGTTGTAAATGAACGTTTTGGCCTATAAATATCCCACACAATAAAGTATTCATGTTAGTAGGTAAGTTTTTATTTATTTAATTTGTTAATATAAGTTAATTTTTATTTTGATAAATTTGCTTTGAAATCTAGTTACTGTATTGCTTTGTTATTTTTAATTGATTTTTAATATCTTAAATAGGTTTGTCAAAGAAAATAAAATATCTACCATAATTGAGACAAATTATAGAGTTAAAAATACAAATATGACTGAATGTTAATTTATGCACCTCTTAATGTCAATTTTATTTCTAAAAGGTGTACAGTCACTTACAAGACGTTTTTTGTAAATCATTTGTTTTAGATTTAATTTTTTTTTTATTATTATACATTACAAGATTTAAACACTTACCAAATGATTTCTACATGGTTCACATCTTATCCTCTACAAATTAATCACTTTAACATTAGTTTATGACTATCCAAACTTCAAATTTTGTAAATTTGTGGAAACTTACTGAGACGCAATCTTTTCGATCGCTATGTGGCGATCTTCATCAGTGTCTTCTATAAAGTTAGTGTTAGATTAAATTCTTCTATGAATAGCATCTTATGTGTCAATGCATTAAAATTTGTCAAGATTTTATTAGGATGCAACACAACTGAGTTGATTTCTAATGTTGAGATCTAACAGCTTCTAATATGAAACCAACACAATTTAAAATAGAATCAATTTTTGGGTACCTGTTTAAATTTTTTTACAAATTTTTGAAAGTCTTCTGATAAATCCATTCGGTTTTTTTTTTAATATATAGTAAGCTACATAAAATAACTTAATCTATTAACTTTGATATATTAAAATATAGAATGTTTCTATCAAATATCAAATTTATTTTTCAAACTATGCTTGAAATTCATAAATTTAAAATTAGAAAATAAGGGGGACAGCTGGTGAACCTAGTTGATGGGAAGACTAAAATTTCAATCTTCTTTTTTCCTAAAGCAGTATTTTTCCCTCGTCAACCTGCTATACCATGGGCTCCCAAACTGGGGGATGTGAAGACAAGTCAGGGGGAGGTGCGAGATCAGTTGGAAAATAATAAAATAAAATAAATATATTTAATACTATAGGAACAAACTTGATGTTGCTAATGACTTGGGTTTTTACCTTACTAAAGTACAACCTGAAATGGGTATGCTAGTGGAAAAAATGGAAGCTCAAGCCTCTCACTCACAGATTTTTCTCTTATCAGTTAATATTTACTTTGCAAATTAAAACTTGAAATGTTATATCATGTTTCTTGTGAAAGTTTGTATAAATATATTGTTTTCAATATATATAATATTTGATTCTTTTCCATATGCCCATACTATATATTTATAGTGTAAATTTGAGGGGCGTGGGAAGTTTTCATCTCAAGAGGAGGAGGCATGGTACCAAAATATTTGGGAACCCCTGTGCTATACTATCTGTAGGCCTACTTATAATTATTACAAATATAATAAGTTAAAACCCAGCTCAAGTCTAAACTACTATTGTTACTGAGAATTATTAACACTAAATGAATAAAATGAATTTAATTCAAGTATAGGTTTAGATATTAAATTTTGAAAACAAAATATGTAAATAAAAATATTTATTTTTCAATTAGTAAAAACAGCTTGTAATTGTATTATTTAAAAAGAATTTTTTAAAGTATTTTTAATCTAAAATAAGGTCTGGTTAGGTCTAGAAAAACAATACAACATAATGAACCAATTGCATCATTTAACAAAATAAGATGTATAACCTCATTTACTCGGAACTAATAACTTTAACAAAATCATTTTTTATGGAAGCTTTTTTTAACATTATTATTTTCAGGTAGTAAGCACCCTACCAATTAAAACTATCAGTTTTATTATTATTAGACTATAGGTTAATAAAAACACAGAGAAAATATTTTAAAATTACTACTGCCTTAAACATTTTCATCAGTTCTCGCAACAGAATTCTTCAGATATGTTCCTTGAGAGCTTTTAATCATAAATTTAAAAATCAATTTTTATAGCAACTTTAAACAGACAATGATTGAAATGGTTTTTTTCAATAATTATTTTTCACTTCCCTGAGTTTTAAATTAAGGAAATATATGCTCAAAAAGTATTTTTCTATTTATTATACCACTGTACTTAATAATATGTATTATATCTTGGTAATGTATATATTTAACCAGTTTAGAGAGTTTAATAATATTTCATTTGTTCATACTTTAAATTAGGTACCAAATTACAAATTATTACCCTTTAGGTATTAACTTGGCAGAAAAACCACTACTTACTGATATTTTCAGCTGACACGTTTTTCAAAACTTACTAGGTCAGTGCATTATTCAATGCTGGGAGTTATGGACAAGACTGTTGCTCAGGTGTGTTGTGTTGGTGCGAGTCTGTGCTGTATTGATGTTCTGTAGTGTGTTATTGTTCATAGAGTAGTTTTTAATTATGTGTTCAAATATAGTGTTTGATTGTTAGTGTGTTTTGTCATTTAGAATGTGTTGTGGATAGTATTTATGATGTTTGTATATCTTGTATTTTTCTGTTGTGTTAAGTTTGTTGCTTTTTTAATGTAGTGTAGGATTTTTAGATTGGTGTATATATTAGTCTGTGAGTGTAAAAACACTACAAAACACACTACACTCACAGACTAACATAGACACCAATCTTAAAATCCTACACTATATAAAAAAAACAACAAACCTAACACAACAGAAAACTAAGAGATATACAAACACCATAAATACTATCGACAACACATTCTAAATGACAAAACACACTCACAATCAAATACTATATTTGAACACATAATTAACAACTATTGTATGAACAATAACACACCACAGAACACCAATAGACCACAGACTCACACCTGAGCAACAATCTTGTCTGTAATTCACAGCATTGAATAATGCGCTGACCTAGTGCGAAATGCGTCTGCTGAAAAATATCAGTAAGTAGCAGATTTTTTGCCGAGTTAATGCCAAAAGTGTAATTATAGAAAAACCTCAAGATTTACAACACAAAAACTGCAAGGACTGTTTTAGTTTCTGTATCACGACCAATTAAATAGCTTGAACCAGTCTATTTTTTCATCACCTGCCAGCATAAGCATGTAAATAAATCTTTTAACCACAATGATCCAAACCTTTGGACAACGCAAATAACTTTTAGACTATGTGACTAACAGGATAAACTGTTATGAAGGGTTAGTGATCTTTTGCTTCTTTTATATATGTAAATGACTTTAAGTCAGCCTAATACAATTTTAGAGGTGCATAAATTTTTTTGTAACAAAGTAAAAATTTTGTGAAATGTTATTTAATTTTTTTTTTTTTTTGTAAATTAGATGTAAGCATGGTTAAATTCAAATACTTCAACAATATCACATATAATATATAGTTTACACGACACATATTTACAATTGTATAGGCCTGTATTCATAGTCAAATGTATATTGATATATATTATTCAAATATATCTCATAAACATATGAATGTATGTATACAAATAACAACTACTAAAAAGTACAATATGTAAACTAATATAATTTATAAAATGTAAACTAATATAATTTATATAAAAGTCGCTTGTTGTAATCATTTTGAATTCACTGATTAAACTATTTAAAAAGTATTTAAGTAAGTGAATACATAGGGCTTAGTTGCTGACGCGTTTCAAAACAATCATTCTTTTTACGAAGCAAAGCCTTTACTCATAGAGCAAATTTTTAGAGGCTTTGCTTCGTAAAAGGAATGATTGTTTCAAAACACATCAGCAAGGAAACCCTTATATATTCATTTAGTTAAGTATTATTAATTTATATTTTACAACTTGCATTTTCATGAAATTTATGTCAATAAATTAATTGCAAATGTCTTCAAGATATACCAAAATGATTCTCAAGTTCAGGAATATTGTGTTATACTTTATATTATATGAGGTGCAGAACTGATTTTTGTTGTTTTTGTTCTGTTTTATTAATAAACATATATATTATTTTTATATATGCAGCATATTGCTTAAAAATTGTATTAATAATATTATAAGAATTCTTATGCATATGAAGATATTTAGCTATTAAAATGTAAATATTAATTATATTCAACCCATATAAATGGCCTTCCATAACAAAAACAATTGTAAATATTAGTTAATTTGAAAACTTCTAACATATCTTTTACTATATTGGACTTAAATAATGTTATCTTCTGGTTTCAATTGTATATTATGTAACTATATCTTCATTCTCTTTATTTTTAACATTGTTTTTAAATGCTCATGATTTATAAAATGCTGTAATATTTTTTATTTATAGTAACATGCTTTAGAGTAATTTAGCTTAAAAATCAAATAGATATTTATAAAATAGGAAATGGACAACATTTTTAAACAATAATAGAAAACTTATAATTTGTAGTGATAAAATTTTAGCTTGTTAGTCTATAATTATAGTTATATTTTATTTCTGTTGTAATTAGCCTCGATTAAGACATTATTTAAAGCATTTGCACAAATTCTGAAAGATATTTGTTTTAATTTAAATTTTTGTTACAGGATGGCATAAAAAATAAACCTAATGTGTAATGAAGTCGTATTTGATTAAGTGAACAAGTGCAACTAATTAAAATCTTAATTAAATATTCCATAAACGTGTTTTGTTTTGGATATAGTCATTAGAGAGAATACTTTCAGAATATATTAAAATGGTATATTTTTCACTCTAAAAGTCCGGAGAAAATAAGGCAGTTATTAAATAATAAAATTCGTAATAAGGTCATTGAATATAAAATTCTTTGTGATAACTGATCTCAAATATTATGAATATTATTTTGTCAAACTTTGCCCTTTCGAAACATAAATACATTCCACAATTCATAAACCCAAGTTTTAAAGGTAAGATAAAATATTGTTTTGAGTTTAAAACTTGTAGAAAAATATTTTCAAAAGTAATTAAAAAAATTATAATTCCATGCAACAAAATTAATCTCAAGAAACAAAAACAAGTTTATTTTAATTTTTTTGACTACAAAAATCTATTCTAATATTCTATCATAACAGAAACATTAGATTTATGAAAATGAAAATTTATTTTAAAATGTATAATTATTATTGTATGTACATAATAAAATTGTTTGAATTTATTTATAAAATCAATATGTATTTTAGAACATAAGATTTACATGGTTAGTCTTTATAAATATATGCGAAAAACAGCTTTTTGCTACTATTTGAAATAATTTGTTAATGTATTTGGTGGCATGTTTGAGGTCCAGCATATCTTATTGTAATGTAAAGATAAAAAGTCTGTTTGGTCAATCAGTTTTAAAAACATGTTATGTGAAAATAGTTACTGTTTATGCACAAAGTAAAAATTTGTTTCTCTACCCTTTCTTATAGCTTCATTGTTATTCACTTCTCTCTATTCCTTCTTGTTAATCAGCACAAAGACATCATGTTATTGGTTTTTTTTTATTACAGTCCAAATTGCAAAACTATTTTATATTAAGGTTGTGAAACATCAATGGAATCTCTGCTAGTATTATTTATATATTTTTGATGTGTATATATATATATATGAAGTTAATATATTACTATTGTAAGTAATTTTATCCACCATTTGGTGCAATGATTTTACCTTGTGTGATTAAGGCGCCTTTCGCCCGAAAGTGACCACTTGACCATTATCGAATCACTCATCACACAAGGTAAAATCATTGCACTTAATGGTGGATAAAATTACCTACAATAGTAATATATTAACTTCATAAAGTCAGTGCAACGGAAAAACAATGGATAACGTAAAATATCCATATATATATACACACACACAAGAGATTGCAGTTTTGGACTATTGCCGCTAGGTAAGTTTGTCAGACTCCTATCTAGTGCAAAAATTCATATGTGTATATATATATATATATATATATATATATATATATATATATATATATATATATATATATATATATATATATATATAGGAATTTTTGGACTTGATAGGAGACTGACAGGAGTCTTTTGTGTTTCTCTTTCTTGACTGAAGGAATCTTTTGTGTTTCTCTTTCTTGACTGAAGAAGATCATGTTGATCGAAATATTTCAAATAAAAGTGTATTAAGTGTTTTATATGTGTTTTATATCTTTAATCTGTGCATCTGTGACATCTGATTTCTACTCTACACAACTGTGATTACAACTTGTATTTATTTCATTCTCTCATATTTCTTTTTGTGTTTTCTCTTCGATTGACAAAGACCACTGTGTGGTTGAAATATATCATTGTTTAAGTGCTTTTATGTGTTTCTATTTCAAGACTACAGTGTGGACTCTTACCAAGGTAAGCCTGTCAGTCTCCTAGTCCAAAAAATCTATATATATATATATATATATATATCACTTACACTGTAATGTACTTGAAAAAGAATCTTTTACTTGGTATATATGCAAGTTAACAAATCTTCAAAAGTTACATAAATATATATATATTTAGGTTAGTTTTGGTTGGTAAAGATTATTTAGATTTGTTGGACTAGGAGACTGAATATATACATATATATATATATATATATATATATATATATATATATATATATATATATATATATATATATATTTTGGACTAGGAGACTGACAGACTTACCTTGGTAAGAGTCCACTCTGTAGTCTTGAAATAGAAACACATAAAAGCACTTAAACAATGATATATTTCAACCACATAGTGGTCTTTGACAATCGAAGAGAAAACACAAAAAGAAATATGAGAGAATGAAATAATATATATATATATATATATATATATATATATATATATATATATATATATATATATATATATATATATATATATATCACTTACACTGTAATGTACTTGAAAAAGAATGTTTTACTTGGTATATATGCAAGTTAACAAGTCTTCAAAAGTTACATATATATATATATATATATATATATATATATATATATATATATATATATATATATATATATATATTAGGTTAGTTTTGGTTGGTAAAGATTATTTAGATTTGTTGGACTAGGAGACTGACAGACTTACCTTGGTAAGAGTCCACTCTGTAGTCTTGAAATAGAAATGCATAAAAGCACTTAAACCATGATATATATTTCAACCACACAGTGGTCTTTGTCAATCGAAGAGAAAACACAAAAAGAAATATGAGAGAATGGAATAAAATAAATTGTAATCACAGATTGTGTAGAGTAGAAATCAGATGTCACAGATGCACAGATTAAAGATATATATATTGTTTCCATGAGTATATGAGTGATTATAGTTTATATAAGTCTGTCAGGGAAAAAGAGATTGAAGACGTCTAAGGCTATTAGGAAAGAAAATTAAAAAAAAAAAAAAAAAGGTTTTCTTGTGAACCTGACCAGGTTCATCCTCGAGAAGAACAACTTTCAGTTTGAGGGAAGGAACTACCTTCAAATAAAGGGAACAGCAATGGGCACCACAATGGCACCATCGTACGCAAATCTGTACATGGGATTGTTGGAAGAAAGTTTTCTAAAGACACAAACACACCAGCCATTATGTTGGTATAGATAGATAGATGACATCTTCCTACTTTGGACACAGGGTGCTTCAATACTTGAGGCATTTTTAGACAGCCTGACACAGTTCTCCACACTTCAATTTAACTGGGAGAAATCTACATCAGCCATCACCTTTTTGGATGTAGAGGTAACACTACAGAATGGACATATCAACACAGGAATTCACATCAAACCGACAAACCACCTATAATATCTCCATTTCGACAGCAACCACCCAATAAACATAAAACGATCCATTACATACAGTCAAGCAATCAGGGGTAAGAGAATCTGTTCGAATGATAGGGAATTGGAAGATTTTAATAGAAAGATATCAATAGCCTTCCAGAGAAGAGGATACCCAAAAAAACTCATTGAAAACCAAATTCATTCAGCACAATCCTCGGTTCACCATAAACCACAAACAGAACAAAATAAACTGCCTTTAATAACAGACTACCATCCTGGTCTACATAAACTCAACAAGATATTGAGAGATGGCTTCAAAATTCTTCAAGCTTCTGTTCACACCAAAAATCTTTTCACCGATCCACCGTAAATTTGGTACAAGCAACCTCCCAACTAGAAAAACATCCTAGTACATCCTAAACTACCAGACCCTTATGCAGAGAAACCACACAAACTTCCTCATGGCTCCTTCCCATGCAATAGACCTAGATGCAAGACGTGTCCAATACACCCCTCAGCAAATAGTTTCAACAGCCAAACAACAAAAATGGTCTTCAAAATACAGGGTCATCATAATTGTACATCGAAAAATGTCATATACCAGCTACAATGTAAACTCTGCTCAGCACAGTACATAGGCCTGACCACAGATGGTCTGAATATCAGAATGAATGGCCACAGACATGATGTTAAAATTATGAATATGGATAGACCAACAGCTCAACATGCTGCGAGTCACAACATCACAACTTTTGATGACTGCTATACCACAAAAATAATTAAATCACTCCCCCCTGATTGCAATCCCTCAGAACTGAGAAGGTGGGAACTATCATACCAGTGGTATACCAAGTCCAGAGAATCCCCTAACCTTAACATCAGATAAATCCATTCATTTCTTTTTTTTTTCCTAATAGCCTTAGACGTGTCCAATCTCTTTTCCCCTGACAGACTTATATAAACTATAATCACTCATATGCTCATGGAAACAATATATATATCTTTTTATCTGTGCATCTGTGACATCTGATTTCTACTCTACACAATCTGTGATTACATTTTATTTTATTTCATTCTCTCATGTTTCTTTTTGTGTTTTCTCTTCGATTGACAAAGACCACTGTGTGGTTGAAATATATCATTGCTTAAGTGCTTTTATGTGTTTCTATTTCAAGACTACGGAGTGGACTCTTACCAAGTTAAGTCTGTCAGTCTCCTAGTCCAACAAATATATATATATATATATATATATATATATATATATATATATATATATATATATATATATATATATATATATATATATATATTTATATATATATTTATATATAGATTTTTTGGACTAAGAGACTGACAGACTTACCTTGGTAAGAGTCCACTCTGTAGTCTTGAAATAGGAACACATAAAAGCACTTAACGAATGATATATTTCAACCACACAGTGGTCTTTGTCAGTCAAAGAGAAAACACAAAAAGAAATATGAGAGAATGAAATAAAATAAATATAAGTTGTAATCACTGATTTCTACTCTACACAATCTGTTATTACAACTTATATTTATTTTAACTTATATTTATTTTATTTCATTCTCTCATATTTCTTTTTGTGTTTTCTCTTTGATTGACAAAGACCACTGTGTGGCTGAAATATATCATTCGTTATGTGCTTTTATGTGTTTCTATTTCAAGACTACGGAGAGGACTCTTACCAAGGTAAGTCTGTCAGTCTCCTAGTCCAAAAAATCTAAATAATCTTTACCAACCAAAACTAACCTAAAAATTATATATATATATATATATATATATATATATATATATATATATATATTTGTTGATTCCATCTTCACTTGAGCTACTAGTTTTCACTAAACACTTGTAAATGTTTACAAACTTGCCTACAGTAGCACTTACTTATATTTGTTGAGGACGATGATGTGTCCCATTGTCAACTCAGACTGCAACTGATCTCAAGGTTTACGTAGGTTAGAGTATTAGGGTGGGGATGAGATATTATGGTGGTGTGGGTATATAAGGATTGTGATTATAAGGATTTATGATGTCAAAATGTGTGTGTGAGTTGTAATGTAATTTTGGATTGAGTATGTGTGTAGGGTGTAGTTTGAAGTGTCTGTATATTTCGTATTGTTCGGTTGTGTAGCGTTGGTTATTTCTGTGTTGTTTATGAAGAATTTGTAGGTTAGATGTTATGTCTATGTAGTCATGTTTTGTGGAGTTGAGATGATCGGCGAAGTTTGATTGGTAATTATTGTTTGTTAGTGCTTTTATATGTTCTTGGTATCGTGTGTAGAAGGACCTCCCTGTCTGGCCTATGTAAAAACTGGGGTACGAACTGCAACTTAGTTTGTAAACTCCAGTGGCATTGTAAATGTCGTCGATTTTGTTGTTGGGTTTAAATTGTTTATTGAGAGTGTTGTGTGTGGAGTAGGCTCTTTTTAGTTGTATTTCCGTGGTGTGTTGGTTAGATTGTGGGTTTTGGAAGATCTGTATGGTAGCGATAAGTATTTTATGGAATTGTCGTGTTGTGTCTTTGTGTTTATTGGGTTTATTTTTTAGGTGGTTGTATAATTTGTCAATCATTGTTGTGTTGTAGCCGTTAGTTTGTGCTATATTTTTTATGGTTTTTAACTCCTGGTAGTGTTCTTCTTTGTCTGAAGGTGTTTTAAGCGGCGATATATTATGGTATTATAAGCAGCTAGTTTATGTTGGTAAGGGTGGTTTAAGGAGCTGTGAATGGTCGTATTGGTACAAGTGGTTTTCGGTATATGTTGAATTTATGTGTTTGTTTGTCTGTACATTTAATAGTGAGGTCTAGGAAGTTGAGAGTTTTGTTGTTTTGTTTCGATGGTGTATGTATGTGTATATATATATATATATAAATATCGCAATATGTATTCTTGTGTATTAATAAAGAACTAAGTCAAAATACAAATACAAGAATTATAATTGAATTTACAATTCAAAGCTTTTTGTTGGCTAACAGTATCAACATCATCAAGA
Organism: Prosapia bicincta; assembly: GCA_036971475.1. NCBI lineage: Eukaryota > Metazoa > Arthropoda > Insecta > Hemiptera > Cercopidae > Prosapia > Prosapia bicincta. The sequence continues at coordinate 238,050,479 of JBAIZL010000002.1, forward strand.
ATATTAAACAATTAAAATTCAATTTTTCAATTTTAATTGTTTAATATTCCTGATGATGTTGGTACTGTTAGCTAACGAAAAGCTTTGAATTGTAAATTCAATTACAATTCTTGTATTTGTATTTTGACTTAGTTCTTTATATATATATATATATATATATATACCCAGGACACCAATCATTTCATAGATCGACTCTCACAAATATCTGTACCTCTACCCCCGGTAACTATTTTGGTCACCATAGATGTCACCTCTCTCTATACCAACATCCCTCATGCACACGGCCTATCTGCAATAGAGAATTTTCTAAGCAAACGCCCAGGCAAGCCTTCTCTCACTACACCTTTTCTTGTGAACCTGACCAGGTTCATCCTCGAGAAGAACAACTTTCAGTTTGAGGGAAGGAACTACCTTCAAATAAAGGGAACAGCAATGGGCACCAGAATGGCACCATCGTACGCAAATCTGTACATGGGATTGTTGGAAGAAAGTTTTCTAAAGACACAAACACACCAGCCATTATGTTGGTATAGATATATAGATGACATCTTCCTAATTTGGACACAGGGTGCTTCAACACTTGAGGCATTTTTAGACAGCCTGACACAATTCTCCACACTTCAATTTACCTGGGAGAAATCTACATCAGCCATCACCTTTTTGGATGTAGAGGTAACACTCCAGAATGGAAATATCAACACAGGAATTCACATCAAACCGACAAACCACCTACAATATCTCCATTTTGACAGCAACCACCCAATAAACATAAAACGATCCATTCCATACAGTCGAGCAATCATTGGTAAGAGAATCTTTTCGAATGATAGGGAATTGGAAGATTTTAATAGAAAGATATCAACAGCCTTCCAGAGAAGAGGATACCCAAAAAAACTCATTGAAAACCAAATTCATTCAGCACAATCCTCGGTTCACCATAAACCACAAACAGAACAAAATAAACTGTCTTTAATAACAGACTACCATCCTGGTCTACATAAACTCAACAAGATATTGAGAGATGGCTTCAAAATTCTTCAAGCTTTCGTTCACACCAAAAATCTTTTCACCGATCCACCGCAAATTTGGTACAAGCAACCTCCCAACTTGAAAAACATCCTAGTACATCCTAAACTACCAGACCCTTATGCAGAGAAACCACACAAACTTCCTCATGGCTCCTTCCCATGGAATAGACCTAGATGCAAGACGTGTCCAATACACCCCTCAGCAAATAGTTTCAACAGCCAAACAACAAAAATGGTCTTCAAAATACAGGGTCATCATAATTGTACATCGAAAAATGTCATATACCAGCTACAATGTAAACTTTGCTCAGCACAGTACATAGGCCTGACCACGGATGGTCTGAATATCAGAATGAATGGCCACAGACATGATGTTAAAATTATGAATATGGATAGACCAACAGCTCAACATGCTGCGAGTCACAACATCACAACTTTTGATGACTGCTATACCACAAAAATAATTAAATCACTCCCTCCTGATTGCAATCCCTCAGAACTGAGAAGGTGGGAACTATCATACCAGTGGTATACCAAGTCCAGAGAATCCACTAACCTCAACATCAGATAAATCCATTCTTTTCTTTTTTTTTTTTTTTTTGCTAATAGCCTTATCTCTTTTCCCCTGACAGACTTATATAAACTATAATCACTCATATGCTCATGGAAACAAAATATATATATATATATATATATATATATATATATATCTTTAATCTGTGCATCTGTGACATCTGATTTCTACTCTACACAATCTGTGATTACAACTTATATTTATTTTATTTCATTCTCTCATATTTCTTTTTGTGTTTTCTCTTCGATTGACAAAGACCACTGTGTGGTTGAAATATATCATTGTTTAAGTGCTTTTATGTGTTTCTATTTCAAGACTACGGAGTGGACTCTTACCAAGGTAAGTCTGTCAGTCTCCTAGTCCAAAATATCTATATATATATATATATATATATTAGGGATGGGCCGATTCCTAAAATTTTCGATTCCGATTCTAAAATTTTCCTTTCGATTCTCGATTCTCGATTCTTTCAAGTTATATTAGCTTACATGCTAGTTCTCTAATAATTAATTTAGTTAACATCTTGGTCATATGGCAAAACCTTTTAAAAGTTCTGTTTTAATGTAATAGGCTACACAAAACCTTCAACCGTGAGAGTGATATCTGTCTATAATATAATTTATTAAGGTTAAGTTTCGGAGGAATAATACAGTGTTTCTGTTATCCCTCTATTCGCTCAACTGTCATGGCCACGGTTCCGACGGTGACGGTTAATGAGAGACATTTAGTGAGAGAGAGAGAGACGAGCGATGTCAAACGACCAGAAATGATTACGATCTTGATTGCTGTTGCTTCATAAATAATAATATTTTCGTTTACTTTAATCATTTAATTCATTCAAATCAACTAATACATAAATAAGACATAGTTGGTAATTAATTATTTTTCCACACAAATATAATAAATTTTGGTAATAAATTTTGTTTGGTAATAAATTACTCAACACGCATATTTTAATAGTTAACAAAATAGGAATCGGAATCGACGCTTTTATGAACGAAGAATCGAGTATCGACGATTCCTCGATACCACCTAGAATCGACGATTCCTGGAATCGAGAATCGGAATCGGCCCATCCCTAATATATATATATATATATATATATATATATATATATATATATATATATACTTATGAAGTTAATATATAAAGGTAAAATCATTGCACTTAATGGTGGATAAAATTACTTACAATAGTATTATATTAACTTCATAAAGTCAGTGCAACGGAAAAACAATGGATAACGTAAAATATCAAGAATATATACTTATATACATATGTAAATACGAGTATGTACACTCACACTCATATATGTGTGTGTATGTGCTTTTGTGTGTGTGTGAGTGTATATTCTTATATATAAAATAAACATTTCATAACAAGAATAACTTTATAACTTTAAAGCAAAATTGGCCAAAGCTTGTTGCAAACTTTTATCGTCAGCATTACCAGAGCCAATTAAACTGTCAAGTGACAACCCAACACAAGTGGTTGTTGTGACATAGCTGGTTATGAAATTGAAATTATGTTGTCAGTTGAGAATTTATTAAACAACAAAATAAAGCTCCATGGGACTATATAAATGTGTTTTTGAAATAATATAGCCTACTAAACAAGAATCACAGTTTGTTATTATACTTCGTATATTAGTAGCCTCACTGTAATAGAAATTAAATGAAAAATCTTCTTTTGTCACTATGAATTTCATTTAAAATTTTTGTTAAAAATTTATGTTTACAAATATAATAAAGTGTTTGAAAAATATATTAGTTGATTTTTCTTAATTTGATATTGTGTGAAGTTCTATTTAAAAACCAACATCTCTACTTCAACATTGATTTATAAGTAGGAATTTCTGAAAGCAAGACAAATATATTGGATAAAGGTGACAAACAAACTACCAGAAATGTTTTTTTGTACATGTGGTTGCTTCACAAATAACATTAATATCTTCGTTATCTCAAATAGGCATTTGCTTTAATCGTTCAATTCATTCAAAGAAAAAAAACATAAATACTTACTACTTACTTACTAGCCAACGCCCACCCTTGGCTGTTGAGTCATTTGGTGACGCGCTTACCAGTATAGTCGAACATCATCTCCGGAATCGTCGAGCGCGCTGCACTTCATCAGATGATCCGCATCCATCGTATCGTGTCCACAGAGAGGGCATTCCGGTGTTGGGAGCACACCGATGCGATGTAGATGAGCGGCCAAATAGTCATGGCCGGTTTGCATTCTGAACTTGGCAACGCCCACAGCTCGTGGAAGTCTGTGGTCAATGGGCCCTGTGCTGGCTAGGTTTTCCCATTTTCTTCCTGCTGGTTGCTGTGTGAGGTGCAGTTTGCTGGCCCGGTCGATAGTTGCATTGATGAGGGCTTTCGTGCTTTGCAGCGAAGGCATGCAAATGGGTTGTGCCATGGATGTGCCTTTCTTGGCCAGAAAGTCTGCCCTCTCATTTCCATAGATGCCAACATAACTTGGGATCCATTGTAAAGCTATAAGCCAACCCCCATTCGCCAGGTGTTCTAAGGCTTTATTTGTCTCCATTGTTCTTTTACAGTCTGTATCTGTATTGCGCGATAGGTTACGGATAGCCGCTTGAGAGTCGACGAAGAAAACTGCCTGTGTAGAGGCTATTTTGTTTAGTTCTGCGGCTGCTGCTATTTCTCCATCGTAGTTGGTCTGGGGAGTTTCCACTGCTAGGTATCCCTCAAAATTGCGACTGTAGTAGGCAGCTCCTATTGCACCTGTTTCCGGTATTGAAGATCCATCCGTGTATATATGTAACCATTCTGGTTGTGGCTACTCTTCATTGATTGTATGCAGGGCTGCTTGCCTCAGTTCTACGTCCAGGGATGCTGTTTTCGACTGACTGTGGTTTTTCAATCCACAATTAGCTTTTGGTAAATTGTGGAAAAACTCTCGGTAATATGTAAGTAGTGCTGGCTTCTCTAAGGCTTTTCCATACTTCAATGCCACCCTTTCATAGGACGCCATTGGGGTTATTTGAGTCTTCAGTCGGGCCGTGGCTTGTCTGTAGCTTACCCAATGAGTGTGTACTCCTCTGTGTCTCTGCCAGAATCGGACAGCTATTTTCTCTCTATGGCTTTCCATTGAACTACTCTTCGTTTGTGCCTCCATTGCTGCAATGGGTGTGGATTTAGGTGTATCCGTTATGATCCTTAACGCTGTGTTCTGCACGATGTCCAATTTACTGAGGGTGTTACGGTTGCTTGTGATGGTCACTTCACTTCCGTAGTCAAGGACAGGTCTGATATATGACTTATAGGTAGTTATTAGGACATCCTGGCTGGCACCCCATGTTGTAGCTGTCAGTCTTTTTAATACTTTAGTTCTTTTTGTTGCTTTTTCCGTGCACTGTTCGACGTCTATCAAGTACTACACCCAGATATTTGGAGAGACTACTTTCTTCCAACAGATCGCTATTGTAATACAAAGAGATGCGGGGTACTTTGGTGGAAATCGTGAACAGTTGAAAAGTGGTTTTTATGGAGCTAACCATCATCGAATTATAACTGGTCCACATTTCCAACTTTCTGAGAGCGTCATTTAATGCTGTTTCAAGCGCTAGGATACTGCTGCTCGTTGTCCACATAAGTAAGTCATCCGCATATAATAGTGCCTTGCTTCCTATCACTTCCTTAACGGCGTCAAGTACGTCATCAATTATGATGTTAAACAGCTGCAGCTAAGCACCGCTCCTTGAACGAGGCCTTGTTTTTTAATACGAAATCTCGACTTTCGGTTGCTGTATTGCACTCGAAATATTCTTTGTGACAGCGACGATTTGATCCACCTAAAAAGTTTTCCGGATATGCCATTTGTTGCCAATTTGTGTAAAAGCATTGGCCTCCACACAATATCGTAGGTGGCCTTGAAATCCACTAATACCACCAGAGTAGACATCTTTTTGTGGTATCCATCATTGACTTGTTGTGTAAAATTCATTACATGATCCATAGTACTACTGTGTCTTCGAAACCCGGCTTGAGCATCGTCTAGCACGCCTTTTTGTTCGATGTACTGATTAAGTCGGTGGACCACCATCTTTTCTACCACTTTACAGCTGACACTGGTTAGGGATATAGGCCTGTAACTTTCGGGTTGATCAGGGGGTTTATCCTTTTTCAGGACAGGTAATATTTCGACTTTTCTCCATTGCTGAGGTACATAATGTTTCCAGGTCAGGTTCACCAAGGCTAGAAAGGTTTTCTTGGCTTAGTCTCCCAAGTTGACAATGAATTTCGGATATATCTCATCAATACCTGCAGCTTTTTTAAGTTTGGTTTGTGCTAAAGGCAATTCCAGTTCCGTGATTTGTAAAAGGTGATGTGAAGAGTTCGTGTGTCTTCTCTTCGAGGCAAGATGGTATTGGCGTTTTACGCAGGGTCTTAGTGACGGTTTTATCCACACTTGTGCGGCTGATTTTGGCGTAATGCTTACTTAGTGCATCTGCAGCTTCGTTTGGGTCTGTGAAGGATTTACTTGAGTACTGTATAGGCTGTCGAATTTTTTTGGGGGCATGGTTATTTAGCCGAGATATATAGCGATGGGCTTTGGTGCCATCCTTCCGGTAGTCCAAATGAGCAATAAAAGATTTGAAGGCCAATCGTTTGGATGTTTTTACTTCGTGGTGTAATTCAGCTTGGTGTTTTCTAAGGCATCTCAAATCTGTGATATCTGCAATATTTAGATGGGTTATTACTAAGTCCGGTCTTGATAAATTTCCAGTATATGATAAGAATGTTGGAGGGGTATCTATGACTTGGAGTTGATTATTATCGATTAATTCTTGGGTTATCTTTCCAGTCGGTGATAAATGTGTGTAGCCCATCTCGGTGACGGACTGTTAAAATCTCCAATAATTATGCTATTAGGTTGGATGGTTCTCTCTATTTCTTCAAAAGATGGTGATGATTTCCTGGGGGATTATAGAGACTGACAATATTAAAATGTTGTTTGTTTTTCCATGTTTCATTCAAAACAGTTTCCAGTTTATCCATCTCATGTATGATCTTAAAATTTGCCGTGATACCATCTCTGACCCCTATATAGATACCAGATGCTATTTGTCGTGATCTCTTTGAAGCAGTGACTGCGTAGCAATTTGTCTGATAAAGGTCAGGAGTTTCTGTAGCTGCTCCTGCTTCAACTATAAAGTAAACATCCACGTCGGCATGGTAGACGTTTCGTTTGAATTGTACAAACTTAATATTGTTAAGGCCTCCTGCATTCCAGAAGATGATGCGAAGGCTAGTGTCTAAGCCCTGAAAAGGGCCATTTTGGGTAAGGTTACTAGTCATTTTGATCAGCGTGTTTAGAGGCGAACCTTTGATTGATCGTTTAGATTACGCAGGGGGCACCACGAGCAGGCGATCAACATCACCCCCCAAAAAAACATAAATAAGATTCATTATTTTTCTAATAAATTCACCACACTCGTATTTTTACAGTTGAAAAAACAATAATCATAATCAGCACTTGAATGGAGAATTGAGTATTGACGATTGCTCGACACCATTAGAATGGCCAGTTCCTGGAAACGGAATCAACCCATCCCTACTTAAGATATATATTTCTTATCCTACAATATATTGTTAGGATTGCAAAATGGAACTCACATTTCTACCATTTCCACAATTTTGAATGTGTGTTTGTTGTTTTGTTTTGCTTCGTTAGGTCTAGGAAGTTGGTTTTGTTCTGTTGTTTTAATTCCAGTGTGAGGTTTATGTTATTGTGTAATTTGTTTACGTAATTGGGAAACAAAACGAAACAACACACATTCAAAATATACAGGAAACCAACCACCACAGACTGTTATACACAACACGTCCAATCACCCCACACCAACACAAACATGCTGCCTTCCACTCCATGATACACAGATTAATCAACATACCCATGAGCAATGAGATAAAATAAACAAACTAAACACAATAAAACATAGCCCATAGAAATAGATACAAACACACCTTGGTAGACAACATAATGCGCAAAAAACAATGCATATATAACACAACAAAAAACAATAACACACAAACATATATAACATTTACATATCACGACAACATATCACAAAAAATAGCTTCCATGTTCCGCAAACTTAAATACAAAGTAGCATTCACAACAGCCAACACAATTAAAAAACACCTACACAGTTCAAAAACACACCAGGATAAACACAACAGAGCAGGCATATACAAGATTACATGCAACAACTGTCCTAGCTTTAAGATAGGATAAACAGGGAGAACATTTACCACGAGATACGAAGAACACGTAAAACAAATAACAAAGACACAACCCACATCAAATTTTGCCATACAGGTAAAAAACACACTACACTCATTGATTGACATAGCCACCAATCTAAAAATCCTACACTACATCAATAAAAGCAAAAAACTTAACACAGTAGAAAACTGAGATATATAAACACCATAAATACTATCCACAACACATTCTAAATGACAAAACACACTCCCAATCAAACACTATATTTGAGCACATAATTAACAACTATTCTATGAACAATAACACACCACAGACTCACACAAACACAACACACCTGAATAACAGCCTTCTCAGTAATCCACAGCATTGAAGAAGCGTTGACCTAGCGTGAAACACCTCTGCTGAATAAATCAGTAAGTATTGATTTTTTGCCAAGATAATACAAACAAGTGTAATAAATATTTTGAGCTTTTTTCAATTTTTTTTTTATGGTGATAATATTCTCCGTCTCTACATGCACTTCTTAATTTCAGTTAAAAATCAGAGCATTTTCAACAAACTTTCTAAAATGGGTAACTTAATTTAAAGGGCACTGACAATTGTTCTTAAGTGTAATCTGATTGTTATGATCATTGTCAATCAGAGCTTTAACTGTTTTGATGAAATATCTGTTTCAAATTAAGAAAAAAATTGTTGAGGATATTGATGACAAGTTCATCTGTTGTCAGAAGTCTTAGCATGTAAACTGCAGATATATAAAATTGTTTTTTTGAAAAAGCTGGGCTTAATTATTTGTTCTAGAAATCAAATAATAAAAACACAGTTATGTTTAGAGATTGTTGTTACTTTCAAATTGTATCATGTATCATTATTTTTATAATTTTTAGTGAAATTAAGTACCTACCAAAAAAAATTTTAAAGAACATTTAAAACTAACAATAAACTTCAATACCACATATAATATAACATATAAAAAAAAACTTCTAATATCAGTTATATGAAAATGAACAAATAGTAACAAATTCTGTATTGGTCAAATAAGTTGCAACTTCCAACAAAGATTTAAAGAACACATTAATTTTGTTAAAAATATGACATTGGGTCATTTTTTTCTAATCAAATAATAAAAACAGACCAGCTTTAAAACTACCAGTATGTATATCTACAATATGGTCTGACATACATTGGTTCAAATTAAAAATGAGAAGCAACTTCTATCAATATGCAACCAAATTAAATGCTACTCCTAGGAATTTATAAAAGTCGGTAGTCAAGACAAATTTTAGGCAATATAGGCCTATTATCTGTCTCATACTTTTATTTTTAGTTAATAAAATACAATGTTTCTGGATAGCAGAAAAATTCTTTTTAGATCATAATTTAATTAATTACTAACATTTTTATATTTTAAAATAAAAGCATGTTTTAAAATTTATTTTTTTATATTCTACTTATTAATTAGTACAGTTATAAAAATACAACAGTTAGTTAATGTAAAATAAGCAAGAGATTTATATTAATAAGTTGTAATTGATTTGTTTTTTTTTTATATGTAGAATTTTGTATCAATCTACAGATATTTAGTGACCTAATTAATCAGTTTAGAAGGATAATCGTAATTTTAATAAATAGTGCTACCCTCTGAAATAGGTAATTCTGCTATATTAATGTTTGTATAAATTCAATCAAATTTTATTTTAAAATGCAGTTTTTATTATGACTCCACTTCATTGTATATTTCATTGTTTAAAATCTGGACAGCAGATGACAAAAACGACAACAGCTGGTTAAAATGCTAGGAGTGGCAGGCAAGCAGTGAAGCAGGCAGTGACTACTACAGGAGAAAGGCCAAGTTGCGCTGTTGCCAAGTGTTGCTTAAATCTCCATAAATTGTAAACATTCAACAATAAAGGATTGGGCTTTACGTTTCTACATTCAACGACTAATCAAGGCAAATTGGCGACGATGACCATCCTGTTTTTTTAGCATTCAATAGGAAACTGACAAACAATTAAGACATCCCAGTTTATTAAATAAGAAAAATATTTTTACCATATTTTAAGTTTTAAGAAAACAATGTATCTTATTACCCATTCGCTAGATATTATAGAAATATCGTTTTTTTTTATTAAATTAACCTTACTAAAATACAATTACAAAATTTTAGTGAAAGTAAATAATACATTCAATTCAAGTTTTTGTAAAGTTACATTGGGATTGTTAATGCATATTACTTATTATAACATGTTTAATAAACGTCTAAATATAATGTTGAAAATATAACGGAAAAAATGCCATCTGAAAATACGGGTATAATTTTATTTATGCTTTCATAAATATTTATATTTATAAATATTTTCATATTTACTGAATTAGTACAATGTTGAAATGTATTACACTTACAAACGCACAGGTATATCGCAAGTAAAAATCTTAACATTTGTTGATTCCATCTTCGCGTGAGCTACTAGTAATCACTTACAACTTTTTTAAAAAAATGTTTTAACTTGCCTATAGTAGCACTTACTTTTTTGTGTTGAGGACGGCCGTTTCGGGAGATGTGTCCCTTTGTCAACTCAGACCGTAACTAAAGTTACGGTCTGAGTTGACAAAGGGACACATCTCCCGAAACGGCCGTCCTCAACACAAAAAAGTAAGTGCTACTATAGGCAAGTTAAAACATTTTAAAAAAGTTGTAAGTAAAAATCTTATTGGTGTGAACAAAAATTATTTTCAAAAAAATTAAAAAATTACCACTATTTATTTTGTAAACAAAAACCAAAAATAGAAATATTGCCAAGGATTTTAAGACTGTTTAAAACGAAAACACATACTATCAGTCCTTCTTATTTACCTAGTACTATTTAAGTTTAGAAAATGGAGTCATTCCGAAACGCGTTAACAAAAGAAAATATTGCAACGTTAGGAAAGTCAGAAAAATGTACTCGAAATACAAAATTTTCAATTTATTCATTGTACTATTGGGCTTTAAATAAATATTTCCTTATTTTTCAAAATAGTAATAAAAATTTTTTTAAAAGGAATTTATAACTGAAATTATTATTACGTAACAGCCATCAAACTATGGTTATTTACACCCGTAAAATTTAGTGTTTGAAACATGGAATTGTAATGAGTAAAACATAATATTGTTACGTACTATTGATCACTGTCTTAAAATATACATAAGAAAAAGCTGAACAAAATTATAAAATGAAGTAAAAAATACTTCATTTCATTTAATTAAAAAACTAAAAATAAAAAAAATATTTCACAACGGTAAAATTTTACTCTAAATTTCACTACATATTAGTTTATTAAAACACACTAGTTTATTAAAGCAAACATACTAGTTTCGATGACGACATCGCCTTCATCAGTGCTTGGCTACTACTTAATCGCCAAGCACTGATGAAGGTGACATCGACGTCGAAACTAATATGTTTGTTTTAATAAACTAAAGTGTAGTGAGATTTAGAGTAAACTTTTTATATTTTTACCATTATGAATTGTCTTACAACCTAAGCACTAATAAACTTGAAAAAATTATTTTTTTTCTATATTAAAAAAATATGCATAAAATAATTATAATTTACAAATATGTGAAGAAAACTAATCGGTTCTCCCCGTATTTTCTTCTTAACCTAAGAGAAATTATACTCAAGTATGATCCCACTGCTCTCCATACTAGGGAATTTTAACTTATACTTAACTTCGATTCATCATTCTATGCACGTTCCGCGTTGGCTATATAACAGCCTCAATGTTAAAGAAAAGGACAATCTTACCATTTTTAACTAACGACAACTTTTTAACAAAACATATTTTAAAGTTGCTTGCATGAGGCTTTGCTTCGTAAAAGGTAGGATTGTTTCGAAAAGCGTCAGCAAGTAAGCTCTGTGTATTCACTTAGCTGAGTAATTTTTAATTATAGTAAAACATATTTTGTTTCAAATGAGGATAATGGCATAACTAATAAACAAATTTGAATTTTGAGATCGGCCAATTAATGAGTACAGTACTATCAATTTTGTACATCGCATGCGGTGTCGATGTATTCCTGACCTACAAACATAACCTAACGGTACGGAAGTTTTTTAGTACTGTATTTATATTCTAGTAAGAAATATAAGTATTCACAGATAGGTAAAGGTTACAATTTTGTTAAGTAAGAGTGCACAAAATAGATTATATATGATCCCATTTCTGCATTGTAATTTCTGTAAATCCGATGTTTTGTTACAAAATGTTTTTGGGAATGACCTTATCGTTTTGACCTGCCTTGGGGCAGGGCTCTTATCGTGTGCCGGAGACAGTGCTTCTATGTTGCACTTCAATTAGACCATAGGTTCCCATACTCTATATAAAATGGAAATAGAAAATTTTGTAAAAATGTTTTCTAATGAGTAACATTTTTCTCATAATTGTTTTTTGCTTGTTTATTATAATTCTATGTAAATGTATGTTATAGTAGAGTCTTAGAGAAGTAAATTTTTTTGAAAAATCATGAAAATCCATTGATAAATAAAAATTTAGTGTAAGTTTTGTCAAAGAACTACATTTTCAATAAATCACAGTCGGGACTGGAGCAGATATCCTTGCAAAACGTCCCGAGTTCAAAAGGTTTAAGTTGACTAAGGGGCAGATCTCCCGAAATGCACACCCTTATTCAATGTCTAAGAGAGTGTTACAATAGGCAAGTTTGATTAAAGTTAGATACATATAGAATAATTTATATAGAATAATTTTAGAATAGAGCGCAACTTTTTGCTGAACTATAATTAGCTCAAATGACTGTTGCCCTTGAAATCAAATTCAATTTACCCTTTAAAAGTTTTATGAAATACCAATTTAATAATAACAGCTAACAGACAAATTAAACTTGAAGTTTTTGTATTGTACATCTTTGTGTTTTTTGTAAAAATTATATTAGATTCTCGATAATTCGAGGTAGATGGAATCGAGAACCCCATCTAATGTACACGGAAATAAGTTCCTTTACATTAGAAAAAAATCTGGAGTTCTAATGAAATACTATACTAAAACACGTAAATACTTTACAAACTTTCCTATAATAGCACTCACTTATATTTGTTGAGGCGGACGTTTCGGGAGATGTGTCCCATTGTCAACTCAGACCAAAACATCTCCTACATCTATAGGGAAATTTTGTACAATATTTACAAGTGTTTTAGTGAAAACTAGTAACTCACGTGAAGATGTAATCAACAAATAGAAATACTATAGTTAAAAACGGACTAAATAAGTTTAAAGAACTTTATATGAACATTTCTTGGAATCCCGACTTATTTCCTTTACATACAGTATTGATATAAACATATGTTAGAGGCCTGATTCATTTTCTTTTAAATAGATAAAATAGGCTGAAAAATATATACATAGATATAACATATATTTTATGCTGAAAAATATCAGTAAGTAGTGGTTTTTTTGGCAAGTGATACCAAAAGTAGCAAATTATACTATTCAAAATATATATTCTGGTATAAAATGAATTAATGAAAGTTATATTTAATTATTTTTATCATGGAGTTTTTCGAAAAGTTCATTATTTGTTTTCAAAAAACTAACAAAATTATGTGACGTAAACAGCTATTAATAAAATTTTAAAATAATTTACATTCAACATTTAAATCTCTACAAAAAACAATTATTTTAGTAACATTAGTATTTATTGTATATTTTAACATTTAGTTATTAAGCCTAATATGTACAAAAATTCAGTTTGTAAGTTTGTTTACAAACTGAACAAACATCATCATTTACTGTAGTTTTTCTATTGGAATTAAAACTATAACTATATTACTAAAAGGTTATACATTATATTATTGAAAGTTATATAACTGTTTACTAACAATTGTTCATCATCAAATTCCAAAAAATGTTTGGAAAGGAATATTTAGCTTTTGTTTATAGATCATAAATATTTATTGTTTTGGGTTTGATGTGTTCGATATGGCAACAGTGGATTGGGTCATGCAAGTCCCCTTTCTAGTTTCTACTTTTTTCGTCTTTTAGCCCTACAAGTCCTGTAACTCAGTTAGTGGGGAGAGCCATTTTTTGTAATTAGGTATATTCCCCTTCAATTGTATTTGTGGTGGGATGAAAGGTCGGATTGCCATTGGTCGAACATGCGCACCGTTACCCCCTCTTATATCCTTGTCAGCATAGAGTAGCTACTGGCGACTGGAACGGAAGAGACTCATTTACAACGAAGTTTAGACGCTAATCGTAGTGTAGTGTAAGGAAGTGTCGACGTGGTTGAGAATGTGTTTTCTTTGTTCGTTTTGAGTTCCATCAGAAAGTGAAATGGTTCAAGTTTAACTTCTTCCTTGAAGTTTTTTTATGTTTTGCACATTTTCAAGTTATTTTCGCGTTTGATTTCTTCCACTGAAGGCTTATTTAGTAAGTATAAATTTTATTACGTTTTCGTTATGTAACTAGAGCATTGTTTCAAATTACATATGCATTTAATATTTTCAGTGTGGAAATTGTATGTCTGAAACGAGTATTAATATATTCTCAGTTGCATTCAATTCTTTAGCGAAATCTATTCTGATACAAAGAAATATGCAGAGGTCTAGGAAATAGGTTTTGTGTTGGAATACTTTTTGTCTGGCCCCAGGAAGTCGCTTTTGAAATTAACCTTGAGAATGAACTTTTGTGTAATATTTTTATTTTAATTGCATGACTTGTTACGATATTTAAAAACAACATTCCACTTATAAGTATGTATTTTAAAGTATGGCGTTTTATGTAATTTCAGTTTTTATTTGGAATGTTAAGCAAACGACCTAGCCTTACCTTTGTAACTGGGCCCATAAGTACTTTTTCAACAGACAATTACTTATGTAGCATAGTAACAATGTTTCCTGCATAGTAATGCTGTTTTGATAACAAAGGATGGGGAGTCTGTCTGACTTAATGTTATTTAATTACTTTTATCAATATTTATGGTAAAATAGTTTTCAGTGATATTGCAATTTTCAGTGATATAACACAATCAGTTCCTTAATGGTATAAATACAGAAGCTAGGCGCCATACGATATTTTGGGAAATGGTTTAACATCACCAAATAGGACGATATCCACAAGAATTTTTTTAAAATTGACCTCGGAAAGTCATCACGAAGCATTTGTATCACTCCGCGCCCATTCACAACTTCTACATCAGCGCTGAATTTATTACCCTACTTTAAATTAAAAAGTAACTTTCCTACTTCAATAAAAAAAAAAAAATTTTGGATATCGTCCTATTTGATGGTTTCGAACAATTTCCCAAAATATCGTATGGTGCCGAGCTAATGCACAATAAGCATTGTTAAAAAATGAACATAACTTTATTGTATCAACACACACTGTAGTAAATATCTAACCTAACTGGACACTTTTTAGGTATATTTTAATATTGGTATATAGCAACGTATAAATTTAAAATCAATTGTATCTTAATTGGAGACTTTATAAGTATATTTAAATATATTTATGCAAAAACCATAAAATTAAGCCAAGACGTTTCTCAAGTATCTACACATGTAAGGTATGCACAACTTGCTGTATCACTCTGCGGCTGATACACAACTTCAAGCACCCCACTGTGATATCACGAATCATTTGTATAACCGTACTTTAAATTGACAAAAAGTAATTTTCCTTGGTAAAAAATAAATTGTAGATATCACCCTATTTGGTGTTTTGAACAATTTTCCAAACTATTTTAGGTGACGGCTCTTATAAAGAACAACCCTGCTATTTTTGTGAATTGAAAAAAATATTTTGTATTTTTATGAACACGAAATGACATTAGTTTTTGTCGCTGAGGTCTATTTAAGGCTAAATACTCTGAAAAAGAACACATTGAACATTTTCTACTTACCCTTGTGGCTATTTCAAGAATTTAGGACCACCTGAAATTAAATTACAAAATTGGGTAATTATTAAGATCAGCGACCCACTCTGATTAGCAAAATTTTTTTCCTGATCAATTTGACCTTGCTGAACATGAATCTAAAGTTTTTTTTACTGCAAACACTTAAAAGAAAAAATTACCTCAACTAACACCACCTGAACTGGTTTTCTTAGTTTAATATGTGTTTGGCGTTGAAAATGACTTCAGATTTGTGTTCAGCATGGTAAAATCTATCATGAAATGAAAAAATATTTCCAATCGTAGAGTTAGTAAGCACCAAAGTCAGGTCAGGCTAGGTTAGGTTATTTTTTGTTTAAATGTAAATATGTGTTTGCAGTAAAAAAATTTCAGATTCGTGTTCAGCAAGGTCAAATTGATCAGGAAAAAAAAATTGGTAGTCTCTGATCTTGATAATTACTAAAAATTGTTCCAAAACATGTCCCAAGACGATATGCACAAGAGTTTTTTAAATTTTACATGGAAAGTAATTTTTTATCAGTTTAAAGTTGGGTAAAAAATTCAGTGCAGAGTAGTAAGCTGTGCATAGTTTGCGGAGTGATATAGTGACGTTACAACTGTAATTGGTTATTTAGGAATCTGAACTTTGGTAAATGTGCAGATAGCACATTGAAATATGTCTATGAGGTATCCAGTCAGGATAGATCTGGTTGCAATTTTATACATTTAACCATATAATTACAACTAAATCTATCCTGACTGGACACTTTATAGGTATATTTTATTATAGGTATATATTAATGTATAAAATTACAACCAAATCTACCTAACTGGAGACTTTATAAGAATATTCAAATTTGTATGCAAAAACCATAAAAATTAAGTTAAAATGTTGTTTCTCAAATATTTACACTCATAAGTTATGAATAGAGATAGTGTGATGCCACTGTATCACTCTGCAGACGTTGCACAACTTACTACTCCGTAGTAAAAAATAACTTTCCGTATAAAATAAAATCAATTTTTTATGCATATCGTCCTAGGACATTTTTTGGAACAATTTTCTATTTTAGTCTCAGGTGGTCCCGAATTCTCACAATTACCGCAGCGGTAAGTAAAAAATTATGAATGTGTTCTTCTTCAGAGTATTTGGTCTTATATAGACTTCAGCGACAAATACTATTGTCAAATTTATGTTCAGGATGTAAAAATACATAAGGAAAAAAGGTTAAAATGCATAAGCACAACCACCTACAGTATTTTGGAAAATTGTTCAAAACCACCAAATAGGACGATATCCACAAGAATTTTTTTTTATTGACCTAGGAAAGTAATTAAAAAAAATTTAAAGTAGGGTAAAAAACTCGGTGCAGAGGTTAAGTTGTGAATGGGCGCGGAGTGATACAAATGTTTCGTGACGTCACAGTGCTGCATAAGGTAGTACGCATCAGCCGCGGTACGTCACGCAAACTTACGTGTATAGATATTTGAGAAAGAACATTTTTGCTTAATTTTTATACACATATTTAAATATACTTATAAAGTCTCCAGTTAGGATAGATTTGGTTTTAAATTTATGCATTACTATATACTTATATTAAAATTACCTAAAAAGTGTCCGGTCAGGTTAGATTTGGTTTTAATTTTATACTTTACCTAAATGGTTACATTTATACAATTAGAACCAAATCTATCCTGATTGGATACTTCATAGGTTTTTTCCAATATAGATATATCAAATTCACCTTCCTTAGCAGTAACAAAAATAATAGTTATTTGTGACGTCACAAAACATATGTATCACTCCGCGCCTATTCACAACTTCTACCTTTTTTACCCTACTTTAAATTGAAAAAAAATTAACCTTCCTAGGTCAATAAAAAAAAAAAATTCTTGTGGATATCATCCTATTTGGTGTTAGGTGGCCGTGCTTATGCATTTTAACAAAAAAAAATATTCACAAAAATCATGGTAGTCGCATGTCTATATAATTACCAAAATAATCAAGTCTGTCTTTTAAAATAATTTATTGAACCATGTACTCTATTCAAGCACAATATTGATTATAACTTGACTTTTAGAGCAAATATTGTGTGATATTGCCAACGTGCCTAATTGAATATTTTAAAATTACTTGAATTAATGTGTAGAATAGGAATATCAACTTTTCTGCAGAAAATGCGGTTTTAGTTGGGACTACTTTTTTGGACAAAAGGTATTACTCTGTGGAAGAAGACGTATTAGTTCTCAAATGAAAATATTCACCTATTCATTGAGTAGTAATATGAATAAACATAACCATACCCAAGTTTTCAACAAAAATATATTGTGCTCACAAAAATATACCTTCAAAGTATTCAGTTAAGATAGATTTGTTTGTAATTTTGTACAAAATTACTACATATCTATATTAAACATACAAAACAAATCTATACGTGTATACAGGTAAGATCCGCCGAAAAATTTTAGTGGTCGATGGAAAAATTTATAACGAATATTTTGATATGGATATATAGTAACGTTGTATAAAATTACAACCTCATCTATCCTGACTGATACTTCATAGGTAAATTTTAATATAGGTATATAGTAATGTTGTATAAAATTACAACCAAATTTATCTTGACTGGATATTTCATAGGTATATAGTGATGTTGTTTAAAATTACTACCAAATCTATCCTGACTGAATTTTTCATATAGGTATAAAGTAATGTTGTATAAAATTACGACCAAATCTATCCTGACTGAATATTTCATAGGTATATTTTCATATAGGTATATAGTAATGTATAAAACTACAACTAAATCTATTATAACTGAATGCTTTATAGGAATATTCATGTCTAGATGTAGTGCAGTGCACTGTTGCTACTGCACACCAAAAAACATGGTCCCAATTAAAATGCGATTTTAAAGTATCAAGGTAAAACATTGATCTTGTAAAGTTTGTAGGGGAATGTAGGGAATTTTAAAATTTTTTTCTAAAAATATAATTAATTGGGATGTGATCTGAAGTTTTTTTATTGTTTACTGCATTGCCGGTAAAATGTTTCAGTCAAAATAGCTCACGTGGCTAAACGAAAGAATTGCCAATAATCGATATATTTTGCCCTTATTATTCTAATAAAGTTGCACCGTTGATATTGCGCTTCCTGAAAAACTAATCCTAACTAAAATGTGAAAAAATACTAACTTTATTTATTTTTGGCGGAAAATAAAGTTGATATCCGTGTTCTACACATTAAAACAAGTAATACAAATTAAAAAAACTGGCAACAGCATGCAATATTTACGATTTATAATATCACCATAAAACATAGTATCTTATATAAAAACTAGTGAACATGCAGATTCCGCGATTCCTTGTATTGTGCATAAAATCACCGATAAACATGTCCTGAAGCTATATAGTTAATTATTATTTTGTTATTGCCACATAAGGTTAATTTTATATATCTACATTGAAATATACCTATATTTCCAGTCAGGACAGATTTGGTTGTAATTTTATACATTTAACTAAGCAAATGTACTCATGTAAGGCAAGAATAGAGATAACACAAGACGTGGTGGGCAAACGAGAAATTATTAACACGGAAAACATTAAAACTTGTCATTAATGCCCTAAAATTATAATTTAAAAAATGACAATTATGATCTAACTGTATGGTTAATATACTCAAACACCACTGCATAAGAATCATAATAAAAGCACAATGTAACTTATTTTCTTATTTTAAGAACATGTTACAAACAAACATTATGATACACTAACAATGTCCCAAACCTACATTATTTTTGACATTCTGTACAATTACAATGTACAACACCATCTGCTTGTTTTATTCTTTGTGATACATCCAAAAATGCTTAATCTTAAATAAAAAATACAAATGGTTAACCATTGAAAAAGTAAACCAAATTAATTACACCTAATTAATTATTAGCAAACATCAGTTGGTTGATTATGCTTAACTTTTAGAAAAATGGACTCTTAATTTTACTTGAAAATAGTAGATGCTATTAATTTAACTACTAAAATTTTTCGTTCAAATATAAAATAAATTCCATTATTCATTCCTAATGATGTTGGAACTGTTTGACATCATTTCATAAGCTTTGAATAATAAAAACTAATAATTAATTATCGTTCTGTCTCAGTAAGTTTTCACAAACTTACATGTTTGGATAGTCCTAAACAATGTAAAAGTGATAAATAAATAAATAGTGGTTGAAATTTGAAACAAAAAATTATTTCAATACACTAACCATCATTAAACTGTATTGTTTCTATTCATACATTAATCATTATATACCTACTCTATATAGGTATTTTCATTCTGATTAGAAATAATATATTTGATTACGATAAATTTGGTTATAAAAGAAATGAAGCAACTTGTTCTGCTTATATCTTTCATATAAATGACAGTCCCGGAGCTTAATAATTATAGGACAATTATTTTGGTAATTATTCCGACGTGCGACTGCCGCTATTTTCGTGAAACTTTTTTACTTTCTTTATGCATTTTTATGTCCTAGACACGAATCCGACATTATTTTTTGTCGCGGACACCGTTTGTTTAAAATATACTTTAAAAACATAACCTTTATTGACTTGCGTTCACACGAATCCTACATTATTTTTTGTCGTCTACGTTGTATTGCCATTATTAATTTATTATAATACGTATAGATTTGGTTATAATTTTATACAACATTACTATATATTTACCTACATTTTACTATATACCTATATTGAAATATACATACAAAGTAATCAGTCAGGATAGATTTGGTTATAGTTTTATACAACATTACTATATACCTACATTAAAATATACCTATGAAGTATCAAGTCAGGATAGATTTGGTTATAATTTAATAAAAATAGATAGTAATTCTGAATAAAATTATTACCAAATATATCCTGACTGGATTCTTAGTAGGTATATTTAATGTAGGTATATAGTAATGTATAAAATTACAGATCTAGACTTAGTGCAGTGTGCTGTAGCTACTGCGCGCTCGGTTCATGCTATAGGCCTACATGTCATTACAATTTAACATTTAAAATGTGAAATAAAGTAACTTTCACAAAAATAATTAAAAATGGAACGTACATGTGTAAAAACGTAATACATAAGAAAAGTAAAAACAAATTCACGAAATTAGCGTTAGTCGTACGTCAATAAAGGTTAGTGTAGGCTATGTTTTTTTAAGTATATTTTAAAAAAAACGGCGTCAGTGACAAAAAATAATGTTGGATTCGTGTCTAGGAGGTAAAAATACATAAGAAAAGTAAACAAATTTCACGAAAATAGCGGTAGTCGCATGTCGGAATAATTACCATTATTTTAATTGATTTGTTTATAATCCAGAAAATAAAAAAAAATTGTCATAGGTTGAAGCAATGGTAGTTTCAATTCAATTTGCTATTCATCAAATGTTTTGCTAACAAAAACTTAATATAACATTTTAAAATAATGACTATCTAGCACTAGGAGTAAATAAATTCATCCATTACAAAATATATTTATTTTTTTATAAAAAATTGTACAAAAAGCTGATAGAGGAACATTCAACTTTTATAATATGAAACATATGTAATGTTTAGAAATGGTTTACAGGTTTGTAATATCAGTCTAAGTCAGATGGTAATAATTTGTTCCACAAGATAATTTGGCAGAGGAATGTCGTTGGATTTTAATGAATTTATAAGAACAGCATGCATTTTAATGATCAAGCTCATTAACCTTCAACCTTTAGCCAAGATTATGTTTGTTTGTCGCAGCAAATTCCTGTGCCTCTTCAACCTAATCCGGGAGTATCGGGTGTTTGTGTGCTTTCGTTTTACTCTGAACATGGATATTCTGTTTTGACAGAATGATTTATTCTCCTTTTTATTCATATTGAGTTTGGCCTGATAATCTTATGTAATTGTGCTTAGTTTCATTGGTGTATTTATAAGTTTTAATTATAATGCAACAAAACTATAAACTTTTATGACTAATCTTGTCTCTTAACAAAGAAGCTTGGGTGAATTTGGAACGTAGATGGATAAAAACTATCTGTGATACTGAACAAAGACTACTTCAACTAATTTTTTTCATTTTTGTATATGTTACTAACATGAAGATAATAATTGTATATATTTAAAACGGGTAACAATTGAGTAGCCCTAAACTTACTTATTATGCGATATCTAGGCAGGCCATAATATCCAGGGTATTAGTTACAGTCCACCATCTTCGATATTTTTGCTATTTGCAATTGTTACTTGAAAATACATTCTAAACAAAGAAACAATTATTTAGTCTTTTATCATATATAGCAATATATTGTGACAATAACATCACCAGGTTCACAAACATAGAGTACTTCTGTGTGAATATTATTGTTGGAAAATTATGCTACTCGTTATATCAAATTACTATAAAGCTATATTAAATTATATTTACAAATTACCTGGTTAGGAAGGATTTGATTTTTAATAGATAAAAATTTAACTTTTTATGATTTTGTCACTTTGCACACTCAAAAATTATTACCTGCCGAATAGGAATATTTTTTGAGCAAGAAAAAAATCTTATTTCTAACATACAAAGGTATAAAATAGTTTTTATCTATGTAAAGCAGAACACTAGATTACAATATAGGCTAACTACATTAGAATTTGACAATAAATTATTTGATTAGGATAGATTTTGTTTTAAAAAAATAATTAACTACACTAATCTACTGTCAATTTACAAAGTGCTTATAAAACTTTGCTTTTGTGTTCTGTGTGGCAATGCAAAAACCTATACAAAAATTTCGCTTTTCACCACTTCACTTGTTAATAAGTTACTTTTGGTGCTAAAGTTTTATTTCCATTTTTTATTACCAAATCTACCCTAACTGGATACATTAGAGGTATATATTTTAATACATTTTCCAATCATATTCATTATACTGCATCAATTCTCAAACATTTAATTCATAATGACTTGTGTATGATGAGTTAAGGTTAACACAATTTTACAGCTCGCCCCTTTAGCATCAAGTTGTATTATGTTTTTAAAAGTAGTGCTTTCTTTTATAGGGAACATTCTTGATATACAAATATATACATATACAATGTATATGTGTTTAGGTTAAGGTTCGATTTTTAAAAAATTCAAGCACTATGGTTTCGACTTTTTATACAATATTTTTTTTTGTTTAGAATCTATTTTTAAATAAAATGAAAACAAAATTAAAGGGGGGGACTATAATCATTATAATGGTAAACTATTGTTATACTGAAAAACATGTATGATGTGATATATCGTATTTAAAGTTTTGGCACAGCATTAATGATTTAATAAAAAATCTTGAATGTAAATCCTGCAGAGCATATTTTTATGTACTCTTATATTTGTTCAGTATTCCGAAGAAACTAAAAATAATTCATCATTGAAATATACAATTTGAGACCCCTAATTTTAACTTTTAACACTATTAAAACTTTAGGTTTATTATTATAGAACCATTCTGATTAGAAACTCTACCTCAGACACTACTGAAATTTCTTACAAGACTAATTCATGCTAGCTCAGAGCATTAACCATTCTTTTGAGATACAAACCACATTATTTGCTGTCGGCAGTAATAAGTAAGGTAAACAGTAATAACTGTTGCAGGAACTATTGTCTGGTGTGTAGCTCAAACAATTGAATAATACACTGAACTGTATGATACAATTAGTATGAAATGTATCTTCCAAAGACAATTTCAATAAATGTTTGTTTTAAGTCAAGTTTCTAATCTTAAAAAATTTGTGTGTGTACATGGTTATTATAATAGGAAACAATATATAATTTCCCATATATTTATTTTGTTAGTGGAATTAATAAATTTATTTTAAATAGTAATCAAATAGTAAAATTAGCTGTTTACAGATTAAATAATATTACATTAAACAGTTTGATCAATTTTAGAGACCTATCCAACACAATACAGAACAGAACTAAAATCCTTTTTAATTTTAACTATTTATCAATATTTGTAATTTTCTTTATACTTTTTTATGTAGCTGTACTGATAGCAACAGATAAAACATTATTTAACGAGCGTTACCCGTTTCATTGAGAGTCGGTTATAAAGGAAAAAGTTATCTTGAAGTGGTTAAAGTGCAAATAAAACTTTAGGAAAAGGGTATAAATTTAATAAAAAAGAAAGAAACTGATTGAGAACTGGTGTGCAAGTTTTATTTACAACGGATAAAAATCAATTAACACATTCATTTTGGTAACAAAAAATTGACTGAGAGTGTTGAAGAATTTTTTTATTTACTATTATTTCTCATCGAAAGCTTTTTGAGGTTGTTTTAAAGAACATTTCAAGCTAGGTATCTTTTGGGTAGGGCAAGGAGTAGCTGTGTAGATGTGCCCTTGTAGGCTGTGTAGAGCTTGTTTACTTGGCGAGTGTGATCTTTGTTTAAAACACAGTCAATATTAAGAGACGTATACAGTCGATTATAACGAGGTTCTATTGTGCTATGAAGTTGGCGCTGCTCTTCCTTTCGAAAATACACATGTTCTAATATGGATGGTATTTGAAAATGGTCGGTTACACAGGATATGACTTTACCAGGATAAACAGTAGAAAATTTCTGTACTCTATAATTACATTCTATTTGTTTAGAGAAAGAAGCTGAATTTTCTCATTAATGCATCATTAAAAGCAGGTGAAATTGAATTTTTATTCACTTCGATTTATCAAAAATTTTAATGATTATATATCAAGAATCATCCCTAGGGATATGAAGAGATTGATTCGTGGAATGCTGTTGTTTCTGCATCAAATAGTTGTAAGAATTTGGGAACATTTGGGGACTATGTTAATGTGGATAACGATTTGCTGATGAGATATGATCAGAGTGATACAAAATTGTGGAAAATGTAAAGAATACAAAGTAAACATTTATGTCAACCATCTGCAATTCAGATAACCGTGAAAGGGGAGATAGTGAAACTTCTTAAAATAAGGTGTCGTTTGCAGAAATATATGAACGTTTAGGTACCATTCACTCGTACCTAACTACTCTATATGATGTTCCGGTTACTACTTTTCAAAATTTGATTTTGTTAAACAGTTTTTTAATGAGGAAACTACAAAAAGATCCCAGTAAAAAATAGCTTTTTAAATGATTAACCTTGAAAATCTAATATTTTAAATGAGAAAAATTTGTTTTTTCACTAGTTTATATACTTTGTTACAAAATAGTATCATAAGTTTTATTCCCATGCAAAACTAAATTAAATAGTGCTGTTAAAGAATGTGTATTCAGTTTATTTTCAACAACTTTATATTCAGTTGTTTATTTATATATAATTCTTCAACAATGATATATATATCTATAGATTTTAAAAGTTTAAAATGAAATTATTTCGTGCATTGTAGTATTGTGTTGTAACAATTAGCTTAAGTTTCGCTATAACGAAATTCAGTTATTAAATTCTGTTTTAAGGAAATGTTTTTTTTACGGTTCTGATGATTTTGTTATTACGGGATTTGATCTGTACTTAAAATGCTAAAGTACTTTCAAGTATTTGACTCTTATTCCTTCCACACACATTGCAATGAAATAAAAATGTAATTATTATAAAAAAAATAGTTTCTTAAGTCAGAATTGAATTATCAAGTTAGTAAACACTCTAGTTGAAGAACATAAACCAAATTATTTTAGATTTGTATTTTTAACAAACCCTAATACTATTAAGAATGCACAAAATATGTTTATGTTTATTGATTACGGTATTTACATAAATTAATGTTGCTTTGGAATACATTGTTCATCATTGTTGCTACATTTTTTTGGAAAAAGTTTTTAATTAAAGTGTCTTCTGCGTTTGCATATCAGATTGTTTTCGAGCTGCGGTGTCGCATAGACACCATAGCACCTTAGCAGCAACACATCTGTTATTTAGCGGATTGCAGTTTCCAAGGCAGCAGTTCGTTCACTGTGACAAATTTCCCCTTCTTGTACTGTCTCGGTCGAACCTTCATCTTTATTCTCGTCATCACTGCCTTCAGAAGTTTTTTTATACCATTTCAATAGTCGTAACATCTGTTATTGTTATATACGTTTGTCCTTGCTCATCCATTGAGGTATGTCCTTATCATCGGCATTTAACAACCTGGAAATTTCTCGGGAAGAAATGTAAAGTCTGTTCCTTTTCCTGGATCAATGACACAGTCAACAGTTTTATTATGCCTCAGGATTTTATTCCACGACTTACTTGATATTTTTTTTATTTTGTTCCATGATTCGGCTATCCTGTACACAACCTCCCTAGCTGTAGTGTTTTTAGAAAGCCTACAATGCTTTCTTTTCTTTTATTCGCTTCCAAGAGATATTGTAAAATATAACGTCTGTATTATTTCATACATTCCAGAACACTCAGATCCATCGGCTGAATTAGGCTCGTAACATTTGTGGGCAATAATAAAACACGGATAACATCAAACCATAGTTGACCTTCAATGGGATGTGACGGTTCATTGTCTAACATTAATTTAAAAAAAAAATTTTTTTAAATGGATTAAATAATCTGAAATAGAAATAGGATCAAATCTAAAGGAACCTCGAAAAATTGGTGCTCGTATTTTCGAGACTCTACTGTACTTGTTTATAATTTACTTTCTTTATAAACAACAATGAAAAATTTCTTTCTTTTTTTCAATTCTTATTATTTGGTTAATATAACCTTTCATGGTTGGCATGGAAATTTGTTATTCATAAAAGGAAAACACATTAAACAGTGTAAAGGTTGTATTTGAGTCCTTTTGAAACTTGATATCTTTACAGAAAAGTTTCACAGAAGAGAGAGGGAAACTAAACAAATTAATTAAAAAACAATAAGTTTTAAGTTGAAGTATAATTAAAAGTTTAAGTAATGTTAATATTTTATTATTTACTAAAATAAATGTTTAACAATAATGTTAAAGTTTACATTAAGTAATAAACAATTGAATAATGCACAGATTTAGAATGTAGAAAGAACAATTTTAAAAATTAAACAAATGTTATTTGATGAAATATGTTTAGTCAGTAAATAAATAAATGAATGTTAAAGGTGTGAGCAAGTTTTTAATTAGTCAAGGGGTTGTGTAATAACTGAACAAGTACAATCAAGTTGGTACTTCAATAACAAGATAGGGAAAGAAACATCGAAATATATCATGGATATACTGAAAAATGTAGGATGTGAAAAGATTTTTGTATTTCAATTTAAAATTAAATGTTAAGTAAGATCATGTAATGAGAGTACAAGGTGAAGATGACATCAACTTTAAAAAAATCAGTTGGAACAATAAAAACATTAAGTGAATAATTGAAAATAACGTAAAAAATATATATGTTAATAGCATAATAAACTAAAGTTTAGAAGGGAGAAATTTTAAATTTATAAATCAAACATTTATGATTAACTAATGTTGATTGAAATTTTCCAGCCAAATGGAAGATGATGTGTTTTAAATAACTGTGTATATAATTATTGAAGTTCCTACAAGTTCTGTGTTTCAAAAACTAATTATTTAAAGTGGAAAATTGTGTAGTTTCTAGAAAAAAATTCTTCTAACAAATATTGTCTATCAGTTAAACACTCTGTGGTACTTTTGTAAGTTTTGCTTCAAGAGCTTTGTTTGTTTGATTTTATAAACCTTTTAAAATGCCTTTGTGAATTTCTATCAAGCATTTCATCAACAATTAATCTACACACATCAAGAATGCGTAACAGGAAGCAGCAAACTCAAACTGCGATTGTTTACTCATATTCATGGCAACATTTTCAGCAGCTCTTAAAATCAATTCGAGAACACCAAACCATCTTTCGAGGCAAGAGGACATTAACAAACGGCTCTGAAATATCCAGTTTAAATTTTTTTGATATGGCAAAATTTTTACATGAAATAAACTTATTACCAGGCCCGATTTAACTATTTTTTACTAAAAAT
This sequence comes from Prosapia bicincta, assembly GCA_036971475.1. Taxonomy (NCBI): domain Eukaryota; kingdom Metazoa; phylum Arthropoda; class Insecta; order Hemiptera; family Cercopidae; genus Prosapia; species Prosapia bicincta. The sequence goes on from JBAIZL010000002.1 coordinate 238,078,214, forward strand.
TTTGTTTTAAAATTTTTTAATTACAATATTTTGTGATCTTTATAAAATAAGATTTATTAAATTCGTTAATGGTATAAATGTAAAAAATTATTACTAAGCTTTTATTTTAATATTTAAAATAGATAAATCATTTTTTAAATTATTTTCGTTAATGTAAATATTTTCTCTCAAAATATCTTCTCAAGGAGCAGTCTTTTTTAATAATTTGTATTTCTATGATGTTTTGTTTTTCGCATGCTAAATTATGTAAGAGAATACAGAATCTGTGTGGTGACTTTTAAGTAAAAAAATATCAGTAGTAAATACAGAGCTTATGGAAATGTCTTTGTTCACAGTAAAAACAATATTTTAAGATTTGTATCCTAAAAGATTTTTTTTGCTTGTTTTAATTTTTTGGAATAATATAGCATATTGTAATATTAAATGGATTATGAAATATGTTGAACACACATAACACATTGTGTCTATGAGCTTCTGCGTGGTATATCTGTTATGGCTTATGGAATATCTGTAGAGTATAATTTTTATGGAATAAATAGTTAATATAAAATACTAATTAAATAAATTACCAGCTATAATTTATACTGTACATTTATTTAACTACTTTTACTAGTAGTGATTGTGAGATTTGACCAAGTTATTTTCCCTACTGATTTAGTTTTTGCTATTGAAACTCTATTGCAATTTTTTCACTTCTTCAATCCTGTCTTAGGTGTAATACCGACTAATTTAGATCACTTGAACAAAGTTTATTGTTGCTTTTTTATTTCACAATATTCAGATTAAATTAATGTAAAACATTTTTTATTAAAAAACCCAATTCTTGTAAGCTCTTTATAGAGCATTTTACCAAGTAAATTTCAGATATTGTGTAGACATGTTTCTAGCTTTTTTTTTCTATGGAAAGTTTTACCTGCATGGAATGAATAAGTTCTTATATTTAGCATTTATAAATACAGAAACAATAAGTAATCCCTGTACTTGATAATTAACAAAATAGAATTTGCTCAAGCAAATCGTATTTAACACTTAAGGATAACCTACCGTTTCAGCAGCATTGGGCTCGACTTGCGACACAAACCTGCGCTAAAAGGCTGGCCCAGAGCAAACTAAGAAGTTTGCACTATTCGAGAAATAGTACTCTTGACTCCAGTTGGCTTATTTTAATTCGTGCAGGTGAGTGGTTTTATGTAGTTCGTTGATCGTTGTCTCTCTGTATAAGTATTATTACGTTTTATTGTGTAAGGTTTATTCGTTTAGTTTTTGTACTATTAAGATCCGTAGACTAAATGATTGTCTCAGAAACTCTAAAAAAACTTGAAGTTTAAAGAGTCAGTTGTGTTGAAAACAAAATATTAATTAATATTTTGGTATGTGTTTTTAGTTATATTGTATTAGTTTGATGTTTGGTTCTGGGTTTTACCTCTCATTACACTCTTAAGTCGGGTTTACAATTTATTATTATTTGATGAATAGTAAATGTGTTTTTTTTGTAATACTACTATGAAAATCACCACACTGTTTTGTATTAATAATGTTTTGATTGAATTTTTGTTTTTATTTCAATTTTTAATTGGAGTTCAAGCCTAAAAGATTTTCTAAATTATTCAGTCAGATAGAAGTGTTTAAGTTTTATTTAACATGGACTGCAGGTGATAAATTCCTTGAAATTATATTCCTCAGTTTATTCTCTTGCTCTTTTCTTTAAAATTCTCGATAGTTTTGGTAACATTCTTATTCAGGTTAAATTCTCACAGTGTTTTAGTTCATCTTACAAATCAAGTTTCAGTTGCTGAGTAGGAAAAACTCTTTATCTTAGAAAAGAGTGGCCTGAGTTGAGACAAAGTATCCTTCATGCAAGGGGTAACGGTTTTTTATCCTCACAGTTTGGAGAGTTCTTCGCCATCTAAAATCTTGTGCAACTCATATTTGTAATATACTGGGTCCGGTAATAATACCTCCCTAATTTCAAAAGGTAGTTACAAAAGAAATAAGACAGATACAGAAAACATACCTTTTATGGTGAACAATGAATACTATGCCATTTTACATTACTTCGTTTTAAAAATTATATCCTCTAAATTACAGCCTCCCATAGTTAATACATTGATGAAGTTTTCTCTTGGAATGGCAGCCAATGGCGTACCAAACTGTCATATGAGAGCTGTGTAGTGGTAGTTGATGAAGTTCCCTAGGGTTTTGCAGTCCACTAGCAAAAATTCTGTTTGTTTACAGTATCTGATGATTGGAAGTGGGCCTCATCTGAAGAAATCAACAAAGGAGGGGGTGTTCTAAACAATTTCCTCACACACAGCTCTATGAGTTTCAAAATTTCTCACTTAATTGCTGGTTAACCATAATTTTGAGGGTGTATATTAAGCTCTCTATGGAGAATTCTTCTTACTCTCCTATTGGATAATCCCAGGGTAGCTAAATGTTTAAGGGCTGAATGCCTTAGAGATTGTTAGAGGGACGCTCTCACAATCGCCACATTTTCCGGCGTTGTTGCAGTCTGAGGTCGGTCAGTAGTTTTTTTTAGTGCTGAGCTTGTTTGTATAAAGTTTGACATCTACAGTGGAATATTTTTTCTATCAGAAACATGATCATATTGGCCAAGTTTGAATCGAATACGAAATGCTCGCTGATTAGCAATAACAGAACAACCATTACTAATAAACTCCTTTACAGCAAACCCACGATGCCCAAGTCAAGCCATAATGCACACTGAAAATGGCATGTGCACTGCTTTCAAACAATACCCCTACCGCACCAGTGCTTCCACTACAACTCGCACAACGGTTTTTTCAAATACAGAAGGTTTTATTGCCGGATCCTGTATATGTGATTCTGGTACGAAGTAAATCTACTTGAAGAATATAAGTCCTCACGTGCATGAGCCATAATTTATTTCCTTAATATCTCAGAGTATATTCATGTTTTTATATTAATTCTATCCATCCTGTGGGATTGGGGATTCAGAGATTTTCACCGTGATTCTTTACCAAGCAGTACTGAAGTCTTACTAGGTACAAACTTCCACCTCAATATTTCCAGCTTCTCTCCTGTCTTGATCAGATTTGTATTATCTTATCCCATTTACACCCCTAAAACAGGCACTGATAGTCTTTATGTTCTTTGTTTTCAATAACCCAACAAACTACAATTGTGCGGGTATTTATTATAAATATACCCGATTTCGAATAGTCATGTATATTCTTGTGTTTGTATTCGTAAGAAGTCTAAATATAATATCGTGTGGTAAAAAGCTACTGAGATTTCATAATTTCTCCATTGAATTCAGTTTGTTGGTTTGGCTCACCTCTGTTCTTCCAATTTTCAATGACGATTTTTTCACTACCAAAAGTGTATACGTACACATTAAAGGAATAACAATTACTGTACATACAAATATATACACGAAGTGGTTATTATAGTTTAAAGATACTTGAAATTTTTTCAATCAGTGATGACTTATATGAAAATACACTATTTTAATTTTTTTTCCGGTCAAAGAAGCTCACACCAGACAAAGAAAGAAACTTTGTACTATTATGTGTATTCAATTGTAGCCTTTTCAGGTGCTAATTAGATGATCATTTGAATACACCTTGAAGGTGTAAGAGAATGTTATTCCCAGTTATTTTTAACACGTTCACTGCTGAAAATTCTCTGTTACATACCACAATTGCTAAAAAATATTTTTGTAAAAAACCTGTCTTTATGTATGTTTTGATACGTGATGTCCTTTTCATAATTATTTTTCAAAAAAATCGATATTTGGAAATTTATTTTGTGAATGTTTGAGAACATCCCACACTCCACGCCACTCGTTATTATCAGATATAAACTAGATTTATGTTTTAGATCTATGTCCTGCATGTTGTGAATATTCTTGATCTACCAATTAAAGAATCAAAATTTATGAATAATTCACAAGTGTATGAGGTAAACTTGATCGGTTTTAAAGAGAACCCTGATTTTTAGATTTTTGTTTTGAAACTAGCCAAGCATGTAAGTGAAATTGGTTTCTTGGGTAATACTATTGCTTATGACATGTTAAAAATGGTTCTACATAAAACTTGTGTAGTACCAAAGAAAAAGGTTATAATGCACTTTGTAGTACAGTAATACCCTGTACTTACACGATAGGTGGGACCGAGCGATAGCAGTGTAAGTCGAATTCGCATAAGTCGGGTTATAAATTTACATGCAATCAGATAGGAATCATGTTTGATTGGGACCAAAGACTAAATAAATTTTAGAACAAAAATTTATATGTATTAAAATCTAAAAAATTATATTATATATATATATATATATATATATATATATATATATATATATATATGAAGTTAATATATTACTATTGTAAGTAATTTTATCCACCATTAAGTGCAAAAATTCATAAGCATCAAATGTTGCAGCACACCTAATGTCACATAAACATGAAATAACAAATTACGAAAATAACCTAACCATACTTGAAATAAATAATAACCCAATAGAACTAAACTCACTAGAAAAATACCACATTTATAAAAACATACACAACAATTTAATGAATCTACAAACAACATATACAGAAGACATACTATATAAAAACATCATACACACAAATCAAGAGAAAGTGCGTGTAACGTCAACAAATACCAATATCTCGGACTGAACATCTACACCAAAAAAATATCAGTGATTCGACAATGGTCAAGTGACCGAAAGGCGCCTCATCACTCAAGGTAAAATTATTGCACTTAATGGTGGATAAAATTACTTACAATAGTAATATATTAACTTCATAAAGTCAGTGCAACGGAAAAACAATGGATAACGTAAAATATGAAGAATATATATATATATATATATATATATATATATATATATATATATATATATATATATATATATATATATATACATATTGCAAAGAAGTAAGTAAAAAGAAGTTATTTTGACATAGAAGGCTTCATAAAATCTAATACTTTCGTTTGACGAATTGAAGATTTTTTCTTCTCACGCAGATTTTCCTCGTAACTCATTAATATTTTGTGTTTTGTGGCAAAAATTCGCTCATCGTTGGAGTCTTATGTTTTCCAAAATTTGTAAGCCGTACTAAATTAAATTAAGGAATTTTGTAAAGTTTCTAACCGTCATTTCATCTTCTGCGTCAACTGGGTCTAAAGAATCTAAGTATTAAGGTCTTGCTCACGCATTTCTATGAGCTCATCAATTAATTGTCCGCTCCTGGTTGTGTAAATATAGCAGTTCTTGAACGTCATCATTATCCAATTCTAAATTTAGTTGTCTGGCAAAATCAACTTTCTCAATCACATCAGCAATTTCATCAGTCTCTGGCACTGATTCCGCCTGAGTTTAAGTGGCAAAAATTATGCAGACCTTTTTCTAAATGATTTCTTTGAAATTTCATCCCAAGGTTATCCAATGCTTCTCAAAGCATCTAAAACATTGAATTGTGTCAAAAAATCTTCAACAAAGAGCTTTTTGTTCTGTCTCATAGCTTCATACAGATACGCAAATGACTTTCGTGTGTAATAAGCTCTAAATGTTGTCTTTCCAAAGAAAATCATTGGAAATTGAAAGATTGGGGGAAGCTGTAGCTCTCAAGTGTGCAGGTAATGTATTATAAAAATTTGGAAACCACAGTTGGATAAGGGTAGAGATAGAAAATCATTGGATTGAAAGATTGGTAGAAGCTGTAGCTCTCAAGTGTGCAGGTAATATATTATGGAAATTTGGAAATCATAATACACGGTAGGGTAAGGATAGAGATAGAAAATCATTGGAAATGGAAAGATTGGAGGAAGCCGTAGCTCTCAAGGACGAAGCTGTAGCTCTCAAATGTGCAGGATCGCACATATGTCTGCCGACTACGCCCTACGAGTCTCACAGTTAATGGTGTGCCCATTACACCTTATTTAGAAAGCGATAAGGAATGTCCCAATTAGAGACGATAGGTCAAGATTATGAAAGTAGCATGAATCTATTTCTTGATATAGACAGCTTGGAAGAACCACAACATATGTGGGCAGGATTGTGTATGTGACCATAGACCTCTTAGAGATACTCGCTACTTCGATAGCGCTGAAATAATAATACAAGGTTTGAGTTTTGCCAAAAAAGTCGGGTTTTGAGTTTTTTGGTAATAAGTAGAGTGTTAAACTACAGAAAATATTCCAGAAATCTGAATATATTGTTTATTTTTAAAATAAAGCAAAAGTGTTTGACATTAAATCTGTCATTACAAAGATTCCTGACTAAAATAACTTCTGTCGCATCGTTTATCACCTCATTAAAAACAAATTTATTTTATCTATCCTCGAAACAGAACTTAATTTCCTGTAATACGATTTTAATGTGTTCTTTATACCTCTAATGTATATTCAGGCCCCACATATTAAAAATAACTCACCTCTAGTGTCCCCTAGTTAACAAATTGATATCTTATAATATGACGAAGTTTGCTGCTTTTCTTTTAGTACAATATTTTCTAATTTTGTTGATTTCAGATCAACTTATTAACTGTCGGTATCTCAATAACCTTGCAAATTTAACTTTTTTTCAGAGTCAATCACATACTTGGAAAGTTTTTTTGTTTTTAGTCTTATTCCCACACGCTCATCAGAAGCATCAGAGCTTTCATATTTAAATTAGACATTAAAAAGTAATATCCTTTGTTGAGGCAAATTTGGCAATAGCTTACTTGGCTTTGTCATTCTTATATAATGGTAATTATTTTGAAGATTTTTATATATAAAAATGTATTTCAAATTTGTAAAGTTTAGTAACAGAGAGATGAATTATAACCAAAGTATGATACATTTTGAAATAAAGATACTCCATACGCTTAAACTTCTAACCAAATTTTTTAAGAAATTTTAATAGCAATGCGGTAATTGAATGTATGACTAGGATTCCTGAATGCTACTAAATTGGATACATGTTTTAAGGCAAAATACTTTCAAGCTAGCCACATGTACCTTTGTAAAAGCAAAGGCGTTTTAAGTAAAAGATTTTTTGGAAAAAGCATACTGGGTGATAAATGCAGTTGAGATTCTTTAATTCAAACTTAATGGAGAATGGTAACCATTTGAACTATCCAAAATTTAAAATATGCAACAATAGGGAATTGTTAAAAACGCTAAAATTTGAATCTGTTAAAAAGTGATTAGAATTTTAAACAATTAATAGTTTACCTATGATAGTTGTATAATGGAATAACATAATATTTGTCAATAATTCAAATGTTAAGAATACTGTATGGAGTTTTATATTTATTGAAAATTTGAAAATTACTGAATTTAATGTTGATTTTTGAAGAATTTTGTAATTTTTTTTCTAATTCTGAGTTGTGAATAAAGTGTACTTTCCACTGAACAAATTCTTCAACCATGTTAGTCTAAGCTGATAGATTGTTTTATGCCTGCTTTCATAGAAATTCGCTCACAAAGTATTTGGAATTCTTTATTCTGGTTGACTCTTCTTTTAATAGTTTTTTTGGTGGTCTCAAACAAGCTTCGTAGTTAATTTCAAAATTTAAATTGATCAGTTATGTAATTTTTGTGTGTATATTTTTGGGAAGGTTGGCTTTTTGAGAAAGGTAATTCTTTTCTTGAACATAATTTGATTTATCCAAACAGAACATTTTTGAAAATTCAAATTAACAAATCTGTTTTATATGGGATTATAATATTAGTTTTGACAAGAATAGGGTTTAATTTGAATAATCCAATTTCGGAAATGTCCATCACGCATCATCTAAACTACATACAAAATAAAAATATAGTTATGAATTATGTTATAAATTAAGTTAAATTTAAAAGATTTAATTTGCATTTATCAATAATTTTCCACCTCTCAAATAACAGCGAATTTTACATTAAATATAAATGTCTTCTACAGAACACGTCTTTTACTCAGACATGAGAAACACTCACACAATCACTGAAAAAATACAAGCTGATGCACACTACTGTAACAACAAACTGGTGACTAACAGAGAATTCATGGAAGGCTATCCATAGTGCACCTGGAATTTGAGCCCATATCCAAACAAATAATTTTGAACTTAAAATTATTCATAATAATTTTATATTAATAACTTATAAAGTTTAAGGAACCAAAACTTTGAATTATCGACAATACCAAATGAAAAACGTTAGATTTATCCGTATTTTAGTGAGTGTGTGTGTTTTCACATTCTTTTAAACTAGTATTTTTGTAAAAATAATTTATGGAGTGGAATCATTGGTAAATGAAAAACTTAGGTTCATTAAATAGTGACGTTTTGAATATTTTTTAATGCAATCATGAAAAGTTAAGGTGTGTCATAATTATACAGTCTCTTCATTTGATGTTATAATAACAAAAGTTATTACAGTAACACATCATGAAATAAAACATTAACTTCACCACATATAGGAGAGAAAAGAATCAATAAATTCTCTATTTCCAGTAAAGTTGCGGTAATATATTATTAATAACATGCATTAAAAAAGTCTGTCTTATCGAAAACAGTATGGCTTGTCAGGTATTGAGTCTAGAATTGCTGAGTACTTGTATAAACAGGTTTTTAATTGCAAAATTTATAATAATCCTTTAGTTAAGAGTTTCTAAGTGGGGATTGCCAACACTGCACAATTTTATTATAATCTGCGCTAGTCTGTGAAACAGAAAACATTTTCTATGTAGGACAATACATCATAACATTTATAAACCATTTTACAAATATATGTGTATACAGATTTGAAAAAATAAGAGTGGAAAAATATTAATAGTATATGCCAAATTTTGAATTAATATTACTTATTCTCTAATTCAGTTTTGTTATTTTATTTTTTTCATCATAGCAACAATATTCCCAGTTGTATATATATATATATATATATATATATATATATATATATATATATGTATATGTATATATATAATATTAAATATATCTTTGTTATCTTTATATTATATACATTTAATTACCTTACCTTTCTTATAGTCACTACACCTTTAGGTTTCTAAATAATTAAACAATCATAAATTTAATATCACCTACATTTATTTACCTGACATTCAGTTTTTACAAATTATACCTTTAAATACGTTAACCATTTGATTAGCTACATTTGCCTGCCCTGATAGCTACATTTGCTGGGCCCCTGGGAGCATCATATTTCTTAAAGATTTTTTTTACACCTTTTTCTAATGTTTTTCTTTATTTTTTTCTAATTTGTTAAATTATAGTTATATTTGTAATATTTGTTAATATTTTTTTATATGAATTATTTTCTCATGTTAACCAAATTTTGCCTTATGTTTACTGACAATTTATTTGATAAAAATTTTGTTAATCTTTTTTTTGTAAAACACCTATTCAATGTAAACTAACGCACAAACTTCAAAACAATCTATAAACACGTGGGAAAAACCATTGACTTTAGACACAAAAGAATTTCTTTATTATTCAATCGCCTATTCATTGTAAATTGAATCGTTACCTCGAAACGATCTGGAAATACGTGGGAAAATCCATAGCCTTTGAACACAAAATAATGGTGACTATGTACTCGGTGTAGATTAACATCTACAGCTTAAAGCTTATTACAGCTTACAGCTTAAAGCTTAAAGCTTACAGCTCGGTGTTTTAGTACAGCTTAAAGCTTATTTAGGAATTTTTGAACTAGATAGGAGATTGACAGACTTACGTAGTGGCAATAGTCCAAAACTGCAATCTCTTGGAAATAAACAAATAAATAGATACAATAAAAAACATATCACATAATTGAAATATTTTGATCATACAATGATCTTTACAAATCAAAAAAGAAAAAGAAAAGACTGAAGCAAATCACAGATGTGTATAAAAGATTAAATATCCAAATGCCACTGCTGCACAGATTTATAGTTTATGATATAATACTATATGTTTGTATAAATATTGATTAATTGAAACCAGATATGAATAGTCTGTTAGAAGGAAAGTAAATGGAGTTGTTAAAAATTGTAGAAGTTAGGGGGAAGGTAAAAGGAGTTATCTGATGTTGAGGTTAGGAGGTTCTCTAGATTTGGTGTACCCACTGGTATGGGAACTCCCATCTTCTCAATTCTGAAGGGTTGCAACCAGGGGGGGAGGGCCTTAATTATTTTAGTGGTATAACAATCATTGAAAGATGTGATGTTACGACTAGCAGCAGGAAATTAAATGTATCAGTAATATCATAATTTGGAATATTTTACATTGAAATTAGTTATTTATAATTTTTCAAAAACATTCTTAATAAAATAATGTACGATAAATTGTTTATATTATATTGCCTAATTTGAAAGTAAGTTGTAAACAAAAATTGCAACTTTCACAACTTTTTATATGGCATAAAGCACAACTATTAACATAAAGCAATTTAATATTTGTATACTATTTTAATCTTCGATAATCATCAATTCCAAATGTTTCATCATTAAACCGTTTTGTGCAGATATGTATACATGTTTTTATAAAGATGCAAAATTTCACATTTTTTAAGGACAAATTTGATAAGCCAAATATAAATTTAACAACATTTATTTGTGCTTGTAAAGATTTTATTCTGTTTTTTGTATGATAATGTTTAAAATTATTTTTCTTCTTAATTATTGTGAACTTTGTCTGTTATTTTTATTAATTAATTAAATTTTAATTATTTTTATATTTTGTTTTAGATTTTTAACATTTGTTACATTTTTGTATTTTGTTTTTTTTTTTTTTTGATGAAATTCTTGTATTTTTCCACAGGTATTACTTGTTTAACCATTTGCGCTTTTTACTTGCAAGCTAAACAAATATATAGGCTATGAACACTGTGAAGAGTTTTAATTTCACATAACTTTTCTACAAACATTATAAATAATAATACATTGACTAATATTTCAGAGGATTTGCAACTTGCATAACACAAGTTAACCATGTCAGATCTTTGATAGCTTTTCCTCCAGTATTCCAACATAGTTGAAGTATTTCATAATCGTTTTTTTAATGACATAACAGTTTATATTGCATTTGATATAAATCTATTTTTAATTTAGTTGAGTTGCAGAATGTGGGTGTTTGTTTTAGGCTGGAATAATTTCTTTTTTATATTCTAATATTTTTACTTTTTAGTTTCATACTAACATTTTATTTATGTTAGATCATTTATTTTTATTAAAGCCATGAAGTTTGAAAAGTTTGACTATTGTTTAGGCTATATATAAAGTGAATTTTTGTTTGTTGCTTTAGACTGTTCATCTACATCTAAATTATTTCAAATTTAGGGTGGTTTCATTCTTAATGTTCTACTGCATCTAGTTACTATTTAAACATTTAATGAATTGCTTAGGTGTTAGTGGTTTTATCACATTTTTATATGCCTGACTGATATCATTTAGCCAAGCTTAGATTACAAGACCTCAGAGCCTTGTGGGTATGAAATTATTAAACATTATACTGTATATGGTGTAACTATTCTATAAAAAAACCTGTACAGACCTGGTTATAAGACAACAAACATTCTTCAATGCCACCTGTAATAGGCATTCCTAGAAAGTAAGGGTCTAACAAGGTACAGTAGAGTCTATAATTCGAGGTAGATGGGGCTGAGCCCTCGGATTACCGAAAACTCAGAATACACGGATATACATTCATGTGCATTAGAAAAAAATAGGAGTTTTAACTCCCTATAGTTAAAAATGCACTAAATAAGTCTATAGAACTCTATATTAACATTTCTTGGAAGCCCGACTCATTTCCATTGCAAACCTTAATGATATGTATTAATATAAACATTTTTCGGAAGACAGACTCATTTCCTTTGTAAACCATATGGATATAAACATATCTCGGGAGCCCGACTTTTCATTTTCTTTCAAATAGATGAAATAAGGTCAAACTGAAATAGGCTCAATTTAACGAAAGTTCTAAATATCGAGACACTGTATTTATTTTAGATTGAAAGCGATTTACCCATATTTTTGGAGCTCAAAGAAGCTGAACTGATCAGCTTCCTAGTTTTTTTTACGACCAAGAAAAGGGTTAGAAATAATAAAAGTTTCCCCTTTTTTATGACAAAGCAATAAATAAATTGGCTACAACAGTGGTAAGTATTGTAAAACATAATGGTTTTGTAGCATTTCCTAAATATTTTTTTCTTATTATAAATGAACTCAAGAAGGAACCATATTTCTGAATAAGCTGTAGTTTGTGGTTGAAGCATATGAAATTTACATAAATGTACATAGCCTCATTTTTCTTGTTAAAATGTTTTTGAAATTTTCAACATTTATTTGCAGTTGAATTAATTGCTATTGGATTTCTGTATGCTATGACTTCAGAAGTGCTTTTTATAATGGGTTCTTAATAAATCCTTCATTCAGCATAAACAGGCTCAAGTAAAAATGTGATTTGTGTAAACTTATAATAAATAATTGACTGATTAAGCTACTCTTATTTTCTTGTAAAGGAAGCAAAATGTAACAATATTTACCAGATGTTACATGAATAGTTCCTCCAAAAAGTTTTGTTTAGATTATAGAAAGGATGAACTTCGCATCAGACATTTATTAATAAATTTTGTACAAACATTTCTGATTCTACACTGATCTTCTAAACCAAGAGTTCCCAAACTTTTTGGTACTGTGTGCCCCTCCCTCTTGAAATGAAAGCATCCATGCCCCCTCCATTTTGCACTATAAATAAGTGGTATAGGGATATGAAAAATAAACAAATAATAAATATATATATATATATATATATATATATATATATATATATATATATATTAACTAATTAATTTATTTATACATACTTTCAGAACAAACACGATATAAAATTTCAGGTTTTAATTTCCGAGGTAAAGTTTAAGTGATCAGAGAAACGTCTGTTAGTAAATGTTTTCATTTTATTCCCGTAATGTAGTAAATGTTTTCATTTTATTCCCGTAATGTACATTATAATCAATTAAATAAACCTTATAGCCTTTTAAAAAAGCAACTATTATGTATATTCAATAACTCTTTATTTGCAATTAATATTATATTATTATCTACAAAAACAAGTAGCCAGGCACTGAATGAATACTGGTTGTACTGTATATTTATAATTATTATGCCAACATACTACTTAAGTACATTGAAAATTGAAAACATAAACACCAACTACATCTCTTTGACTTTGCACCAGTAACACAGTTCGACTTCGTAACTTTTTAGCATGGAACAAAATTTATTGATTTATTTAAAAAAGTTGATTACTCCAATTAATAATACTTCATACTGTTAAAATAAGTTAATTTATTAAATACACAATGTAATTAATGCACAATAGCAGCTGGAAAGGTAATTAGACGGACTTTTATCTGTAATTAGTATTATACAACTACCTTCAAAATTTAAAAGCCAAATACTGAGTATTTTTATTTATAGTACATTGGAACTTTGTTACTTTTAAGCATGGAATAAAATTAAGTGATTTATAAAAAATAAGTCAATTACTTCATGCTGTTAAAATTAGTTGATTTATCAAATAGACAATGTATTTAGTGCAGAATAGCAGCTGTACAGGTAACTAGATCTATATTTCTTGGCCAATGAGGAAATGGGTTTTTCGCGAATTTGCAGTGTCATCAATATTACAACATATGAAAACATTTCTAAATTTAAGTGCAGAACTTGGATCAATAAATTCTGTATTTAAATTATAACTAAATGAGAATTTGTCGTATTACTTTCCAACTGGCCTCGCACCTCCTTTGACTTGCCCCGTCCTCTCGCACCTCCTCTGACTTGCCCCCTCCCCAAGGGGGCTCACTCTCCAGTTTTAAGAGCCCATGCTCTGCTCTAAAGTTTCAATTTTGTGAAGCAATGATCACAAAGAAGTACTTTTATTGTAATAAGTTTGCAAGATTCTATGAACATTGTATCAAAAGAAATTTAACAATTAACAATAGATAATTTTCTGCTCTTGCCCTACATGCCTGCATCTATCATAAATGCTATTTAAAAAGTAATAATTTGAGTTTATTGTTATGGGTCCAAAGCCTCTTTAAGTTTAGCCTTCAAAAATGTTTAGCTCATAATATTGTTTAATTTATTATATTTATTACTAAACAGTAAATTTATTATTAGTAATTTAAATATTAAATCTAATATTTTATTGTTATTGTTGCTTTGCGCTAAGATTTTTTTACTTTAATGTACATTGTGAGTTGTTTAATTTTATGATTCTGTGGTCTAATTGAATTACTTTTGTTTTTATTTTTAGAACTTTCTACGTGATAAAGAAAAAAACTATTGTTTGAAAAGAAATAATATAAATTTTGTTATGACTTCCAACAAAGAACTTTATCTTGTATGCAAAAATTCACTCCTGTTACAAAAAAAAAATAATAAATAAAATAAAACTTAACAGGTTTTAGGTATAAATAACTTAATTTCCCATGCATAAATTTAACAGACAATTTGTAAAAGGAGATGAATATAAACTAATAAAAGAAATTTTCAACTTTACCACAACATTCCTGGGCTGCATAATTATATATGTAGCGCTGGGATTTTACTTATGGCTGTTCTGGACATCTGACCGGGGCCTCTCTTAACAAAGGGGCCACACAACGGCCTACTTTAGAAAATGTTCATTGGATTGTTAGTTGTATTTATAACATTATTTATGTTTAACTTTAGAGAGTTTTAATGTATATGTATTTAACAAGGTCTATAAACATTGTTATTTTTGTTTAAAATAAGTATTTTTTCTCAATATATAGTACTGTAGTATATATGAGAGATAAAGTACTAATGGTTAAGGGCCTCATTTTTTATATCTGCCCAGGGCCTGGGAAACTGTTAAAACGGCACGGGTAGCCCATAAATAGAAAACGTGTAAAAGCTGTGAGGGTTAAACATTTTTACTTTCATTTTATGCAATTAAATTAACCTGAAATAACTTATATGACATTTGTGATGCACTAAATAATTGTTTTGATACTTTTATGTTAACAAATAATATACAATTTTTTTCGTAAAAGTAAATACCCACTTGAATCAACAAAGAACAATTTAATTTTTTAAAAAAATTTTATAATTAGAATTATTGTAAATAAGTATATATGTGTGTCAAAATAACAATATGAAGTGGCAAAATGAAAATAAAATTTCCTTTCAATTTTTAATTTTTTTTTTTCAATGTATGGTGTTGGACCATTATTTTTTGTTTGTAACTATTTATACGCTTTCCTATTTTCGTTGCTTGCATTTTGTTAGTTTCTTTTCTCTTTCCTTTTGCTTTGTCCATTTGTAAAGCAAGATTCTATACCGTTAATCCAGTGTTATTGTTTATTTTATTCTTTTTATTCATTTTTAATCGTGGATGATTATGATATTGTTTGTAACCATGACAAAAATTTAAGGTTGTACAGTGGAGGTTTCGATGACAACCAGATGGGGGACAAAAGAAAAACTCATGTACATCTTTGAGAAGTACATTTCTAGCTATGGGAAAGTTGGCTCAGTGCCAAAACACAAGACTTCGAATATGAAGATTCTCAATTCAAATCTGACCTAGAAATTCACCAAATTTTTATAATTTAATTATTGAATAAATTTTCAAAAAAACTATTAACATCAATTGTCATCCACTATAGGTTAAACGGAATGTTTTCGAATTTGATTTGATGAATAAAAATGTACTTCATCAACTATTGAAAATTTGTACAAGATATATATAAGGAGAGTGTGAGCTAATAGAGATGGATTTGGTAAAGGATGATGGATGTTGGTCTGAATTGCAGTAATGCTACGCTATTACTGCTAAAAAACTATTTATTGAGAAATATTTTTGAATATAATTGTGAATAATGCAGTAATGAAATACCAAGAATGTATAATAAATAAAAATATTCAATTATAAAATACAATATTTAGACATAGTAAGTAATAGCAATATTATTAGAATAAATATGAAGCTGTACAACATTAATTGGGAAGTTAACCATGTAGACTACATTTTTTCTAAATATGACTAGTGTAGCAAACTCTTGAACAGAGATGTATCTGCGATAATAGTTATATCACAACATAAACACATACAATTAGTCGCAAAAATATAGATAGGGAAATTTATGTTGCTAAATACCTTTGTGGAACAAACACCTTATGCCCCTTGGCTTCGGTTTATAACTGTTAAAAGCTGGAAATGAAGAGTCGACAAGTCTTGACTCTTAATTTTATACAACTCATCCCAATTATCTTTACCATTTTGGTAGAGGCTTTGCTTCGTAAAAGGAACAATTGTCTTGAATCATGTCTGTAAGTAAGCCCTTAGGTATTCACTTAGCTATTTAATTACAGTATAGGATAAATAAAAGGTTTTTGTTGTTTAAGAGGTTTTATTTATAAATATAACATTGGTCAAAACGTTTAGGTAAAATTATCGATTCAATAAAGTAAGAATTACTTTTAGCCTATTAATACATTTTCTAATAATTATTTCCTACTGGAGTCACACACACACACACTCACACGCAGACTATAACAGGCTGTATTCATTCCTGTTTATTAGACACCTAGTGTTGCTTCCTTGATCAAACTCTAATTTTTTAAATTAATTATTAAATTGCACATCATTACGAGACAATTGGTACAAAACAATGTACAATTTATTCTCACTGTCCATTAGGGGATAACATTAAATAAAAATTTGTTTACTGTATTATTATGTTTAATTTTAATCATGGGCTGTTTGGTATAATTTTTCTTGTAGTTTTAAAGTACAATCAATATTTATTAACTATTTTTAGTTAAAATTACAATTCAAAAATGTTAGTTTGGTTATAGGATATCACTAAATGACCAATGTAGTGGAAATACGGACAGTTTTGGGTCTGTCTGTTTTGGCTCGTAAGGGTGAGTGTGGGTGCGTGCGAGAGAAACTGACTTGGCGACCTGGGGCATTCGCATTTTGCTATTAATATAGTTTGTTAATACCCTTGTTTATAGCATAATTATAATTTAAGATGGATGTCTAAAACGAAGCCAAATACAGAAAATTAAATTTTCAAATGCTAATCTTGTAATAAGTAGAAACGGTATTATTTAAAAGTGTTAAAGTATTAAGACTGAATTTTAGGAATTCAGTGGTGAATTTTAAAGCTGTTTGAACTTTCAATAAAGTCTCAAAATATATATATTTGGGAATTTATATAGGAATATTTGTTTCTGTGTAAGAAATAGAAACTGTATTTAATGATTGTTTAAAATGTAACTCTTTACAAATTCAGTTTGTTAAGACACTATCTTATAATCACAAAAAGAGGATTAAATAATTTCATAGATATTTATTTTTCTAGCTTCAGTGATAAGGTTTCATATTCTGATAATACGTGTATACAGTTATGAGTCTTCTAGACAATGATGTACAAAATATAACCTCTTTCATTGGAATTTTAAAGTTTTACACCTAACTTACCTACCAACCTATTTATTATGTATAATATACACTATAAAATATCTTTTGTTCCCTTGAGGAATTTTTTCTCAGGACTCTGAATTTGTGTGATCTTACGATCAAAGATAATAATTAAATAACAAACACTAAAGTTGGTATATAGAGTTTGTCAAACTATACTGAGTTATAGTTTAGAATTTGCCTAGACATACTTATTGTAAAATGAATTGGTCATTGAAAAAATAAGTGCATGAGAAAATAAATTATTAATTGTGAATTTGTGTTTATTATTTAATTATATATAATTGAATACAGCTTTTTGAAACAAGTTTAATCAACTAGTTTTGCAAAAGTTTATCATAAATATGTAAACCTATGATTTTGTAAAATCAACCTGAACTTTGCATTTATACTGAGGTGTGACACATGACGATTTTAAAATAAAAAAGCTTTTAAGAAATGTGAAGGAGCTTGCTTGTTTTATACAAGTAATTGATTTATTTGGGTTTCTAGAAATAACTAGAGTATTTTTTAAATGTTTGTTGAACAGATAATACAAAAAGCAAAACGTAATTGATAAAATGTGACCTTATTGTAGTTCTTTCTTCAATTTTATAATAGCACTTTGTGGAGACCTTATTCAATAAATTTTACATGACTATGATGTTAAGGATGTGTTGGGACCTTGTGGTGCATGAATTAATTGTTTTTAACAAAAATTTTTTTGGATTTTCAGAACATACAATATGCACCCCTCACTATTACATTGCTAAATTTAAACCCTTCTGTCTGTTTGGCATATCAACCTTTTTCTTGCAAGCTACTAACTAGTATTTAAAACATATACTACAGGCATTAATATTCTGTCTATTATTTCTAAGGAATTTCCTAAAATTATTTTAAAACTTGCGTATTTATTACTATGCCATTATAGCTGTAATTGTAAGAACTGAATTTACGTATTATACCTTACCATCTTTGTTAAACTATTGAAATGATCTCCTTCATTCATCAATTATGTTTCATCACCAATTTGTTTGGTATGTTTCAAAATGAAAATTATTAGAATAATGTGTTGCATTTTTAATGAACATATGCCCTCCTCCTAATACATACATCTCTTAATAGACATATACTGTCATAAAAACCTCTATACCACAAATGACTTTTTTTAAAATTTAAAACCTTATGTACATTTTGATTGCATAGCAATCATCCTCAGAGGTAATTTCGAAATGTACATAAGGTTTTAAATAAAAGAAAAAAGTCATTTGTGGTATAGAGGTTTTATTTATGATGAACATTACGCCACAGTTGTTTTATACAGTTATAGACATATACTGTATTTAAAATTTAAATACATATATATACACGCACACACACACACATGCAACAAATACATACATACATAAAACCTCCTCGGTTTCAGAAATTTATTTAACAAAGTCTCCACATATTTCTAAACTCTATTTTATTATTGACAAATTTCAATTGACACTTTTGCCTCTAATCTTTATATATAAAAATGTTTGGTTGGTTTGAGTACATCTCAAAATTTTAAAATTTTCTGCAGATATTGAGGTCAAATTTTGACATGAAATGCAACCCCCTTAATTGTGTATTTTTAGCATTAGTAACTACTAGAAAAAAGTTCTATGTACTGGGAGCCGCGCTATCTGGCGGAAGAGAAATAAACCGTCCTCATCCTTCGTTGTATATAAAAATGTTATATTGTATTGTGTATGCTTCAAAAATTCAAAAATTTCTGTAACAATAAAGGTCAGTCAAATTTTGACGTGACATACAACCTGTGTCAAAGATTGTTTTTTATTTTCTCAAAATTAAACTTTGCAAAACTTATCCCTTGTTTTGTTCCTCATTTCTCATTCATGCAACCACAATGTTCTACAGCAAACCATGGCAGGGTACAGCTAGTAACATATAACATACTGTGTGTTTATGTGTCATGAAACACACACACGCATTTAGTAAAATTATTTTTTAAAAATCATATTGTGCGAAATGGACAAGAAGAATACAGGCAAAATTTCAGTAAAAGCCATTTATTACACTATATATAAGTAAGAGTTGAATGTTTAATTTTTTGAAAAGTAACATCTTTTAAAATAATAAGCGTTTAAGAAGTTTATTTGTACAACTTTTAAAATATTTTAACAAAGTAAAAAGATATTTTATTAATAATGGGAATTTGAATTTTCAAGAACTGTTTCAAATGAAATAAACATTGGCAGACATCTGGAATAAAAATTTTGTATGCAGTAGACCACATTTTAAAGTTGGTCGTGTAAAATTGTATACAGACTTTTTAAAATATACATAGTAATATGGAATGAGACCTCATATAAGATGATGAATGCATCATGAATTCAAACGTTTGAAATTTAAATTGTTGTTTTTATAGATTTTTTATGTAGTTATTCATATATAAGTAATTATTCTCATATTCTTTCAGTTGAGGAATTATTTACTGTTAGAGTTGTTTTTTTAAAAACTGATTAAAATAGTGTTTTCAAAAAAAAATACTTTGATGAGAGTATCTCAAACTTTTGAAAGTTAAACACGTCATGCCATGGAATTTACAGTTTAATCTCCAACAAAAATTCAAGTTGACCTATTATAGACGTTGATTCTTCAAAAACCATCATGAGATTCATTTTAACATAGTCTTACTAACATTAATCACTCTGTTGTTTTAAAAATTATATAGTCAAGGTTTGGTTTTTTATACAGGAATAGAATATTTTTGTTCTATATCATTTTCACATTTGTTTGAAAATTTCAAAATGTTTAAGTGGGAACGCTCGCGCTATTACATAGATTGAATCTTATATTTTTAATTGCTGTGAAGGAAGTATTTTATCTTTTTGTTGTATGCGACTGAGCTTCTAAATATGCTTTCTCGAGGATGATGGCCAGCTTCTTTCCAAATTTTGAGTAGATAGCGCGATATAAAGGGTAACCAGGGGCGAGAGAATGGGCAGGCGTCTCCCATGTTAGGCAGCGCCAACAATCATGAGTGATCACATGAGTGCTGTGTTAGGAGCAACATAACTACACGAGTAATTGCGTAACTGTTAATACTCTAATTTTTTATCTGTAATTTTACATATAAATATGCTATAAAATTATTGTTTTTATATCAATGAACAGGTTTAAAGCTTAATATAATCCATACAATTGAAATTTATAATTTAAAACACATAATAACAATTATTAAAATTGTTAGATTTGCTTTAATAGCACGAGTAATCAAGGAGTTTCCATAATAAAATGATTTTTTTGTATCTTTTTAGATTTTGCTTTTATATCTTAATACTTGCTTCAGACAATTTTGTGGGCAGCAGCTATTAATAATAGAATAGAGTATCTTTATTATATTTTGATAGATATAATTTTAAATAAAATGTATTAAGTTGAAAGTTTTTTATGGCTTAATGTTATGATTGTTTTTTTTCAGGCTTGCACTAAACATGCGTTTAGAAATACATTCAGCCGCAGATTTTCTTGTCCACCTTTTGAGACTGCATCAGGATGGACAAGTTACTGAATCCCAGTTAGCACTTTTTAAAACTGCTTTATCCAATTTGTTGAGAGTTCGATATCGCGATCATTGGTTTCCTGATAAACCCAACAGAGGCTCTGGTTATCGTTGTATTCGTATTAATGGGAAAATGGATCCTGTGATAGCCCAAGCGGGAGCTGCAGTTGGGTTACCAGCAACTTATCTTCGTAACCTTTTTCCATCAGAGTTAACTATGTGGATTGATCCGTCAGAAGTTTCATACCGAATTGGAGAAAATGGAAGCATTTGTGTTTTGATGGAGAAAATACCTCCTTCCAGAGTAATTGATAATGGTCAGTGCAAGTCTCCCGAATTATTCCTAGACCCTAGTCAGTACCAACCCTTTGATCCAGTTTCTGATTATTTAGCTCTTTCTAGTTGAAACCTTAAGTCTTATTGGCATTCCCCCCAGGAGTTCTTTTCCTCATTCCTCCAGTTCTTGTGATCTCATTTCACTGATTTTCAAAAAACTTTCAGTGATTTAAAGTTGCGGAATGTATTTTTTATTATTGTTTTTACTACTACAGTATCCAATCCGTTGTTTTGGAGGAAAAATATGAATAAACTTATCATATGAAGTGCATAATTTTTCAATTCTTCATTAAAAAAAAAATTACTAAATGCAGTTGATGTTGCTTTTGATGTTTGGTGTCTTAATTAATTAAGTTTTTAGGTTAAGTACTTTTTTTGATTTATAAATCATTTACTACTGCAAGTACCCTTGCATTTTATAAAACAGGCATTTTTTGTAGATGTTATATAATATTATTTCTATTTTGCAAATTTTCATAATTTTACATTTAAAATTTTTACTCTTCTCCTTTTACTCATTTTTTTTGAAATTTTAAAACAATACATTAATAAATATTTTTTCTTTATTATTAGTTGAGCTAAAATATTTTTTAAATAAACAGAATGAAAACCATAGAAAAACAACTTGAGCAAACAGAATGAAAACAATAGAAAAACAATTTTTAAATAAATAAAACCTCTAAACCACAAGTAACATTTATTTAAACCTTATGTACATTTCGATTGCCCAGCAATCATCTTCAGAGGTATTTTAAATACCTCTGAAGATGATTGCTGGGCAATCGAAATGTACATAAGGTTATAATAAATGTTACTTGTGGTTTAGAGGTTTTATTTATTTAAAAATAAACATTACGCCACAGTTGCTTCATACAGTTATAAATAGAAAAACAACTTGATTATTTTAACAAAAAAAACTTGCATCTAAAAAACTGTCATAAGGTTTGGTTTGTTTTAAGGAGTGAGGTTTGTTTGTTTTGCAATAATTAAAATTAATACTTCAAACAAGAAAGTGATGATATTTAAAACCAGTGAAATAAGTATAATTTTGTAGACCCAAACATTACTATCCTTTGTATTATTTCTGCCATTCCGAAGATTCAAGCATTAATAATTATTATTTAATTGTTTTGCAAAAAGAAACCATGACTGTAGTTGTTAAGTTTTTTAAAATTACTTTAAATTTGTGATTTTTTTTTATACAACTTTTATTTTGTAGTCCATACATATACAATACTGATATATGGTTATACGCCATATGTTTTTTTGCAATCTGGGAAGCCAAGTTAACTTTTATTTGTTAATTTAATTGAGAGATGTAGACTGGAAGGATAAAATATCAGGAACATTGTGTACAAAGCTGTTTTTCAGCATTCTGTGATTTTTTTTACTGCAGTATTTTACATTTGTCTAAACCTCGATGAAAGACTAATGTTTCTTGATTCTGCATTTCAAACAAATATCTTTTTCAGTTGTTAGGTGGTAATAAAACATTATACATGTCTTTATAAATTTTTCAAAATTATTCAAGATTTTGATTATTTAAGGCTTTGTAACACTAGTTTAAATAATGCTTACAAAACATTCCAACAGCATATATTGTAAATTTAATGTTTTATAAAATTATATTCTTTCATAAAAATTCTAATTAGCTGTTTATTGCATGCACATGACATTTTTATTCCATAAGTCATTTCAGCTTAAATACTGTAACTATATGCTCATAAGATTCCAATACCTACAGTTTTGTTAACAGTCCCCTTGAAGAGGGGAAGAAGTGAACTTACTTCAGCTACATAGTTTATTTTTTTGGTTCTGTAAAAACATATGTCAGAGAAGTATTCTAAATGTAACTAAAGGCCATTAATTGCTTTTTTTCTAAATGTATTTACAAACCGATAAATGCTGGCTTTTTGAGCTGGTTTTTTTAAAGTATGAAATTGGGCTACTACTTAAGTATTTGCCGAGAAAAGACAATTTCTTTACACAGATTTTTTCTATTTTGACTTTTAAAATTGCACAAATATTAAAAAAAATATAAAATGTTTTTACTAGTTTCCATATTATCTCTGAAAAATGTGTGCTCATTTTTGTTACTAACTGAATCTGATGTAATTACAGTTCATCAAATAGTTTCTAATATTTTTTAAAAGTAATACAGTAATATAAAAAACACTATTAATAAATATAATTAGAATTTTATGAGCATTCATTATTTAGTTCACACATTTTTATTTCTACTAAATTCTGTAAGCAACAGGTAATATATTTATATGTCATTATTTTTTTAACAAATAAATAGCTGTGATATTTGTGAAGATATGGTGCATAAAAATATATATGTTTGAACACAATATGTGATTTTAGATTTAAGTTTTATATTATTTGAAAAAATTGTGGGTTGATATTGTGTTCTATTTATATATTAAGTAGTAACATAAGAATGACAAATATGTTCAGGGAAAACGAATTTATTAGTGCACCGGTATTGTTAAACCAGTGTTATAAAATCTATTTGTAAAGCATTTATTTTGTCTAATGTTTACAAATAAGTGTACTCATATATTTTTTTATTCACACAGTGTGCATTAAAAGAAGTACAAAAGTTTTGTGTAAATTGTTTTATCATTTTTAAATATCGGTGTGTGCAAGGGGAGTTGGTGCATGCACACCTGTATATAATTGAAAAAAAAAATTGTATATCAAACATTATAATTGTAATTTTATACTGTAATATATTCCATGTATGTTTATTAATATTACAGTTAATATTTTAAATTTAGATTTTTATTTTCAATAGTTTATGATATATATGTAATTTTTTTTATAATACATTTATTGTACAGTCTAGTTATTGAAATACATTTGTATTCAGAATTTTAGTGTTGGTTTTTTAAATATCTTCCCTATTACCTTTATTTATGTTTAATTTGTTTAGTCGTTATTTATTAAAAAAAGTACTTGAAGATTGTCAAATAGCTCAAGTACATGTTTTGTCCAGATTTATTATGATTTTGTCTTGGACAATTTTGCGGTTTTTATATAAGTATTAACAATTTAGCATTTTAAATGCATAATGATTCGTAAAGCATTTATTGTTTATGTAAAACATACAGCAATGACAACAAAATTATAAACAACTTTAAACCCCAAGTATATAATGTACAAAATAAATTGTGCAAAGTATAATAAATTATATATTAGACAAACCAGTTAACAATTTCAACAAAAATAATAAAATGGGAATAAAGTCTTGTCTTTTGCTACTCTAAGAATATGCCACGGCCATATAAACATCAATTATAACCTTAAAATACTCTTCAGGTAAAAAAATAAAGTGTTAACATACAGGGGAGAAGGAAATTTTCAAAAGTACTTCCAACACAAACAAAAACATACTAAATGAACAAATTCAATACAAATTGCATATGTTGATTGACCATATTATTGAAAACCTACCTTCAAAACTGATTCCTTTCTGCGTTGAAATGCGTCCTCGGCGGTAAACCTAGGGGCCGATGTTTATTGCCTAGTGTAATAAAAAACATTGTCTTTTTCAAAAATATACTTCAATTTTAAGTTTGTACAATTCTTTCAGATTACAGTTTTATTTATTACTAGCTGTATTTGTCTATCCGTTTATATAGACAGAAAGGTATAACAAAAACTTATAAAAGTGCGAGACAGGAAAACAAGATTGAAAAAATTTTAATTATGAATGAAACATTAAATCAAAATGCGTATCGAATGTCAGCTCAATTGCACTGAAAAATTAAGAAGACAGTTGAAAAACAAAATAAAACTATAGGCCTGCTTACGAATTTACTGCTATACTAAACAATACAGCTCAATTACAACAAAATGTCACACAAAAAAGTTATATCAATATGAGAATAATCAAATTTATGCGAATTCAATCTAATAATGCAAATGAAATTGAATCTTAGAATATATAGAATGGCGAGTTTAAAAAAAAGTTTTTACTTGTCACAGGTGTAACCTCTTATAATAGTATCTATATTTAAACACAAGCGTGTTCAATTGCAATTTTGTTTCAAAATTTCAAAGCAATCATTGAAGAACTTTAAGAGAAAAAACTTTTCAGCTAACAAACATTAAATTTTATTTTGTGTATGAAGTAAACTCTCATTAATCCAGCAGATATGAGGCTGGGCTACTGCCGGATTACTGGAGGCTCCATGAAAAACAATATACATTATACAATATTTATGTCTATTGTCAAAAAATAAAGAAAACAGGAAATTAGTTCTGTATTGCACTGCAAATGCTTAAACGAGTAAGAATGTACTTGCTTACACTTTACAATAAAAGATCTCATCTTTAACTATAAAAACATAAATTAAAAAAAACAGCCCACAGTATAGTTTTTAAAAGTAATTTAAACTTACATTATTCGTATTGCTTAAAAGGTTTTTTATTTTCCTGTGCTATTTGGCTTGAAGTGACACAATGCTTCGTCTTGAAGTAGTATCAACACTAAGATGTCACTCTTGAAACATTGTTTTCTTCTGCCCACGTAATGGATGTTGCGAATGAAACGACAGCAGCGGTATGAGATACTGTGTGAAGAGAGACTGACGTTCTCTTCTTTCAGTTTCCTTTACAATTTATACTTTGTCATTAGTCTTCAAAAAATATTTAGTTTTCTCTCTGTTCTTTCTGATGTCATGAACAGTAGCCCGGCCAACCCCATATTCTTTAGCAAGTGTAACCAATCTCCTTTGTTCAGTGTCAAAAATCTTGTTTTTTTCCATCTAAAGTAAAAGTCTTATGTTCCATTTACACTTTTAACGACATTGTTCACTTGCACTTCAGTAACAGTCACTGTACATAGCTACTAAAACAACACATGGCTCGAAATCGTTTGTATCACAAGCTACACAACTAGGTGGTTTAGGTCATCCAGTCACTGACATCAACATTCAGTAAAAAATATATAAGATTGTTTACAAATTGATTAAGTTTACATCTTCTGTCTTGGCGAAAACAACGGATTACTAGAGGAGCCGGATTATAGAGAGTTTATTGTATGTAATAATTGTAATGTAAATTGACGACATATTACTTGTAATTACATATTGTACTACATTGTACTTGACAATTAATTCATTTTCATTAAATCAGGTCTATAATTCACATGATTTTCTAATTTTCCACTGCATTACATATTTCAGGTTATCAAATACATATCAATAAATCTAATTTAATATTATTACCAAACATCCGCATTAGTACTTTGCATGCTATCGTTGCATGCGCATGAGAAATTGAATTAGAGGAAGTGAAATGTGAATCAAGGTCAACAAAGATAGATTGTATTAATATTGTTTTTCAAACAACGTACACTGATTCCTTCTCAATAAGAGCACTTAACCTTCCGACAGTTACATGATGGCTAGAAACCAGAAAAGAAGAAATTATGTAGGATTTTGAATACCTTTAATATTAGCCTACCATACCGACAGACATGGTGACTAGAAACCAGAAAAGAAGAAATAATGTAGGATTTTTTAATACCTCTAATATCAGCCTACTATACCGACAGTTATATGGTGACTAAAAATGAGAAATTAAGAAATTTTTAAAGGATTTTAAAAAAATCATTAACATTTTGCATTAAGAAGAAATAATACATTTTCAATTCAATTTAACCCTATGATGTAAACAATAATACATTTTAAAATATTTTTCTTTGAAAAATTATTTAATATAAAATACATTTTATTTAGCAATTTCTTATATTTCCTTTTTTAAAATAAATTTAGTGCAAGGAATATTATTTTGACAATAAATTGAACTCAAACTATGATCAATGCCGAATTTTCATTTTAATATTATACAAGCAACGTTTCGGTCACAATTTAGGTTGCCCTTTTTTCAAGCTTATATGGTAACTAGAAACCAGAAAAGAAGAAATTATGTAGGATTTTTAAATAGTTTTAATATCAGCCTACTATACCGACAGTTATATGGTGACGAAATTAAAAACTAAGAAATTATCAAGGATATCTAAATGCCTTTAATATCAGCCTACCCACTCACCGACAGTTATATGTTGACTAGAAATGAGAAACTAAGAAATTTTTAAAGGATTTAAAAAAATCATTAACATTTTGCATTAAGAAGAAATAATACATTTTCAATTCAATTTAACCATATGATGTAAAAAATAATACATTTAAAATAATTTTCTTAAAAAAAATATTCAATATTAAATACATTTTATTTAGCAATTTTTTTAATTTCTTTTTTTAATATTAATTTAGTGCAAGGAATATTATTTTGACAATAAATTAAACTTGAACGGTGATCAATGCAGAGTTTTTATTTTATACAAGCAACGTTTCGGTCACATTTTAGGTGGCCCTTTTCAAGCTTTCAAATCTATAAACATAAAACAATAATCATTATAATTTAAACATTAGATTCACAATAAAATTGCAAGCTCAACAACTTTAAATGCAATTTCAAACACAAGCATTGGATAAAACGCAAAAATGCAAACTAACTTCAGTTAGTCAATAGCAATCCTCATTTACACTTCCACGTCATACCAATACTGAGAAGCTAAACCCATTCAATATTGTTTTTTTGTCTTTTATATTGCTTATAATATACAGTTTATATTATAAAAAGTGAAGCTTAGAAATCACAGCGAATGGTAACACTGACAGTAGTTTAAAAGTTAATGTATATGTCTTCCAAAAATTTTACTAACCCTAGAACACCCACATCTATTGTGCAGCTGATTCCAGTCGCTGTGGGTTACTTTTAAAAAATATTATTTTAATTAGTAAATACAATTTTGATATATTTTATCATTCCATAAGGTGTATAACGAATTAAAAAAAAACGAATTTTAATGACTACGTCTTTATTTTATGGTAAAATAAATTAATAATAACATAAATATTTAGTTTTTTACGAACATGAAGAATCTGAAAAATAAATATAAATCCAAAACATAATACTCTTCTAATGGTTTTATAAAAGTATAAATTAGACTTTAATATACAAAACCATAAGTTGTCCTAAAAAATCTTATTTAATTTTTAATAAAACAAACAATGAAAATTTTGAAAATCATTAAATGAAGACTTTTCGATAAAAACATATCATTTTTTCACTACAATTTAACAAAGATCAAATGAAAATAACTAAGAGATGAACATAAAATACCTTATTGCTAATATAGAATGAGGTAATGTTCGTCTAGACATTTCAATCAGGTCAGTTTGTAATCTCGACTATTTTCTGTAAAATTTCATTTGTAATAAAAACTACCAGGATTTCAGTGCGGAGTTGGCATTTTTTTGTTCCACCTTTAGAAACAGGTAGGTGCAATACAATTATTCTTTTGTACGAATTGCTTGGCTAGGTTCAGCTATTTTCCATTTGGTTTTATCTTTATCTACAAAGTTTCCTCTGTGAGCGAAAGGAATATCATCATCCGAAGTAGAGTTTCTAGCATCATCATCTGTTGTATCTTCCTGTGTTCTGTGTCAGTATTTCGAAACAGATCATCAGCTCTTTCTTCTTCTGGATCAGCTTCACTCCCAAAATCAATTTCAACAATGTCTGACTTAATATTGTGAAAAAGTACCTTCGTCAAAGACTGCTAAAACCTTATTTCATTATCATCTATGGTAAAGCTTAATTAAATGTAAAGTAACAATCTATTCTAACTTTATACCAATCCAAATAACTCATAACCTAACAAGACACAAGTGTTACTAATTAATTTTATGCACTACAAACAGTCGCTGTGGGTCACCATGATCTGCACGTCACTATCACGACTGTGAGTTGCACTCCAACTAGGCAAAAACAAGTGAATAGTGTAGTAAAGAGTGAAGTAGGAAGGTACAAGGATAGGCTTCTGGTGATCAGTGTCGATGTAGGAGTGGGAGAGGGAGATAAAGCTGCGTGGGTCACCATGTTCAAGGGCTAGACAAATATTAGTAAAAAATGTGTATTTTCACAGTAGTCCATAATTTGTTACTCTTAGTCTTCACTGTCGTTTGTGGATATGTATTAAAAAAATATTTTTTGCAATAAGTGATTGCTAAGCAAGCCTTTTAGGACCTCAAGAACTGTAATACTTTTGTCTCAATTTGCTGACAAACCTATTGGGTTTTACCTGAATGGCCGAGATTAGTGAAAAACCTTTTAAAATGCATATATTTTGTTTTTTCAGAGAAGCCTAAGTGTTAATTTTACTGAGGTTAATGTTAAGGATCATTCATTTTTGGTGTACGTATAATCAGCATCAATGCTCTTCTCTTAATAATGCTGCAATTCTTTAGTGATAGGAATGGTCCAGGCCTGCACAGCAAATATTTTAAAACATTGTTGAAAATACATATTACATAAAATATGTTAATATCACTAGAAAAATACCATATATATAAAAACAAACAATAACCTAACTAACCAACAGATAATATATACAGATGACACACTGTTCAAACATATTCTACATAAAACACACCACGAAATGCATATGACATCAGCAAAAAGCACCAACATTACAGACTGAGAAACAACAGTAGAGATATTTAGTGATTCGACAATGGTCAAGTGACCAAAAGGTGCCTCATCATAAGGTAAAAATTTAACTGCACTTACAGGTGGAATAATTGTTTACAATAACATATAATAACTCTAAAAATATGTTGTATGTAAATTATTACTTGTATATTACAAAATGATGGAAACAGAATTTGCATAATTTTATAATGCCCATAAAATTTCATTACTAAAATTCCCCTATATGCATTAAAAAATTGTTATTTATAAAAATCTATAACAATTCTAGTGTAGTAGTAAGAATAGTAAATCTCTTGTCATTTTCATTGGCCTCCTTTTTTCTGACTTTTTATACCTACAATAGTATTCCAATTTAGAGGCAGCTCAGGAGTATCCCACAGTTACTTAATTCACCAATTGCAGTTTTTTTGTATTAAAACATCCAGGTAAGTGTAGAATTGAATGTTCGGGTCTATTTGGTTTGGAACTATGTCCAGAAAATTTTAATTTTCTAATTACACTAGTCCAGCAGAAGTCTCACATTTCAGGTTCAAAACACTGCAAAACTAGGGTTTGAGATGTGATATATCTGGTAGCCATCGTTTGTTTATAATTAACTTTTCTTACCGGTCAAATAAATCTTATATAGATGAAATTAATATTTTGTAACTGTAGAATCAACTAGTGTAAATTAATTTGTCATAAATCAGTAGCTCCAGTACTATATTGTGAAGAAATAATTGCATTTTATGACTGCATCACTGTATGATTCAAGGAAATCTATGTATATGTTTCAGCCATCATTTGTAGGGCTAAACAGTTGTTCTACAACAGGAACTTTGCTTTTTATCAAACACCTATCTCTTAACATTGTTTGGTCACGTCGAACAAAAATGAAGGATACTTCATGGAGTGCGGAAAGACAATTTATAGCTTGAAAAAAATTTTTGGTAAAGTGTTAAGGGGTTGGTGTTTTGCCTCCTCACATGACGCATTTGAGGTCTAAATCTAAGGACTTTGTTTATTATAGCTCTACAGGCAAGGGCGTAGCCAGGACGATGGGTTTGAGAGGCACGACCTGAGGGGTCAGGTGGGTGGAACCTCCCTGGGGAAATTTTGAAAATTTTTATGTATATGTTAATATTTTTTGCTGAAATTAATTGCTTTGAGGGGGGTATGTGCCACCCTCTGGCTATGTCACTGACTACAGGCTTGATAAGGGCAACAAATGAGTTGCCGAAACATTGCACTAAATAAATAAACTATTCACATGATATTCAACAGGCTTATCATTTATTAAAAAATGAAGGATATAATACTTGTTCCTTCATGGTATCTTTTGTGTGGCAAGAAACTGGCAATCGCAGTTTATTCAGCAAAGGTCCAAGACTTTACCTATCTATTATAATACCTGGTGAGAAACGAGAGGGGGCCAGGATACTATCATGTTTTGTTATAAGAATATTGGCAACACCTTTCTTGATTACTAAAAAAGAAACACTAATGACAAAATAAAATAAAGATTAAGTTTAATTTGAGAGAATTTTAAAACAGAATTAATGTTTAGAAAGAAGAAAGTCCAATTGTTTATAAACTCGACATGTTTTGGAAGGAGAATAATGTCCTTTTAAATTGTAAATAGTTACCAATTCCTTCAATGCTTGATAAAAATTTGTTATGATTTAACAATAGGTATTCTTATATTGGAACATTCTAATTAATTTTTAATGCTATGTAATTTACAATTATTTGAATAACATAACTTATTAGTACCTTTTCGAACATGATATAACCCTAAACTCTTCTTGTTGATTTTTTAAGCTGATAAAGTTTTAAAAAAATATAAAATTGGTGAAGAGAAATTAAAATTTTAAAAAAAAATGAAAGTTCATTTATCTATGTTAAAATAGAAATGTTCTTTCTTGTGGATTAAATCTTGAAAAACCTAAAGCAATGTGTTTTTAAGCATACAAATTTATAATGAAAAATGGATTAGAAGTCTTTTTAACATCTGTGCAAATAAAATGAGGTAAGCACCTGGAACCTGGCTTAAAGGAAATGAATCTATTCTGTAATTAAAATTTAAGTATGTCATAATGTGGTTATGGACCCATTTCAGTGAAATAAACTGCGCACTAGGTTTACTAACTTGCAAATTTGCTTAAAAAATGTCTTGTTATGTCAAAGACTTTAACATAGAAAAAGAAATATTAAATATAAACAAACTTATAATGTAAATATCTCTTATATTAACAAAGAAATTAGATATTTTGTCCAACCTCCATAATCGAAGCCAAGACCTTTTCAGTGTGTTTGACATAGAAATCAATAAATGCTTGTTTTTTAAAACTACAAATACATGGTAAACTTTTCTGTCCATCAAATAGAAAAATTATTTTTGATTTATGATAAACCCTTGTCTACTCCTCGATCCCCTTATTGTAATCAACCCTACTTTGATTATATTGTTTTTTTATTTGTCACTTTGAGAAGTATGCAAAAATATATTGGGATCCCTTACTGTAGAGCTACAAAACAAAACGCTCTCATCTAAAATAAACTACTAAAATGAAAAAAGCCTGTCTGATAACTAACACATAAAAAAAACAATTGAGCATTCAACTCTGAAGTAAAATGGTGAACTTGGGAACATTTAATTTGTTATTACAATACCTAAAACTAAATTAAATGTATTAATTGGAAAATATCACAAGCCATACTCGTTGCTTGTTGACTAAAAGAGGCCATCATAAGTCGACTTTGTCGATGAACCTATGTGGGTTAAACCTGAAATTTCTCAGTGTGGTATCTGAAATCAAGTCTGGTCCTTATATTTCAAATAAGCAAGGTTTTACTGTATTATTAAAAAAATCTTGAAAATTTTCAAAGTATTTTTGTTTTAGGATTTATATGTTTCAACATTGTAGTTACTTTACAAATATGTGCTACTAATTGTAGAGTAAAGCAGACTTTAAATTAAACAGGTGAACTTATAAAACAATTTACTGTAGAACCCCTCTTAACCGGCCTCGGGCCAAACGGTCCTCAAATCAAATGGCCTATTATTTTTTACCAAGTGTGTGGTGATCTACATAAAAGTGACTGTTAGAGCAACCATGATTCATAAAAATTATGGCTTCATAAAAACAGAAATAAAACTGCTTAATTAATTGGGTTTAGAAGTGATAAAGAGTTTGAAAAGCAGTACTAATGTAAGTTTCTTTATGTGACTTGTCTGCAAGACTCTTGAATTTTGTAGTGGTTTATTACGTTCGGTGAAACTTAATTAAAACCATAACAAAAAGTCACACACAAAAACACAGCTTCAACATTTACAGGAAACCTACGACAGATACTTATCCACAACACCTTAAACCTCTCTATCCAACACAATCGTGCTGCCTTTAGATCCATGCTCCATAGACTTAAAGAAGTTCGAATGACCACAGAAAAAATAAAAAAAGAACTAGACACCATTAAATATTTAGCATGCATAATAAATGGATAGAACACAATTATAGACAAATTATGGCACAATATACAAAAAAAACACTAAAATTAACACTACAGAGAGGAAAAACAAATACATCTCATTACCATACATAAACAGAACATCAAATAAAATAGTCCGCAAATTTCAGAAAACAGGATGCAAAATAGCATACAAAACTAATAACAATTTACAATACAAAATATAACACAACAACAAAGATAAACTACAAGCATCAGGCATATACAAATTAAACTGAAACAAGTGCAACAAATTCTACATTGAGCAAACAGGTCACAGCTTCAAATAAAGAATCGAGGAACACAAACAGAACACCAACTCAGCATTTTGCAATCACATAAAAGAAACAGGAAACAAATACATAGATATTTACCATAATTTAGAAACCTTACACATCAACAAAAAAGGACCACATCTCAACACACTAGAACAATATGAAATTTACAACTACACTAAAACACAAAGTTCAAACATATTAAACGAACAAACTCAGTAGAAATCACACATACTCTTTGATACTATCGAAAACCTGTCTTTAAAACATTCACTGTTTAACCTAACAACTCCAAGCAGAAGACACTGATGAAGATCGCCATATTGTGATCGAAAACGTTCTTCCTCAGTAAGTTTTTACAAAATTTAAAGTTCGGATAGTCATAAACTAATGTTAAAATTATGTACAAGGATGAAAGATTTCCTCCCCTGGAGACAGTGAAGAAGTAAGACAAAACATCAAGCATGTGATTATTATGTTAACCAGTGCTGCTAAGTAAATCCAATCTAACATTGAGGGATCGTAGAGTAAAATTCGGCCTGATAAAGTCTGGTTAAAAGTAACGATTCAGAGATTGAAAAAATAAAAAATGTAGCCATTTTACACAATCTGCAGCTATTAGGAATCAAATTCAGTTTGAGAACATGAAGTGGTTGACTAAGTGGGACAAGGAATAGAAAACAAATTTTGTACGGACGATTAGATAATTGGAATCATCAGTAAAGATTACTGCAAATGTGGATCAGATAGAATGTTATCCTGCATCTCTTCTAAAGTTACAAAAGTTACTCTTTTCGAATATAAAAACGTGTCAAGAATAAGGATAACCTGACTGGAGTGTGTACAAAATTTGAACTCACAGGCTTCCAAGTGTTATGCTGTATGCTACATTTTGCAACTATAAGGAATACATTTCAGTTTCAGAGTTTGTAATGAAGAAAAAATTAGAATTTTCTTGTCACAATCACTTGGTCTATTGAATTTTTATTGGTCTGTCCACATGCAAAATAATTTTGCTTACCTTATAGTAGAATGAAAATTGGGAGAAAGTTGCTAAATTTAACTAAGGATTTCAAGATCAAGTAATTAGGATTACATAGAAAGTACACAATATCCACATCACATTAGCAAGAAGTAATTGATTAAGTTGAACTCCAGAATTAAGATACTTCCGGTGATATAGGTTGATTAAAGCGTCCAACCACAGGATGTTTCTTAGGCAAAATCACTAGATGATGAACCATATCATGAAATGGTGTTAATCATCAAACCCTAGAAGATACAGTTTGGGTGGAGGTTTACCAATACCTTTAAATCCTCTATGAAGAAGGATGCCTAAAGTAACTTGAATATTTTGATTCTAGCTGAGTTCAGCTCCAAAGTAGAGAGAGGTCCAACAGTTCTTCCTAAGTGACAAGAGTTGTGTGTAAATCGCAGCAAGTAAGCCATTACACGCTGCAGTCAACTAGAACTAGAATATTTCCGCAGCAAGTCCCTTTTTTAATGAACAATGGAAATAAGAGATTTAGGTGGATAGGTGTTAAACCTGTGTCAGTGAGTTTTGTAGGCTTAAAATGAGATATAGGGCAGTTATCATTAGACTGTTATACGACAATAATTTATATTGAGGTAGATCTGAAGGAAGTAATTCACACAACACATTGTTAGTGGGATTGTGTTCACTCACTACATGCCTCCAATAATGAGTAGGCACTAATTCTTTAATCAGATTGGGACGAATGTTTTTAGTCGATAAGGAGGTGTCTGTATCCATGTCAGTTTTATGGTTGAATCGCACCATAGAAAAACGAGGAAAAATCCATCCTGAGAATCTGAGGTGAACTAATATAAGTGTTTTGGGCAAGTATCATGTGTCCAGAAGTCAAATAATCAGATATCAATTCTGCATAAACTAGCTTGAAATAAGGTTGAGTGTTGAACTTTTGTTCAAATTTCCGAGTTCCCGAGAGAAGTCCCAAGAGCAAGTTTATCTTGTTTATAGGGAAGTCGGACACAATAACGACCTGAACTGTTGTGTGCATGAATGAGAAAATTCTGTTTGGCAGCTATAACTGTGTCATTGAGAGTTTGATTGTCTAAAGAGGTTATACCCTTAGAGTGAGTAAGAGTTTGAGGAAGTCCTACAATGTCGTGATTACATTTTGTTTGAGTTACACACGTTAGTTGAGCTACTTGCTCTCAGATAAATGAGGATTGACTTCCTGAGTTCACCAGAGCCTGGAAAAAATGGGTTGTCCCAGTAGGAGAGGAGAGTTTTACTAAAATTGTGGCTAGGAGCACAGTTGTACTTTGGGAGGTATAATTAGTTGCCTGAGAAGTCAAGCTGGTACATGACTGAACAACTTCTGTTACACCTTGGTCTACTGTCAGAGAGGACTTTAATGGGGTATGCTGAGGTAGGTCACTGGTGTCGAAATGGAGAAGAGTGTGATGTTTCCCTTTACATTGAGAACAAGTCGATTTGGATTTACAATACTTTACACTGTGAGTGCCCAAACATGAAATACATCTACTATAAATCTTTGAGATCTTAAAATGCTATGTTGGAGATTTGCGCTTAAACAGATAGATTTTGTGGTCTGTTCCTTTACACAGAAAACATAAAGGAAGTCTCAGAAGCTGTGTCATTGACAGAGTTACAAGTCACCAGTGAAGTCTCATTTTGGCTAACCTGAGTCTTATAAATCAACTGTTTACCCTTTGAAAATTGAGGTGAATTTTAAGTTAGTGAGTTAGGTTTGAGAGTTGAAGAGGAATGCAGTGTCCATGTTCAAGTTCGCTACATTTTTGTGAGAGGAAGTGGATTATTTCCTCAGGTGTTGCCAGGGTAGAAGTGTTATCTTGCGATTGTTCAAGCTTCTTCATTATAGTATAATCCAGCTTGCGTAAGATCATCGTTGACAACAAGGGGATGTTGCTTGTGAGGATTTGTAGCACCTTCAGGAATGGGTGTTCTCCATGTAACTTGTACAAAAGTTACGCATTCGGTTAGAAGTGTGATATTTGGCAGGTCGAGAATTCTATTAAGAATTGACAGTAATCATCTTGGAAAATGATATCTCTCCATAAGAAGGTCATAAGTGACATGATAATTAAATTCCGATATAGGTGAAGAGTTGATTAATTTTGGTGGTTCACATGAGAGTACACTGAGTACTCTTCAAATTGAAGTTTGGTGGCAGCATTGAGAGATGTATTTCTATGTGTGATAAAGTGAAAGAGATTTTTGAACAAAATCCAGACAAATGGATCACCAATGTTTGAGTTCCAATTTTGGAAGTCGGAGTGGGATTTGCGATGAGATTGAAGAACTAACTTCGGTCCTTTGCCTAGGCGCTTGTTGTTTGGCTTCTATTGAAGCAACAGTGGAATCTATGTGAGCAACAAGATCATTAACCACAGCCGAAGTTGAGATATTGGGAATAAAATTGTTATCATTTTGCGCCGAGAGTTCATTGAATAAGTCCAATGTGTCTAAAAATTCTTGTTTAATGCTAGCCACTATGGGAGTCCGGGTAATTAGTTCCCGCATGATCGCTTTGTCAGAAATGTTTAGCGTAAGATCATAAATAGATTGGATCTGGGCAAATAGAGCTTCATTCTTTGCCGTAGCTACCTTTAGAGGTTTGGCAATGTTGTAAAATTAAATTATACCCTGAATAACAATAAGGCTCTTTAAATACACTAACACAGTATACTATACACAAAAGAATTTCTAACAAAAAAATGTAAATATTGAATGTTTTGAACTTATGAAAAAACGTAGAGAATTGAAACAAATTTCAATTATTAAATCAGTCACAATAACAGGATATCTGCAAATAATTTCAATAATAGAAACGTTAAATACAAAATAAGAGAGATTAGAACATTTTAAATAGAAATATTAACAAATAAATTAAGCAGCATGTGGTTGAATATTCCGCATATAAACATAAGCGTTAATTAATATAAAATTGCAGTTTACTAGCAATGAAAGTCATATGTGACTTATTGTAACATACTAAATAGTTATTTAGAGTATCATAATTACCTGCTATTCCCAACATTGCCACACTCCCTGTTGACGCGTTTCGGGGGACCTCCATCAACAGGGAGTGTGACGATGCTGGGAATGGCAGGTAATTATGATACTATAAATAAGAATATATATCCCAGCGGAAAAGTAGAAAATTACAAAAGTACTAAATAGTTACCAGGAAATTTTTATCAATATATTATTAACATTAACCATGAATAAAAAACATAACCTGCAAGCTGTTATCTTGATTGTAATCGAAATATTAATAATTAACTCAGTTAATTGTTTAACAATTGAATTACATGAAAAAAAGAAAACAATTTAACATATTATAAACATAAGAGCATTTGACATTCGTCAATAATAAGTTTTTGAAATAAATTCAATATATAGTATACTCTTGAATAATACAATTATATTAAACAAATTGACAAGCATAGTTAATTACAATTGAGTTTTGATGTTAACAAGATAAATGACAATTGCAAAAGATATGCCTTCAGAGAGGGTTTGTTAGACTGTATTTGAACAAAGTACCGATAACGAGTTAAAAATATGTAATACCTGTAGTTCTAAACTCCATACCAAGTTAGCTGTTGAAATGATGTGCGTATTGATGTTTGAACAAGGAATTTGTAAATGTATGATTTTATTAAATTTTACGTAGGACTTTGCATAATATACTCAATTTCTGGTAGTAGTAAGAACACAAATGGTGTCATATAGGTTTACATACACAATAAATGTTAAAATAAGAAAATACACATACATGAACCATGAAATGTCCTCAAGATTGTGATGATGAGTTTGAGTGCACCCAGTTCACTCACTACATGTTAACTAACTACACAAGAACAAGTGTTTACATATAAATCAAAATAGCCGATGTTATGTACTATTAACTAAACAAATAATATAGCGGTTTGTTCAAAATGTCTCCGCCACATGACGAGAGAAAGGAAAATGCTACGAAAGAGGACTACATAGTACATCGAAATACTACAATAAAAAACTGTCACCCAGAACACAACAGGAGAGAGTTGCGACAACATCGATGTCTTACATGGAACCAACGAAAAAACATTGCACCACTCATGTGGGAGAGATTTCCGGCTAAGACTGAATCTTGCACTAACTAGAACTAACTACCAATTCTTGTAAAGGGCAAGGATCAGCTTTTAATAGTAGCCCTCCTCTCTGAAGCATTACAACTAAGATAAGGAGCATAGTATTAACTTTTTCCTTACTAGTATTAATACGTAACAATATTTGTTTGGAATTTACCTCTTCTACAAGCTGTAAAACCTGGCACTATATGTATCTACAACCTGGTGTTATGTGTGATCTCACAACTGCTACAGCACTGCACAACCTTGCATTACATTTGTTTGGCTCTTACATCCTTTACAAATACTAATACATGGTAGCAAATATTTTTTATTAAAAATTCAATGTATTTATAATAATCAGCACCAAGTTAGGACATTATTATATAGCTTTTTCAAACATCTGATTGAAAAAATATGCAAGAGAGTGCCTAATACATAAACTAAGGTAAGAACTACTTCCCAATATAAACAATATAAATCCCATGTTTTACAGTTTGTGGAAGATGTAAGAGCCAAACAAATGTAATGCAAAGTTGTGCAGTCTCATTGCAGTTGTGATGTGTCAGATATAACAAAAGGTTGTAGCAATATTTAATTCAAGGTTTACAGTTTGTAGAAAAGGTAGGTGTTAAACAAGAGTAACGTAAGTTTGTGCAGTGCCATTGCAGTTGTGAAATACGTATC
The DNA here is from genome assembly GCA_036971475.1 of Prosapia bicincta. Taxonomy (NCBI): domain Eukaryota; kingdom Metazoa; phylum Arthropoda; class Insecta; order Hemiptera; family Cercopidae; genus Prosapia; species Prosapia bicincta. The sequence goes on from JBAIZL010000002.1 coordinate 238,117,740, forward strand.
AGATATAACACTAGGTTGTAGCAATGTATAATGCAAGGTTTACAGTTTGTAGATGGGGTAAGTGTTTAACAAAAGTAATGCAAGGCTGTGCAGTGACATTGCAGTTGCGAGATATGTATCAGATGTAACACAATTTTGTGGCTACATAAATGCCAGGTTTTACAGTTTGAGGAAGATATAAGAGCCAAACTAATGTAAAGTAATGTAGTGTAGTGCCACTGCTAGTGTGAGATACGTATCAGATATAACAAAAGGCTGTAGCAATGTATAATGCAAGGTTTGCATTTTGTAGAAGAGGTAAGTGTTAAACAAGTATAATGTGAGGTTATGCAGTGACATTGCAGTTGCGAGATATGTATCAGATATAACACAATTTTGTAGCTACATAAATGCCAGGTTTTACAGTTTGAGGAAGATATAAGAGCCAAACAAATGTAATGCAATGTTGTGTAGTGCATCTGCTAGTGTGAGATACGTATCAGATATAACAAAAGGCTGTAGCAATGTATAATGCAAGGTTTACAGTTTGTAGAAGAGGTAAGTGTTAAACAAGTGTAATGTAAGGTTGTGCAGTGACATTGCAGTTGGGACCTAATATCAGATATAACTCAAGGTTGTAGCAATGTATAATGCAAGGTTTGCAGTTTGTAGATGAGGTAAGTGTTAAGCAAGTGTAATGTAAGGTTGTGCAGTGACATTGCAGTTGGGATATAATATCAGATATAACACAAGGTTGTAGCAATGTATGATGCAAGGATTGCAGTTTGTAGAAGAGGTAAGTGTTAAACAAGTGTAATGTAAGGTTGTGCAGTGACATTGCAGTTGGGACATAATATCAGATATAACACAAGGTTGTAGCAATGTATGATGCAAGGTTTGCAGTTTGTAGAAGAGGTAAGTGTTAAACAAGTGTAATGTAAGGTTTCGCAGTGCCATTGCAGTTGTGAGATATGTATCAGATATAACACAAGGCTATAGCAACAATAAATGTAAGGTTGTAGCAATGTATAATGCAAGGTTTGCAGTTTGTAGAAGAGATAAGTGTTAAACAAGTGTAATGTATGGTTGTGCAGTGACATTGCAGTTGTGAGATATGTATCAGATATAACACAATTTTGTAGCTACATAAATGCCAGGTTTACAGTTTGAGGAAGATATAAGAGCCAAACAAATGTAATGCAATGTTGTGTAGTGCCACTGCTAGTGTGAGATACGTATCAGATATAACAAAAGGCTGTAGCAATGTATAATGCAAGGTTTACAGTTTGTAGAAGAGGTAAGTGTTAAACAAGTGTAATGTAAGGTTGTGCAGTGACATTGCAGTTGGGACATAATATCAGGTATAACTCAAGGTTGTAGCAATGTATGATGCAAGGTACAAGGTTGTAGCAATGCATAATGCAAGGTGTACAGTTTGTAGAAGAGGTAAGTGTTAAACAAGTGTAATGTAAGGTTGTGCAGTGACATTGCAGTTGGGACATAATATGAGATATAACAAAATGTTGTAGCAATGTATAATGCAAGGTTTGCAGTTTGTAGAAGAGGTAAGTGTTAAACAAGTGTAATATAAGGTTGTGCAGTGACATTGCAGTTGGGACATAATATCAGATATAACAAAATGTTGTAGCAATGTATAATGCAAGGTTTGCAGTTTGTAGAAGAGGTAAGTGTTAAACAAGTGTAATGTAAGGTTGTGCAGTGACATTGAAGTTGCGACATATGTATCAGATGTAACACAATTTTGTGGCTACATAAATGCCAGGTTTTACAGTTTGAGGAAGATATAAGAGCCAAACAAATGTAATGCAATGTTGTGTAGTGCCACTGCTAGTGTGAGATACGTATCAGATATAACAAAAGGCTGTAGCAATGTATAATGCAAGGTTTACAGTTTGTAGAAGAGGTAAGTGTTAAACAAGTGTAATGTAAGGTTGTGCAGTGACATTGCAGTTGGGACATAATATCAGGTATAACTCAAGGTTGTAGCAATGTATAATGCAAGGTTTGCAGTTTGTAGATGAGGTAAGTGTTAAGCAAGTGTAATGTAAGGTTGTGCAGTGACATTGCAGTTGGGACATAATATCAGATATAACACAAGGTTGTAGCAATGTATGATGCAAGGTACAAGGTTGTAGCAATGTATGATGCAAGGTTTGCAGTTTGTAGAAGAGGTAAGTGTTAAAGAAGTGTAATGTAAGGTTTCGCAGTGCCATTGCAGTTGTGAGATATGTATCAGATATAACACAAGGCTATAGCAACAATAAATGTAAGGTTGTAGCAATGTATAATGCAAGGTTTGCAGTTTGTAGAAGAGATAAGTGTTAAACAAGTGTAATGTAAGGTTGTGCAGTGACATTGCAGTTGTTAGATATGTATCAGATATAACACAATTTTGTAGCTACATAAATGCCAGGTTTACAGTTTGAGGAAGATATAAGAGCCAAACAAATGTAATGCAATGTTGTGTAGTGCCACTGCTAGTGTGAGATACGTATAAGATATAACAAAAGGTTGTAGCAATGTGTAATGCAAGGTGTACAGTTTGTAGAAGAGGTAAGTGTTAAACAAGTGTAATGTAAGGTTGTGCAGTGACATTGCAGTTGGGACATAATATCAGATATAACAAAATGTTGTAGCAATGTATAATGCAAAGTTTGCAGTTTGTAGAAGAGGTAAGTGTTAAACAAGTGTAATGTAAGGTTGTGCAGTGACATTGCAGTTGGGACATAATATCAGATATAACACAATTTTGTAGCTACATAAATGCCAGGTTTACAGTTTGAGGAAGATATAAGAGCCAAACAAATGTAATGCAATATTGTGTAGTGCCACTGCTAGTGTGAGATACGTATCAGATATAACAAAAGGTTGTAGCAATGTATAATGCAAGGTGTACAGTTTGTAGAAGAGGTAAGTGTTAAACAAGTGTAATGTAAGGTTGTGCAGTGACATTGCAGTTGGGACATAATATGAGATATAACAAAATGTTGTAGCAATGTATAATGCAAGGTTTGCAGTTTGTAGAAGAGGTAAGTGTTAAACAAGTGTAATGTAAGGTTGTGCAGTGACATTGCAGTTGGGACATAATATCAGATATAACAAAATGTTGTAGCAATGTATAATGCAAGGTTTGCAGTTTGTAGAAGAGGTAAGTGTTAAACAAGTGTAATGTAAGGTTGTGCAGTGACATTGCAGTTGCGACATATGTATCAGATATAACACAATTTTGTAGCTACATAAATGCCAGGTTTACAGTTTGAGAAAGATATAAGAGCCAAACAAATGTAATGCAATGTTGAGTAGTGCCATTGCAGTTGTGAGATACATATCAGATGTAACACAAGGTTGTAGCAATGTATAATGCAAGGTGTACAGTTTGTAGAAGAGGTAAGTGGTAAACAAGTGTATGGTAAGGTTGTGCAGTGGCATTGCAGTTGTGAGATATGTATCAGATATAACACAATTTTGTAGTTACATAAATGCCAGGTTTTACAGTTTAAGGAAGATATAAGAGCCAAACAAATGCAATATAAGGTTGTACAGTGCCATTCTAGTTGGGACATAATATCAGATATAACACAAGGTTGTAGCAATGTATAATGCAAGGTTTACAGTTTGTAGATGAGGTAAGTAATAAACAAATGTAATGCAAAGTTGAGCAGTGCCATTGCAATTGTGAAATACGTATCAGATATAACACAAGGTTGTAGCAACATAAATGTTAGGTTGTGCAGTGCCATTGCAGTTGTGAGATACGTATCAGATGTAACACACAGTTGTAGCAATGTATAATGCAAGGTTTACAGTTTGTAGAACAAGTAGTGGTTAAACAAATGTAATGTAAGTTTGTACAGTGCCATTAGAGTTGTGACATCATATCAGATATAACACAAGGTTGTAATAATATATAATGCAAAGTTTACAGTTTGTAGATGAGGTAAGTGTTAAACAGATGTAATGCAAGGCTGAGCAGCGACATTGCAGTTGCGAGATATGTATCAGATATAACACAATTTTGTAGCTACATAATAGCCTGGTTTTACAGTTTGTAGACAAGTAGTGGTTAAACAAATGTAATATAAGGTTGTACAGTGCCATTCCAGTTATGACATAATATCAGATATAACACAAGGTTGTAGCAATGTATAATGCAAAGTTTACAGTTTGTAGATGAGGTAAGTGTTAAACAAATGTAATGCAAGGCTGAGCAGTGCCATTGCAATTGTGAGATACATATTAGATATAACACAAGGCTGTAGCAACATAAATGCAAGGTTATGCAGTGCAATCGCAGTTGTGAGATACATATCAGATGTAACACAAGGTTGTAGCAATGTATAATGCAAGGTTTACAGTTTGTAGAACAAGTAGTGGTTAAACAATTTAAGGTTGTGCAGTGCCATTGAAATTGTGAGATATGCATCAGATATAGGTTGTAGCAATGTATAATGCAAGGGTTACATTGTGTAGATGAGGTAAGTGTTTAACAAATGTAATTCAAGGTTGTGCAGTGCTATTGCAGTTGTGAGATATGTATCAGACATAACACCAGTTTGAAACCATAAATAATGCTACATTTTATAGTTAGTGGAAAATGTAAGAAAAATGCAAATGTACTGCAATTTTGTGTCATAGCAATTATGAGATTCATATCAGACATAACACCTGGTTGTTAGCAATATATCATGCCAGGTTTTACAGTTTGTAGAAGATGTTTTGCCAATCAAATGTAATGCAAGATTATGAATTACATTTAAATATATATATATATATATATATATATATATATATATTTTAACTTTGCAAAACTGTATTCTTTTATTTACTTATCCGTTTCACATATATGTACTTAAACAAGTATATATATATAACGTTCGCTATATGTAGTTAATCAAGAATCTTACTTGGTATTTATGTGAGTTAACTATCAAAGATTGATAATATCTTCATTGTCCAGGACAACTGATGCTTCATGTTTATGCTCGACAGTGGAGGAACAACGCCATCACGCAAAGATTTCTGTGAATGAAAAACTTGACGAGGCTGTATTTTTATGGTTTATACAAGAGATGCAGAAAGGAGTTCATATTAGTGAGCCATTAATACAAGAAAAGGCTTTACAGTTAAACAAATTAATGAACGGTTATTTGGAATTTACTGCTAGCAATGGATGTTTGCATAGATGGAAAAGGCATAGAATTAGACAACTAACAATAAGCGGGGAGAAGTTATCAGCTGATAATTTTGAAAAAGAATATTTAGATGAACTCATAGATTTTATTTCGTATGAAAATTACTCAAGCCAGCAAGGGTATAATGCGGACAAGACTGGATTGAATTTTAAAGCCCTTTCCACTAAATGTCATGCTTCTAAAGAGGAACCTTCTGGCCAGGCTTTAAAACGAGCAAACAGGGTCTCATAGTTTTAGCCTGCAGTAACGCAGCGGGAACAAATAAGCTACCATTAATGGCGATTGGAAAATCCGCCAAGCCACAAGTCCTTAAAAATATGAACTTCAATGCTCTTCCTGTTCAATACAGAATTAAAGGCGTGGGTGACTGGTAATATTTTCAAGGAGTTGTTAAAAAATGAATTGCTTCCTTCAGTAACAAAATTTAATGAAAAAAATGGACTGTCACCAAAAGCTCTACTTTTGATAGACAATGCTTTTTCACGTCCTTCAGACATGCAGTTGGTTTGTAAAGACATAAAAGCAATATTTCTTCCACCTAACGTGACATCGTTGCTTCAGCCTATGGATCAAGCTGTGCTGCAAATCATATAACTGAGCTACAGAAAAAAGCTTTTGTAAACATTTATTGAAGAAGATTGTTCTCTTTCTATTCCAGAAAAACTTAAGACGATTACAATAAAGGATGTAATTTACTGGGTGTCAATTCCAATATATTATACATGTCAGTCCTGTTTTACATAAGTAGCAAACTTTCAGTGTACAGGCCTCCTTCATTAAATTTTAGATTCTTTTTTAAAATTTGGTTTTCATCAAATCATGTTCGTGGGGGTACGGATATCTGGGGTTTGGATTTGAGGGTTCTACTGTATATATATATATATATACAGTAGAACCTCTCAAACTCGACACAATGTGGGCTTAAAGGTTGTAGAGTTTTGAGGTTGTAGAGTTTTGAGGTAGTCGAGTTTTAGAGAACTTAAATAAAAATAACTAGGAGTTGAATAAAAACGCTTATTTAGAGTATTTAAATTGTACATTTATTGATATATTATATACAATTATATATTTATATCAACATTTATAACTTATAATTAAAAAAAAAAAAATTGAGACAATAGGCCTAGTAGAAAGTGAAAATACAATGTTTATTACAGTTATTACTGAAGTTGTTTATGCTGCTTATAAAAAGTCCATCACAGTTAGTTATGGGAAGTTTTTTGCACACTAGAAGAAAAGTGTAAAAGTAAACTTACTGAAGTCGTTTGAAAAACCCTGTGATTGAAGACTGTTTTTCTGTCTCCACACGGCGTCTTGCAGCTTGATCACAGAACAGAATCTCCATTCCAGTCGCATTTTGCTGCTCTAAGTACTGCAATGTCCCTTCAATAAATTTCACAGCCTTACTGTGGCTAACTTTTCTTTCTTGTTGATGGTCCTCTTGTTCTTCTCCTTCCGAATCGTCCTCTTCTATGTCACAACCTTTGACAACATGAGTTCAATCAAGTCACTATTTTTAGAATTGATTCCATCGTCACGTGACAAATCATTGCCTGCGTGATCTAGAAGTTTCCTCCAAGAACGAATGAGGGTTATGGTCTAAAGCTCGATCCAAGATTGAGAGACCCATCCAATGACATCTAATAAATCGATCTTCTTTAGTTTAGCCGTTAGCTCCTCACCCGATTCCAAGGTCAACACCAAAGATGACGAAAGCTTACGTCTGTACCTTCTCTTTAACGCTGCCAAAGCTCCTTGGTCCATCGGTTGACAGAGAGACGTGACGTTCGGCGGTAGAAACATTGCTTTAATGTCTTTGTCCTGTAAATATTGCACATCAGGTTGAGTCCTAGGATTTTTTTTATTTCAGAAACCTCTCAACCTCTGGGACGAACTGTTGAAAAAAACACTCTTTAAAAATTGCTTCGCTCATCCATGCATTAGATTGATTTCTATACCAAACTGGGAGTTCAAAGTTGCCATCACTTGTGCATCTGGCAGTTTTAAATGCTCTTGGTTTTTTTGCTTTTTCAATTAGCGCAAATTTGAGTTTGTGCTTTTCTGTTGCATTACTGCAGGCAAGAATAGTCACACGCTCCTTAGTTCTCTTAAAACCTGGTGCAGCTTTTTCATCTCTCAGAGCTAAACTTTTAGTAGGAAGCATTCGATAGTTTAGTCCTGTCTCATCTGCATTGTAGATTTGACCACCTGACAGTCCTTCTTTTTCAATAAACTCGTGTAGTTTGGTCTTGAAATCACTCACGTTGTTAGGGTCATCTGACAGTTTTTCCCAGCAGATACTGAGCAGCTTGATTTCATATCGTTGTTTCCACCTTGACAACCAACCATTGCTCGCTGTAAACCCAGGCTCTCCTTCGTCCTTAAATTGTTCATAAAACTGAAGAGCTTTCTCTTGCAGGATGGATCCAGATATAGGCGTTCCCTTTTCCCTGTGCACACGGAACCATTGGTACAGGGTTTCGCCAGCTTTTTCGAACTCTTCACTTCTCATTGTTTTTCGTTCCGCGATGGATTCTGTACACTGTCTTTTCAAACACCACGATTCAATTTCAGATTTCTTTTTCTTCCAACTGAGCACTGTAGACCTACCGATGTTCAAGTCCAACGCTATTTTATTTACGCTTTCACCACGCTCAAGTCTTTTTAGGGCACAAAACTTTGCTTCCATTGAAACTGACACTTGTTTTCACTTCTTCTCCGCCATACTTTTGCTCTATATTCCAGCACAAAACTCGTTTAAACAACTATCAACCACTCTCGATCAAAAGCAACTGACCACAACTGTGTCTCAACAACCACTAAACTGAATGCCCAGTGACGACAATGTAGCGAGGGTAGTTTATGACCTGCCCGGGAATCCCAGGCCTCACGATAATGAAAGTGGCCACAGAAATCCCCGAACGTGTGCAAACAATAGCCTGCCCCAGCTGGGTAGGTAAAAGGTGCGTTGAACGACCTTCGCAAACCCAGTAACCTAGTCTGAATCTCTAGCGATCTCGGGCGGCCCATGTACTGATGGAAAGCTTTATGTTATGGGCGGTGTAAAAAATATAATATATATATATATAATATGGTAGAGGTTTTTCATTTTGTGGAAGAGGTGAGTGCCAAACAAATGTATGTTGAGCATTGCTCCTGCCTTTGTAAGTTATGTATTAGACATAACACCAAATTCTAGCTATATATATTTGAAGGTTTTTCAGTTTGTAAAAGGGTCAAGTGCTTAACCTTCGAGAGGGCGCATGCGGAGTTTTTCTCCGCACGAAACATTATTTGTTAAGAAAATGTCTTTCTAGTTGTCAGAAATTTATTTCCGGCTCGTTACTCCACAATCTGCATTCTAGGAAATGGCCCAACCTATTTTTGTTTAGTTTTCCCTCATAGCTTTAGTGTGAGTTTAATCTTTGTCACGTCCGGTCAGATTGAGGAGGTTTTTCCGTAAGCGCTCTTTTGTGTAAGTTATTTGTGTGGATTCCTCCTGCAGTTATTTACATTAAGAAAGACTTTATGGGGTTAAATTATTACTATTTTTGTTGTTATTATTATTTTAATGTTGTACTTCTTTTTAGTATCCAAGTTTCACATTTTACTGTTGTTCCATTTGAAGAGGAGAGAATTAGTAAAATGCTATGTGATGTCGAAAAAAAAGAAAATATATAAATACTTTCTACCAGAAATTTTGTTAGATAGCTCTTTGGTGATTCTGATGGAAACGAGTATCTTTGCCAGATGAAAAACATGATGACGGAGTCAATGAAGCAGATGAAGACATAATAGGTGAATCTGAAAATGACCAATTTGTTAAAATATTGTCAGATTTTGACGTTATAGATAAAATCCCGCTAAAAATCCTCCAGGAAGCTATTACAGTGCAGTTTTACAACAGAAAAAAAGCTTTTTTTAGCAAAAAATGAAAAATGCTGTGGTATGAGTTTGGCTGAACCAGAAAGCCAAGGGAGAACATAAAAAAAAAAACATAATTCTCATGAGAGTGGGTCATGTTCACGCTACACTAGTGGTGACTAGTAAGCTTAGAAATGAACAATTATGAATTGTTTTTTCAACAAAGTCTATAAGATTCTGCTAGAACCTGTTGTGTTATAAAGCCAATATATTTTGTTCATCCACTAATGTATTTGAATAAAAATATTCGTTATTTTCACTAAATATTATAATTAATTTCATATTCTTATATGTAGGGCCTACCATCACGATAAAATATATTTTATGTTTAGACATTGATTTACTTTATTAGAGAAAAATAACCCGCATACACCTCTCCTCTAACGAAACAGGGGAACAGGGTACTAGTATACATTGCTTACGCGTTTTGGCAATGCAAAATATTTCTAGATATATGATGTTTAGAAAATTAAAATTGTACAATAATAATGTGAAAAATTATTTACAATGCATTTAAATATTATTTAATTGTGAAGTTCCCTAAAATATAAAATCGTAAACCGTTTAAATGTTAAAGGGTATTTGTGCAGAATAAACCTCCGCAAGCACCCTCTCCTGTTTGAAAATCTGTGCGCCCTCTCGAAGGTTAAAAAATATAATTTGTTAGATATTTAGGACACATAACACCAGATTGTAGCCATATATAGTGCCAGATTTTTGTGGTTCATGTACAGTGCTGAAAAAATAGAATTTAAGGTTGTACTTTGTTAAAAAATTGTAAGAAATTAAACAAGGTTGCAGCTGTTACAATAAAAACGTTTACAGATAAAAATTCATTTTTTTACAGGTAAAAGCAATCAAATTTAAAACAAAACCTTGCAGTGCCATAGCTATTGTAAGATATATGTCAGTTACAACATCAGGTTATTGCCATGTATAATGCCAGCTTTTACATTATGTAAGAGACGGTAAGTGCTTAGGAAATGTAAAGCTGGCTTATGCAGTGTTATCACAGTTGTGAGATATTTATTGAATAAAATACTAGTTTATGCTAAATATAGTGCATGATTTTACAGTTTTTTGGAAGACAGAGTTGCAAAATAAAAGTAATGATAGATAGTACATTGATGTAGCAATTTGAATCAAATACACACATTTTACAAGTTGATAATGGCATATGAGACAAACAGATGCGATGTTGTGCTGTGTAGTTGCTGTAGTACTGAGAGATATGTATCAAATACTCTGCCAGGTTATATCAATGTATAATTAAGCGATTTACAGGTTGTTAAACAAATAATTGATAAACAGATGTCAAGTTATGCTATGTAGTACTGTAGCAAATGTGTGGTTGTATTAAGCACACCGCCAGGTTCTTTCCATGTACGAGTATAATAGAGCGTATTACAGGTTGTAGAAGACATAAGTCAGAAACAGATGCGGTGTTATGCTGTGTAGTGCTGTAGCAACTGTGTGGTATGTATCAAATGGATCGCCAGGTTATATCCATGTATAATGAGGCGTCTTACAGGTTATAGAAGACATAAGTCAGAAACAGATGTGATGTTGGGCTGTGTAGTGCTGTAGCAACTGTGTGGTATGTATCAAATAGACCGCCAGGTTATATCCATGTATAATAAGGCATTTTACAGGTTGTAGAAGACATTAGTCAGAAACAGATGTGATGTTGTGCTGTGTAGTGCAGTAGAAACTGTGTGGTACGTATCAAATAGATCACCAGGTTATATTCATGTCTAATAAGGCATTTTACAGGTTATAGAAGACATAAGTCAGAAACAGATGCGATGTTGGGCTGTGTAGTGCTGTAGCAACTGTGTGGTATGTATCAAATAGACCGCCAGGTTATATCCATGTATAATAAGGCATTTTACAGGTTGTAGAAGACATTAGTCAGAAACAGATGTGATGTTGTGCTGTGTAGTGCAGTAGAAACTGTGTGGTATGTATCAAATAGACCGCCAGGTTATATCCATTTATAATAAGGCATTTTACAGGTTGTAGAAGACATTAGTCAGAAACAGATGTGATGTTGTGCTGAGTAGTGCAGTAGCAACTGTGTGGTATGTATCAAATAGACTGCCAGGTTATATCCATGTATAATAAGGCATTTTACAGGTTGTAGAAGACATTAGTCAGAAACAGATGTGATGTTGTACTGTGTAGTGCAGTAGAAACTGTGTGGTACGTATCAAATAGATCACCAGGTTATATCCATGTCTAATAAGGCATTTTACAGGTTGTAGAAGACATTAGTCAGAAACAGATGCGATGTTGTGTTGTGTAGTGCAGTAGCAACTGTGTGGTATGTATCAAATATACAGACAGGTTATAGCCCTGTATAATAAAGTTTGTAGAAGATATAAGTGAGAAGCAGATGTGATGTTTTGCTATGTAGTACTTCAGCAACTGTGTGGTATGTATCAAATCCACAGCCAGGTTATATCCAAATTAATTAAAGGTTTTACAAGTTGTAGAAGACATAAGTGACAAACAGATGTAAAGTTAGGCTGTAAAGCGCTGTAGCAACTGTGAGATATGTATCAAATACACTGTCAGGTTATATAAAAATAAATTAAAGTGTTTTACAGGTTATAGAAGACATAAATGACAAACAGATGTAAAGGTAGGCTGTGAAGTGCAGTCAGAACTGTGAGATATGAACCAAATACACCTCCAGGTTATATATAATAATATTAAAGTGTTTTACAGGTTGTAGAAGACATATGTGACAAACAGATATAAAGTTAAAGTGTGAAGTGCTGTAGGAAGTGTGAGATTTGTATCAAATACACTGTCAGGTTTTATTCATTTGTAATGAAGCATTTACCAATTGTAGAAGATATAAGTGAGAAACAAATGCGATGTTGTGCTGTGTAGTGCTTTAGCAACTTTGTGGGTATGTATCGAATACAGCGCCAGGTTATATAAAATATATTGAAGTTTTTACAGGTTGTAGAAAATATAAGTGAGAAACAAATGCGATGTTGTGCTGTGTGGTACGTAACAAATACATCACCAGGTTATATAAAAAAATATTGAAGTGTATTACAGGTTGTAGAAGACATAAATGACAAACAAATGTAAATTAGAGTGTGAAGTGCTGTAGGAACTGTGAGATATGTATCAAATACACCACCAGGTTTTATCCATGTATAATAAAGCATTTTACAGGTTGTAGAAGATATAAGTAAGACACAAATGGAATGATGGGCTGTGTAGTGCTTTAGCAACTGTGTGGTATGTATCAAATACACAACTAGGTGTTACCAATGAAAAATAAGGCGTTTTACAGGTTCTAGAAGATATAAGTGAGAAACAAATGCGATGGTGTTATGTGTAGTGCTTTAGAAACTGTGTGGTATGTATCAAATACAACACCAGGTTTTATCCATGTAAAATAAGCATTTTACAGGTTCTTGAAGATATGAGAAACAAATGCGATGGTATGCTATGTAGTGCTCTAGAAACGGCGTGGTATGAATAAAATACACCAAAAGGTTTTATTCATGTAAAATAAGATGTTTTACAGGTTCTAGAAGATATAAGTGAGAAACAAATATGATGGTATGCTGTGTAGTGCTTTAGCAACTGTGTGGTATGTATCAATTACACCCCCAGGTTTTATGCATTTATAATATAGCATTTTACAGGTTGTAGAAGATATAAGTAAGACACAAATGGAATGATAGGCTGTGTAGTGCTTTAGCAACTGTGTGCTATGTATCAAATACACCAGGTTTTATCCTTGTAAAATAAGGCGTTTTAATGGTTCTACAAGATATAAGTGATAAACAAACCAATTTTATGCTGTGTAGTAATCAGCAACTGTGTGCTATGTATCAAATACACCAGGTTTATCCTTGTAAAATAAGGCGTTTTAATGGTTCTACAAGATATAAGTGATAAACAAACCAATTTTATGCTGTGTAGTACTCAGCAACTGTGTGCTATGTATCAAATACACCAGGTTTATCCTTGTAAAATAAGGCGTTTTAATGGTTCTACAAGATATAAGTGATAAACAAACCAATTTTATGCTGTGTAGTACTCAGCAACTGTGTGGTATGTACCAAATACACCGCCAGGTTATATAAAAAAATATTGAAGTGTTTTACAGGTTGTAGAAGACATAAATGACAAACAGATGTAACGTTAGGGTGTGAAGTGCTGTAGGAACTGTGAGATATGTATCAAATACACTGTCATTTGTTATCCATGTATAATGAAGCATTTACCGGTTGTAGAAGATATATGTGAGAAACAAATGCGATTTTATGCTGTCTAGTACTCAGCAACTGTGTGGTATGTACCAAATACACCTCCAGGTTATATAAAAAAATATTGAAGTGTTTTACAGGTTGTAGAAGGCATAAATGACAGGTGTAAAGTTAGTGTGTGAAGTACTGTAGCAGCTGTGTGATATGTATGAAATACACAACCACGTTATATTGTGCTTATATACAAGTACAGTCACGTCTTTTAAAGGTTGAAGAAGACATAAGCTTGAAACAGATGTAAAGTTATGTTGTGTAATGCTGTATTGTGAGATATGTATCAAATACACCGTTAGGTCATATCAAAATATATTGAAGTGTTTTACAGGTCGTAGAAGATTAAAGTTACAAAAAGATGTGAAGGTATGCTGTGACGTGCTACAACAACTGTGAGGTATGTATCAAATACACCGACAGGTTATATTCATGTATATTATAGCTTTTTACAGGTTGAATAAGACATAAGTGACAAACAGCTTTGAAGTTATGCTGTGTAGTGTTACAGCATTTGTGAGATATGTATCAAATACACCCTCAAGTTGTAGAAAACGTAAGTGACAAACAGATGAGATGTTAAGCTGTGAAGTGTTGTAGCAACTGTGAGGTAAGTATCAAATACACTGGCAAAGTATTTCCTTGTATATTAAAGATTTTTATAGGTTGAAGAAGACATAAGTGAGAAACAGTTTTGAAGTTATTCTGTGTAGTATTCAAGTAAGTGTGACATATGTATGAAATACATTGCGAAGTTGTAGAAAATTTAAAAGATAAACGGATGAGATGGTAAGCTGTTTAGTGCTGTAGCAAATGTAAGATATGTATCAAATACACCACCAGATTATATTCATGTATAATGAAGCGTTTTACAAATTGTAAGAGAAATAAGTGATGAACAGATGTGAAGTTATGCTGTGAAGTGTTGTAGCAACTGTGAGGTATGTATCAAATACACAGGTATTATATCCATCCCAGGTTATATCCATGTATAATCAAGCATTTCATGGGTTGTAAAAGACATAGGTGTCAAACAAATATAAAGTTAGGGTGTGCATTGCTGTAGGAACTGTGAGATATGTATCAAATAATTTGTCAGGTTATATCCGTGTATAATGAAGCGTTTTAGAGGTTGTAAACGAAATAAGTGTTAAACAGATGTGTTGTTGTGTGGTGAAATGCTGTAGCAACTGTGAGGTATGTATAAAATACACTACCAGGTATAGCCATGTATAATGAAGCTTTTCACAGGTTGTAAATGAAATAAGTGTCAAACACGTGTGTTGTTTGTGTAGTGAAATGCTGTAGCAACTGTGAGCTATGTATAAAATACACTACCAGGGTATATCCATGTATAATGAAGCTTTTCACAGGTTGTAAAAGAAATAAGTGTCAAACAGATGTATTGTTGTGTGGTGAAATGCTGTAGCAACTGTGAGCTATGTATAAAATACACTACCAGGGTATATTTATGTACAATGGAGCATTTTACAAGTTGTGAAAGACATAAGTGACAAACAGATGCGATGTTGTGCTCTGAAGTACTGTAGCAACTGTGAGGTATGTATCAAATTTACCACCAGGGTATATTCATGTACAATGGAGCGTTTTACAAGTTTTTAAAGACATAAGTGACAAACAGATGCGATGTTGTGGTCTGAAGTGCTGTAGCAACTGTGAGGTATGTATCAAATTTACCACCAGGGTATATTTATGTACAATGAAGCGTTTTACAAGTTGTGAAAGACATAAGTGACAAACAGATGCGATGTTGTGCTATGAAGTGGTGTAGTCACTTTGAGGTATGTATCAAATGCACCATTAGGGTATATTCCCATGTACAGTGAAGTGATTTACAAGTTGTAAAAGATATAAGTGACAAACAGATATGAAGTTATGCTGTGAAGTGCTGTAGCAACTGTGAGGTATGTATTAAATACACCGAAAGGTTATATCCATGTATAATGAATCATTTCACAGATTGTAAAAAAACGTAAGTACCAAACAGATGTAAAGTTAAGCTGTGTAGTGTTGAAGCAACTTTGAGATATATATCAGACACAACACCATGATATAGCTGTATGTAAGGCATTTAGTACTAACCAAATGTAATGTGTAATTGTACAGAGCTTAATAATTCTGAGATATGTATCAGTTATAACACCAGGGGATAGCAATATGTATTTCCAGGTGTTAAAGATTGTAGAAGACGGAAGTGCTACCTAAATGTAATGTGCAGTTGTATATAACTGAGCAATTCTGAGGTATGTATCAGATATAACACCAGGGAATAGCGATATGTAATGCCAGGTGTTACAGATTGTAGAAGACGGAAGTGCTACCTAAATGTTATGTGCAGTTGTACAGAACTGTAGAAATTCTGAGATATGTATTAGATATAACAGTAGGTTATAGCCAGATATAATGCAAAGATTTTCATGATTTAGAAGACAGAAGTGCCATACTAATATGATGCTAGGCTGTGCAGTGCAGTGCAGTTGATACAGATCATAGAAGACGGTACTGCTAAATAAATGTAGTGCATGGTTGTACAGTGGTATATAAGAAAATAGGGATGTAAGTAATGTAGTATGTAGGTTGTTTAATGTGTTAATGTAGAGAAGAGAAGTAACATTTGTAATATCAGGTTTTTAGCTTTTTAACAATAGTAAATGAAATAGTTAGTCCATTAAATAATATCAGAAGCTGTAATTGAGATCACATCTGGCCAATTCATGTATGCAGAATACAACAATTGAATAGATTTGTTGGTTTTTCTATTGCCTTGGTAAGGTTTAGGGAAGGGAACGGTGACTTGTCACTGATATTGGTTTGTCACTAGAGGTACCAGTGAGAAATGTGAAAAATGCCAGTGGACTTAATGAGCCCATTACCGACTCTGTTCTTACTGCTATGAGATTTTAAAGCACACCATTTGTCATAGCGATCTCTTTGCTGCAACTTTCAAGGACAACTTGCCGCCCGTCCACCCCGATATGCAGCACTCTTTTGGGTACTAGATCTCCATGATTAGTACTCAATGATTTGTATGGAAGCGACCGTGTGCTTATAAAGATCAACTTATGTGACTGCTCTCGTTGTTATGCACGACATCCGTGTTGGATTTTGGGAAAAGCCAACTGGGACGCCTACTCGAATTACCTTGTATCTTTTTTTTTTTTCTTGACTTGGGAGGGGGTTTAAAACTGCCCAAAGCACTGCTACCTTAAGGTATATTGTACTTACCCCCTTATCTAGTCAAATAGCCCCTTCCCTCTTACCAGGTTTAGGAGTTTTCTGACTAGTGTTTTACCTTCAGCATCCTCTTCCAGAGCTGTGCTATCTCCAAAGAGGTTGAAGCGCCTCTCGGCAAGTGCTTCACATCTATAAATGATGTGTGTGACGGTCTCCAGTTCTTGCCCGCATAATCTGCACACTGGTTCATCTTTGTAGATACCCATTTTATGCAGATGTTTTCTTAGTCCACCGTGTCCCGTGAGTAGAACTGTGGCTATCCTCAGTTCCTGCCTAGACAGATAGATGAGACTCTTCTGCAGCCCCAAGGAAGGTTTCCTAAGGGTTAGCTTACTGTGTCTCATCCCTTCAGCCCTGATCCAGTGCTCACAGTGTCTTTCAGCCATCCACCTTCGCACTGCCATCTTGACCATGGATTTGGAAATACCTACCGCAGGCTCCGGTCCAATCAGGGGAGTCGAAGACCCCTCTCTGGCCAGCGCATCTGCGGCTTCATTTCCAAGTATTCCCCTATGCCCTGGCACCCAACCTATCTTGATTTGATTGTGCCTTGCCAGGGCTTGTAGGTTATTTAGGCACTCCCTGACTATGGCCGAGGTGACCACATGTCCGTTTAGTGCCTTAATTGCTGCCTGACTGTCGGAGAAAATAGCAATCCGGGTCACGTGTGTTCCCCTTCTCGCTATCTCTCCCAGACAGGCATTTATAGCATATATTTCGGCCTGAAAGACAGAGGTATGCCTCCCCAAGGAAAAAACTAGTTTTACCCTTGGGTTTTTACAATACACCCCCGCTCCAGTGCCGAAGTCCATCTTGGAGCCATCTGTGTACCAGATCTGAGCTCCCGATGTTAATGTCCCTGACCATTCCATCATAGTATGGTGGGCCTGGTCAGGTGCAAACGTTCGAGTAATGTGGTCGCTGCCTATTCCCAAGACGGGTTCTTTGACCACGCACTCGATACTCATATGTCCCGAAACATCTGGGAGGTTAGCCCAGTTGTTCGAGTTGCGCAATCTCCATGCCGCCAGCCTCGCCTCTCCCCTAAGGACAAGCTCAAGGGGGGGGGGGAGGTTAAGCATTACTTCCATTGCTGCACCAGGTGTAGTTGACATCGCTCCCAGTGTGCACAGACAAGCCAATCTCTGGATAGAGCTCAGTTGAGCTCTTGTCTGTGCCTGGTTGGCCTTTGTCCACCACACCAGAGCACCATAGGTAATCATAGGTCTTATCACCCTCAGATACACCCAGTGCATCATTGATGGCTTCAGTCCCCATTTCTTACCCACCATTCTTCTCACTGTCATCAGTGACCTTCTGGCCCTGTTAACTGTCCTCTCCAAGATGTGGGTTCCAGGTGAGTTTCCTGTCCAGAGTAACTCCCAGGTACTTCACCTCCCCCACAAACTCAAGGTATTCACCAAACAAGCGAGGCATCCTGGTCGTCAGATCTTTTCGCTGTCTGGTGAAGTTGATAAGAGCAGTCTTTTTCGGATTTACCCTAAGGTTCTCCTTATTACACCACTCTTCAATCAGTCGTAGAGGATTTCTGATTACCTCAAGGACTGTATCAGGGAATCTGCCCAGGATCAGAACAACTATGTCGTCCGCATATCCCAGGCAGAAGTACGCCTGTTCATTCAGGAGTTCAATAAGGTTGTCAACCACTAGGCACCACAACAGAGGAGAGAGAACCCCCCCCCCTGTGCACAGCCCAGACTTGTCTCCGCCCTTCTGACCTCCCCTGCCACCTCTACAGAAATGCTTCTGTTTGTTAACATGGAACTTATCCAACCACAAGTGGTCGCATCCACTCTATGACGTCTTGCACCACTTACCATCGTCTCCACTGAGGGGTTATTGAAAGCCCCTTCAATGTCGAGGAAGGCACCTATGGCACAACCTTTCTTAGCGATCATATGCTCAATCCTACCAACCAATTGATGGAGAGCTCCCTCGCAGGATTTCCCCGGTTGATAAGCATACTGGTTCCAATGCAGTGGTTTTATGGCCAAAGCATTCCCCCTAATATGCCTATCAACCAGTTTTTCAAGATCTTAAGAACAAAGGACTTGAGTGTAATAGGTCTGTATCCTTTCCCTTCCGATTGGTTACCGGTGGGCTTAGGTATAAAGACCACCTTACTAGATTTCCAGGCTGCCAGCACATGCCCTAGAGCAATGCTTAGCCTGTATAATTTAGTAAGTACCAGTACCAGCATATCCATTCCCTGCTGCAGCAGCACAGGATAGATCCCATCTGGACCTGGAGATTTGTAGGGTTTAAATGTGCCAATAGCCCATCTTACCCTTTGTGGAGTTACTATCCTCCTTGCCACTTCCCAGTCCTCTCTCTTACCACGTCTTGTGGAGAGTTTGTTCAGTGTCTGCTCCTCCAAGTTTTCTCATAGTACTGGAAGGGAAATGTGTTCTGATTAATTCTTCCACAGTTTCCCCTGCAGTTTTTGTTATATTTCCCAGTGGGGTTCTTAGCATCCCCACCGGGTTAACTGGGTCCTTAGAGAGCACTTTATGCAGTCGTGCCCCTTCCCGAGTTTTGTCAATCTCTTGACAAACTCCTTCCAGGACTTCCTGCGTGCTTCTCTAATTGCCCTGTTGTATTCGGTTAGTGTTTTCCTATACTGGTCCCACTCCCCGTTCTTTTTTCCTCTATTAAAGAGTCTCCTGGTGGTCTTCCGAAGTTTGGCTAGCTTCTTGTTCCACCATGACGGATCCCCTACTTTTCTCCCCTCACTGAGAGGGCAGTTATCAGTAAAGGATTCTACTATAGCCTCGCCAACCAATGTGGCAGAGTCTTCTAGCTCTCTCCTCCCACCATACTCCAATCCAGCCTCCTCAATCCGAACACCCAGGACCCTCCTGTAGGAGTCCCAGTCTGTTCTTCTTGGATCCCTGGTTGGCCCAAGCATGGCTGGATTTAGGGAGATATCATACCTAATATGTCTGTGGTCAGAATAAGATGGTTCATCCGACACATGCCAGTTTAGTACATACCTAGCCATCTGGTTCGATGCCACCGTAATGTCCAGGACCTCCTGTCTGGCCCTAGTGACAAACGTCGGCTCTTCCCCCTGATTTAAGACTAGTAAATTCTTAGAGCTAAGATAAGCTAAAAGTTCCTCACCTCTAGTGTTGGTACCTGTACTTCCCCACGAAGTGTGATGGGAGTTAGCATCCATCCCCACCAGCAGCTCCTCATCCACAGCCCCACAGTGCTCGACCAGCCTCCTCAGCTCTTGTGTTGGTAGAGCCCCCGCGTAGTCAAAGAGGAGATATGCAGTGGCCAGGTTCAGCCTCTTCATACCCCCCTCCGCCCGCAGCTCCACCTTCACTGCTATCAAGTCCCTGCAGCAGAAGTCCGTTAGTACAAAAGCACTCCCTCCAAACCAAGATACACGTCCTGGGAACACCGGAGTCCTTATCGTACAACAACTTACCTCCAGATGTCGCCAGCCCGTATATTCGTCCTCCAGTAATCCATGGCTCCTGGATGAGAACCAAGTCCACCTCTCCCCTGTCCAGCATCCTACACACGACAGCACTAGCCGCCCTGCTATGCTGTAGGTTCACTTGGAGGATCTTGATCATTGTTCTGCTTACTTCGCAGTTGCCTGGGTCCACAGAGCAGCCCCAGGACTAGACATCGTGCTCAACTCTACAGCCACTTCACTGGTTTCTGCAGTCGGCAGCTTGACAGCCGCCCCCGCACCCCCAGTGATGGTTGCCGTTGACACATCTGCTACAGACTCACGGTTTGCCGTCTCATTAGCTCCCGCTGTCTGTGCAGTCTCAAAATCAATTCTTTTACTTACTTGGTCCATTAACGTCCCACGAGTATGGGGGAAATAACGGTCGACCAGAGCAGAGCCCCCACTGCCCTGGCAAGACAACATACAATGAGGTTTTGTCTGGTTCCTCAAGGGGATCGTGTGCTACTGCATTTTATACCCTGCAGCCATTCATCCTTCGGCACGATGCCTTCCACCTTGGATTGGGTATTCAGTCACTGACCTTGAAGCACACCCCAAGTTCAGGACATTATTAACTGTTGCTCATGGAGCGAACAGCCTGCTTTACTCTCTTTTTTACAACTGTGTCGTTAGGGTAGTTTCCCGCCCATACTTCACTGTCGCATTGCCCTTGGTTCACCCGGGAGGTGAGAGTAGCATTGTGAGGACTTAATTCCCAACTACCCCAGTCTCCCCAGTCAGAGCATTTATTTCTGCAACACCCAACCGGTTGACTGACGAGGAGGGATAATCCCTCACCTTTGAACCATTGCCTTGGTCCAGGCCTGCATATTCAGAAACCTTCCGGAATCCTTATTCACAGGTAACCTACATTTCTGTAGGCCGTCCCACAGTCCGCCACCTGGGGACCCGCTCGGTTGCTCAGGCCAGCTAGCCGGGTACCTTGTATCACTTGACATTGATTATATAACACTCAATTGATGAAACAATAGAAAACTTCACAAAGACTGTTTTAAATGTCGCTTTTAAGACTATTGCAAAAACCTCTGCATCCCCGCCTGTACCGTAGTGGAATGAGGAATGCTCAGAAGTCCTCCGTTTATGAAGAAGAGCTTTAAGGAGATTTAAGGGACACCCAAGATGTGAAAACCTTCTAGAATATATAATACTCCTTGCGAAATCACGGAGGATATTTAGGCTGAGTAAAAGGAATTCGTGGCTCTATAACATTAGCACAATAAGGTGAACAACTCCATACTCTACAGTTTGGAGGAAATTAAGATCAGTTTGTGGTACTTCCATTCCATTGCCAGCCATTGTGCTGAAGCAACCGGATGTAAAATTGATCACAAACAGTGAGGATATAGCTAACGTACTGGGAACGTCATTTTCTAACTTTTCTTCTTCTACAGCTTAAAGTAGATTATTCCAAATGTATATACTTAAGCAAGAAACAATACCGTTTATTGGTGGGTTGTCAGGAGATTCTCCTTTAAACACTCCTTTCTCTATAACAGCTCTCACATCAACAAAGGATTTTGCACCAGGCTCTGATTCCATTGTGTACTCTATGCTTAAACATCTACCATCATCAGGGTAACTTGTCCTCCTTCGAATATACAATCGTTTCTTCCAGGAGCAGTCTTTTCCCGGTGCATGGTTAGAATCTACTGTAATTCCTCTTTTAAAACATAATAAAGACATAACCAATCCCAGTAGTTACAGACCTATATCACTTACAAACGCTTTGTGAAAGCTACTGGAGAAGATGGTCAACCGTCGTTTTGTCTGGTACCTAGAAACCAACAATCTTATTTGCAGCGAACAGTATGGTGTCAGACAAGGACGATCATATGTTGACCAATTGGTTTTGTTAGAATCTGCTATTCAAGTTGCCATTCTCTTGCATCAAACACTCGTTAGTGTGTTTTTTCGACCTTGAGAAGGGATATGGCACGGAAAAGAGGAATTCTTAGTCATGAAGTATACAATGAAACATTCTAGCATTCATCGCTAACTTTGTGTCAAATAGATCTCTCCGTGTCGTCTTGGAGGCACATATTCTAAAAGTTATAACCATGAGAACGGTGTTACGCAGGGCAGCGTGCTAAGAGCCGCGCTATTTGTCGTTGTAATAAATAGTATCACATGTAATATACGATCTTCGATACACTATTCTCCCTTTATAGATGACTTTTCTATGTATGTACTTGTTCGAAATATGGCAATTATGGAAAGATCCTTGCAAATAGTAATTCACAGATTAAAGGAATGGTCTAAACCTACAGATTTCAAATTCTCTGCTTTGAAGACCCATTTAGGTCTTTTATTTGATAAAAGACTTTCATGTATCCCACACGTGCGTGATTTGAAGGTTAGATGAAGCAAGAAATTGGATATGTTAATATTCCTAAGTGCTACGAATTGGGGAGCCGACTGAACTTGTAGGATACGCTTCCTTCCCGCTGTCGTTAGATCGCCTATAGATTACAGATATCAAGCCTATTATTCTGCTCGACCTATAATTCTGAAAACTCTCGATGCGGTCCACCACTCTGGACTTAGACCTGCTACTGGTGCATTTAGAACTAGCCCAATCCCTAGTCATCTTGTTGAGGCTGGGGAGCCTCCTCTCAGATGTTACAAATCTCTTATATTTCTGGTCTTCGAAGCAAACCATGATTAGCATCTGGAATTTAAAATGATTTTTAATAACATTATGAACAATACTATGGTGCTCGTCAACATTCTACTGCTCCATTCGGCATAAGAACTTTACGCATAATGGATAACCTTGAGTTAGTACTCCCAACAATCTTCGAACCATCAATGTGTTATCTGCCTCCATGGATAATGAAAGCACCACTCTTTAATTTTTCACTGTCCAGTTTTATCAAAAGTAGCACTCCTCATGTGATCTACCACTAAGAGTTTTTGGTAATTTCTAGATCCCATCAACATATTGAAATTATTTTAATTGATGGGTCTAAACTGGTGTTGGGTGTGCATTTTATGCACGGGGACGTACCTACTTGTAAGGATTTCAATCAGCTGGCATTGTTTTTACAGCTGAATGTTTTGCTATTCTTAAGGCTCTAACTGCCATTCAACCTTGGTCTTCACACTTCATTTTGTGTTCCGATTCCAAAAGTGCTCTTCAGGATGTTTTCTCTGAGAATCGTTTATCTGGGGATATTTTACCGGAAATACAAAAGCGGGTGAAGTGGCGAAGAACGCCACAAGTATGGCGCAAACTACAAAACGAGTTATGACATTTGGTTATGTATGTTTCACAAAACATTCATTGTTCGCTGCTTGGAATGACGAACGGCATTGTGTAAATCACAATAATTGGAGGGAAATTAAGGATACTGCTGATGATGTGGCTACCCGCCGTCGCATAGGACACTCTTATCTAATTCATGGTTATCTGATGCGTTGTGAGGACCCACCATTATACCAGTTCTGTGGAAATGATATCACAATCAGCCATGTACTGGTTAATAGTGGTGGTTTGTGACAGTTTTAATTTACAAGGGAGTCTAAAAAGGTGGTGTTGAGGGACGATGCCGCGGGCACTAACCACCGTGTCATTGCTTTCATACGCAATCTAAACGTATTATTGAAAATATAATGTTTCAAATTTTTTATATAATTATCTTTATGTTTATTAATTTTAATATATACATATATTAGTTTGGGTTTTGTGTATAGATATTTATTTAATGTTATATTAACTGTTGAATACTTTTTAATATTTTTGTTATTATTTGTTCTTTATTTCTGTTATTTATTTTTAATATAGAATACTTATCGAATTCGTATATTTATTTATTGTTATATTGTCCTTTATTGATATGTTTTAGTTGTTATTACATTATTTATTGTTATTCTTGGTTATATTGTAACTTTTTTGTACCAATATATATTTATTATTTGTTGGCGTGAAAAAATCATCTGTTATTATTTGTTTACTGTAATTATTGTTCGTTATTGTTATTTTGTTATTTATTACTACTTTTTTTAAAGAGTATATTGTTTGTTTTAATATATTTCTTTCTTGATAATTTTATTAATTGTAGTTTATTAAATTTAGTGTATACTCCGTTATTTTGTTTGGCGTTGATAACCAACATCGATTTTTCGCCAGGAAAAAAAAATAGATGAGCGGTTAGTAATCTGTAAAGATGGTAAAAAGTTTTACTGCGTTGTAAAAAGCCAACAGCTCGCGATCGAACGCGTTATATTTGCATTCCGCAGGACCTAACCTTTTAGAAAACCGATGGTTTCCACCCGTTGCCGCGATCTTGTTGAAGAGTCGCGCCAACTCCAGTATTCGATGCGTCGCACACTAGAGCGATTGAAGCGTCGGTGTTGCCACTTTGGGAAACTATTACTTTTATATCGGAGTGTACGTTCGCGTCAACACTTCAAAACCTTACCAACCAAATTTTTGGTAAATCCCAGCAACAAATGTTGGCCCCCACAATTGAGAGCTGCGGCAAATCTTTAGTTTTTGTCACGTGCTTAACCCTTCCTTCAGCACACCCGCAAAACCTAACTATCTGTTTACATTCTAAATTTAGTGTGGTCGCAACACCAGTATTGAGCAACGCCAGGTTTTGAAAATTTTTTTTTCGTAAATAAAGAATCATTTTAAACCCTGAAAGGAGGTTATTGCATGACCCTTATCTAAAGACGATTCTCTTTTAAATTTGTTTTTAAAACACTGTGTTAGTTACAATATAGTGATTTAATAGGATTTACAACTGAAAATATAAAAGTATTTAAATGAAAAAAGTTAGTGATTTTTTTTAAAAATATCAGGAGGGAGTTTCCATTCAATTCTGTGTATTGTTAGGTATTTCGTCAGTTCTAAAAAAATATTGGTCTTTACTCCGTCTCAGGGTAAGTTGAGGCAAGGTAGCTGGGGGATTAGAAACTGCTCAGCCGATGAATAGGCGGGGACGCCCCGGCGATTACATCCCATTAGTGAAGTATCGCCGATTACTCCACTTAAAAGCTTTAATCTAATAATTATGCCTTATATGAGAAAAACGTTGATAAAGTTTTCTTAATTATTACTAAACAAACAATTGTGTGTTTGTATCATATTAATCGGCTAACTTTAAGTGTGATTACCGGGTACGCTTCGGTAGTTAAAATTTGTAATAAGCTTCAGTTATAAGACCACAAACCGACCGATTAACATGGCACAAACACGCAATTGTTTGTTTAATAATAATTAAGAAAACCGTATCAACGTTTTTCTCATATAATGCATATTGATTTGAATAACGTTTTTAAGTGGAGTAACTGGCGAGGCTTCATTAATGGGATGTACTCACCTGGCCGTTCCCGCCTATTCATCGGCCGAGCAATTTCTAATTCCTCAGCTACCTAGCTTGCCTTAACTTACCTTGAGACGAGGTATAAAGAAAATATGAGACAGTGTAATGTGAGGAATATATATACAGTACTTCCCGGAAAAATCGGGACTGACGATTTTTTTTAAATGTGTCCCGGAGCCCCGTAAAATAATATATTTGTTTCGAATTTCAAGCGCATTTCAATTTTGACTAATGGTTACAATTCTTAGATCTGTATAAAAATCAAGTATTGTGAAATGAAGTATCGCCAATACACCAATAACTAAACTGTGACTTGCCGAATTTGTCTTTGCCGAGTTTAAAATTTTAATAAATAAATAAGCCTTAACAGATATTGTCAACTCTTAGAAATTTTATTGAGGAAAGAAATGGACATTTTTAAGTGATATTGATGTTATAATATATAATATGATATATATATATATTTCTAATAAATCTATTGCTTTTGAACTTTCGTGGGTCTGAGAGTTTCTTACATTCTACATCCAAAAGTAGGTCATCCCGACTTCGACTAATAAAAATATGGTCACCGTAAATATATGGGTCAACCTTCTAGATAACCAAATCACTCCCATGGTTGCGTAGCAATCATCCTCAGAGGTAATTTACATTAAAAATGTATTTTTATACCTCAGAGATATTTTTATTGTAAATTACCTCTGAGGGTGATTGCTATGCAATTGAAATGTACATAAGGTTTTAAATAAAAGAAAAAGTCATTTGTGGTATAGAGGTTTCATTTATTTAAATTAAGCATTACGCCACAGTTGTTTTATACAATTATATTGATAAATATTGGAGACTCGCAGGAAAGAGCCTAATTTAATGGGAAAAGTTCTGTCTAAACTTGGCAACATCGCATCCCTGATAAGCGTTTCTATGTAGCAGAGTGAACGTTCATGTGTGTCCCAATATATCAGCTCAGAACTGATATACGGTAGGCGTATTAAAGAGGGGTTTGCCCCTTTCGTGTCAATAACGAGTGTTTCAAAGGACAAAGTTTGTTATCTTTTGTAAAGTGAAAAACAATAATAATAGTGTATGTTGATTTGTTATTGAAGCACTTTCGACATTGAATTTGGTGGCATTTTTGTTTCGTACTGAAAACTGCCTATAGTGATGTTTCGCGGTCCAATGTAAAGAGAAGAGAGAGGACCGAGAAAGAGAAGAAAAACACAAGAAATATTCTCAACGAAGTCAAACCCAGCGTTATTAGGTTTCTGTCCAAATTTAATATATTACTCAGCTGTAAGTCTCGAAAAAAATAAATTACGAGGTATGGGAACTATAATTTTTAACTTATATATAAAATTACTTTCACGGGTAGAAATCTAATGAGAAATACCTTTGATTTTATAAATTAGTGCCTTTACTATTATTTAGTACTTAGTATTGTGAAACTACGACTGTGTGCGCCCATAGGAAGGTTTGTGGAGGGGCTGGACGTACATTGTATATTAAAAAATTAAGCACCTAAATTATTCCAAGTTTTAACCTGTTACTACTTATAAAGTACCAGGGCACGGAACTTAATGCATAACGAATAAAAACACATTAATTTAATTACTCGTACTTTTTATTAAAGACAATAATGTGTAAATATTCAAGAAAAACACATTTCTTATAAATATTTTAGTTTTATGTCTTGTCCTACAATTAACCAATTTTTAAAGTAATTGACTCGAAAAAACCATGGGGGGTAAGTAGAGCCTTAGCAATTTCTTAAATTCACGAGCAAAAAAGTGTTGGGCAATTTTGTTGAAGTCATTTCTTCTCAAAACACGCCAGCTATTTACAATTTTTTTTTTCATTTGCCAGGGTTGAAACGCTGTCTCTATCAAACGACATTCTGTGGGTCGCGATACTGATATCTCGTTCGTAGGTTGTCATTAATCAATAATTTAACATATTACGCGGGTAATCAGACAGAAATATCTGTACATTATCATATTACTTTCATTCAACCAAAACGTTTTACTTATTTTTAGCGCGAGTAAATCCTTACGGCATGATGCCGACCCCAGCTCGAGGTCTGAAGTGACCGCTCTACTCTAAGGTTAGCTCTGGGGGTAAGCTAGGGCGGAGGTTTCCTCAGCTCGAGGTCTGAAGTGACCGCTCTACTCTAAGGTTAGCTCTGGGGGTAAGCTAGGGCGGAGGTCTTCCTCAGCTCGAGGTCTGAAGTGACCGGTCCATCCTAAGGATAGCTCTGGGGGTAAGCTAGGGCGGAGGTCTTCCTCAGCTCGAGGTCTGAAGTGACCGCTCCACCCTAAGGTTATCTCTGGGGGTAAGCTAGGGCGGAGGTCTTCCTCAGCTCGAGGTCTGAAGTGACCGCTCCACCCTAAGGACAGCTCTGGGGGTAAGCTAGAGCGGAGGTCTTCCTCAGCTCGAGGTCTGAAGTGACCGCTCCACTCTAAGGTTATCTCTGGGGGTAAGCTAGGGCGGAGGTCTCCCTCAGCGCGAGGTCTGGAGTGACCGCTCTACTCGCTCCACCTTAAGGATAGCTCTGGGGGTAAGCTAGGGCGGAGGTCTTCCTCAGCTCGAGATCTGAGGTGACCGCTCCACCCTAAGGACAGCTCTGGGGGTAAGCTAGAGCGGAGGTCTTCCTCAGCGCGAGGTCTGGAGCGACCGCTATACTCGCTCCACCCTAAGGACAGCTCTGGGGGTAAGCTAGGGCGGAGGTCTTCCTCAGCTCGAGGTCTGAAGTGACCTCTCCACTCGCTCCACTCTAAGGACAGTTCTGGGGGTAAGCTAAGGCGGAGGACTTCATCAGCGCGAGGTCTGGAGCGACCGCTCTACTCGCTCCACCCTAAGGACAGCTCTGGGGGTAAGCTAGGGCGGAGGCCTTACTCAGCCCGAGGTCTGGAGCGACCGCTATACTCGCTCCACCCTAAGGATAGCACTGGGGATAAGCTAGGGCGGAGGTCTTTCTCGGCGTGAGGTCTGAAGTGACCACTTCACTCGTTCCACCTAAGGACAGCTCTGGGGGTAAGTTAGGGCGGAGGCCTTACTCAGCGTGAGGTCTAGAGCAATTGCTCTACTCGCTCCACCCCAAGGTAAGCTAGGGCGGAGGTCTTCTTAGTGCGAGGTCCAGAGTGATCGCTCCACCACAAGGACAGCTCTGGGGGTAAGCTAAGGCGGAGGCTTTGCTCAGCGTGAGGTCTAGAGTGACCGCTTTACTCACTCCACCCCAAGGAAGGCCCTGGGGTTAAGCTCAAGTGCCGTGGACCCTTTGCCCCCGGTTACAGTCGCCATTGAAGTGTAGTTCCTGCACCGATAGAGAACCATAGGGTAAACTTTCAGCGCAAATATAATACCTTAAATGTGTTAAGATAGAAACTTCACTTATAATGTATATAGTATTAACGAGTTTCCAAATCCCTGTAAGTTTGTAATTAATCTTACTGAGAAAACATTATCGAACTCAAAGCGATCTTCTTTAGTGATTAGGTTGCCGTTAAGACAGGAGTTTTATAATGTGGTCACAAAAAGTCTGATCATGTGATATGTATTGATTTTCCTCATTCAGTAGTTCTAATTTTGTATTTTGGTATATTTTAAAATTTCATTATTGTTCTAGCGCGTTGAGATCACTTTCTTGTTGGTATGTAGAATTTCAAAGTTATAGTTGGTGTCCGTGTGAGTGTTGCCCGTATCTATTATATGGCTAACAAAAGATTAATCAATTTATTTAATAAAGATTGTTTTTGTTCATTAAATTTTTCTTGAATTCGGCGACCTGTTTGCCCAATATAGAATTCGCTAGATTCTGAAGTTTAGTGTATGTATACCTGGTACAGTTTAGACAGCAGTTTGCTACCCAAATTTTGCAACTTTTGAAGAAAGTTTACGTTATGAAGAAAATGAATACGTTTTGTAAAATTGTGGCAAACTTTGCTAGTTTCAAAGAAACTCTTTGCGTTGCTAACAAATTTTCGCGCCCCCACTAGTTGTCGGTAAAATATTGAAATTTTCTTTGATCTTTGTTTGAAACTCAAATGTGGACCAAAAGTCGCAAACATTCTCTACTCCTCCATACTTCTGTGCGCACAGCGTTCCAGCCGATAACTAGTATGTAAGTTATAGCTTACGTCTCGTCTAGTTGTCTGAAGTATCAAATGTTCAAATTCGCTGCTTGCCATTCTTAAAACGTGTTTGAAACTGCCATCTGTTCTTATGTCTCCTGACAGTGGATCAATCCCTGTTCAAATCAGCTGAAAGTCCTCTGCCACTGTTTCTGGTTCTTGCTCGAAGCGACTGTCTCACCCAGTGTCTTCGTGGGCCTGTATTTAGTGTGGCCAAAATATAACAAGCACTTGTAGCTGCAACTACGCCCTCCACTCTCCAACAACTGGATCCATATCAACCCTGAGCAGATCTGGTAAAAGTGATCTCCCATTACATATGGTTCTTGCTCGTAGCGACGGTCTCACCCAATGTCTTCTTCGGGGTCTATTTAGTGTGACCAAAATGTAATAAGCAGTTGCAGTTGGAAGTACGTTCCCCACTCTTCTGCAACTGGATCCATATCAGCCCTGAACTGATTTCTGCAAAAGTGCTCTCCTATTATATATGGTTCTTACCCATAGCGACGGTTTTACTTAATGTATTCTTGGGGCTCTATTTAGTGTGGCCAAAATATAACAAGCTCTTGCAGCTGCAACTACGCCCCCCACTCTTCTGCAACTGGATCCATATCAGCCCTGAACTGATTTGTGCAAAAGTGCTCTCCCATTATATATGGTTCTTACTCATAGCGACGGTTCTACTTAATGTATTCTTGGGGCTCTATTTAGTGTGGCCAAAATATAACAAGCTCTTGCAGCAGCAACTACGCCCCCCACTCTTCTGCAACTGGATCCATATCAGCCCTGAACTGATTTGTGCAAAAGTGCTCTCCCATTATATATGGTTCTTACTCATAGCGACGGTTCTACTTAATGTATTCTTGGGGCTCTATTTAGTGTGGCCAAAATATAACAAGCTCTTGCAGCAGCAACTACGCGCCCCACTCTTCTGCAACTAGATCCATATCAGCCCTGAACTGATTTGTGCAAAAGTGCTCTCCCATTATATATGGTTCTTACTCATAGCGACGGTTCTACTTAATGTATTCTTGGGGCTCTATTTAGTGTGGCCAAAATATAACAAGCTCTTGCAGCAGCAACTACGCCCCCCACTCTTCTGCAACTAGATCCATATCAGCCCTGAACTGATTTGTGCAAAAGTGCTCTCCCATTATATATGGTTCTTACTCATAGCGACGGTTCTACTTAATGTATTCTTGGGGCTCTATTTAGTGTGGCCAAAATATAACAAGCTCTTGCAGCAGCAACTACGCCCCCCACTCTTCTGCAACTGGATCCATATCAGCCCTGAACTGATTTGTGCAAAAGTGCTCTCCCATTATATATGGTTCTTACTCATAGCGACGGTTCTACTTAATGTATTCTTGGGGCTCTATTTAGTGTGGCCAAAATATAACAAGCTCTTGCAGCAGCAACTACGCCCCCCACTCTTCTGCAACTAGATCCATATCAGCCCTGAACTGATTTGTGCAAAAGTGCTCTCCCATTATATATGGTTCTTACTCATAGCGACGGTTCTACTTAATGTATTCTTGGGGCTCTATTTAGTGTGGCCAAAATATAACAAGCTCTTGCAGCAGCAACTACGCCCCCCACTCTTCTGCAACTGGATCCATATCAGCCCTGAACTGATTTGTGCAAAAGTGCTCTCCCATTATATATGGTTCTTACTCATAGCGACGGTTCTACTTAATGTATTCTTGGGGCTCTATTTAGTGTGGCCAAAATATAACAAGCTCTTGCAGCAGCAACTACGCCCCCCACTCTTCTGCAACTGGATCCATATCAGCCCTGAACTGATTTGTGCAAAAGTGCTCTCCCATTATATATGGTTCTTACTCATAGCGACGGTTCTACTTAATGTATTCTTTGGGGCTCTATTTAGTGTGGCCAAAATATAACAAGCTCTTGCAGCAGCAACTACGCCCCCCACTCTTCTGCAACTAGATCCATATCAGCCCTGAACTGATTTGTGCAAAAGTGCTCTCCCATTATATATGGTTCTTACTCATAGCGACGGTTCTACTTAATGTATTCTTGGGGCTCTATTTAGTGTTGCCAAAATATAACAAGCTCTTGCAGCAGCAACTACGCCCCCCACTCTTCTGCAACTGGATCCATATCAGCCCTGAACTGATTTGTGCAAAAGTGCTCTCCCATTATATATGGTTCTTACTCATAGCGACGGTTCTACTTAATGTATTCTTGGGGCTCTATTTAGTGTGGCCAAAATATAACAAGCTCTTGCAGCAGCAACTACGCCCCCCACTCTTCTGCAACTGGATCCATATCAGCCCTGAACTGATTTGTGCAAAAGTGCTCTCCCATTATATATGGTTCTTACTCATAGCGACGGTTCTACTTAATGTATTCTTGGGGCTCTATTTAGTGTGGCCAAAATATAACAAGCTCTTGCAGCAGCAACTACGCCCCCCACTCTTCTGCAACTAGATCCATATCAGCCCTGAACTGATTTGTGCAAAAGTGCTCTCCCATTATATATGGTTCTTACTCATAGCGACGGTTCTACTTAATGTATTCTTGGGGCTCTATTTAGTGTGGCCAAAATATAACAAGCTCTTGCAGCAGCAACTACGCCCCCCCACTCTTCTGCAACGGGATCCATATCAGCCCTGAACTGATTTGTGCAAAAGTGCTCTCCCATTATATATGGTTCTTACTCATAGCGACGGTTCTACTTAATGTATTCTTGGGGCTCTATTTAGTGTGGCCAAAATATAACAAGCTCTTGCAGCAGCAACTACGCCCCCCACTCTTCTGCAACTAGATCCATATCAGCCCTGAACTGATTTGTGCAAAAGTGCTCTCCCATTATATATGGTTCTTACTCATAGCGACGGTTCTACTTAATGTATTCTTGGGGCTCTATTTAGTGTGGCCAAAATATAACAAGCTCTTGCAGCAGCAACTACGCCCCCCACTCTTCTGCAACTGGATCCATATCAGCCCTGAACTGATTTGTGCAAAAGTGCTCTCCCATTATATATGGTTCTTACTCATAGCGACGGTTCTACTTAATGTATTCTTGGGGCTCTATTTAGTGTGGCCAAAATATAACAAGCTCTTGCAGCAGCAACTACGCCCCCCACTCTTCTGCAACTAGATCCATATCAGCCCTGAACTGATTTGTGCAAAAGTGCTCTCCCATTATATATGGTTCTTACTCATAGCGACGGTTCTACTTAATGTATTCTTGGGGCTCTATTTAGTGTGGCCAAAATATAACAAGCTCTTGCAGCAGCAACTACGCCCCCCACTCTTCTGCAACTGGATCCATATCAGCCCTGAACTGATTTGTGCAAAAGTGCTCTCCCATTATATATGGTTCTTACTCATAGCGACGGTTCTACTTAATGTATTCTTGGGGCTCTATTTAGTGTGGCCAAAATATAACAAGCTCTTGCAGCAGCAACTACGCCCCCCACTCTTCTGCAACTAGATCCATATCAGCCCTGAACTGATTTGTGCAAAAGTGCTCTCCCATTATATATGGTTCTTACTCATAGCGACGGTTCTACTTAATGTATTCTTGGGGCTCTATTTAGTGTGGCCAAAATATAACAAGCTCTTGCAGCAGCAACTACGCCCCCCACTCTTCTGCAACTGGATCCATATCAGCCCTGAACTGATTTGTGCAAAAGTGCTCTCCCATTATATATGGTTCTTACTCATAGCGACGGTTCTACTTAATGTATTCTTGGGGCTCTATTTAGTGTGGCCAAAATATAACAAGCTCTTGCAGCAGCAACTACGCCCCCCACTCTTCTGCAACTGGATCCATATCAGCCCTGAACTGATTTGTGCAAAAGTGCTCTCCCATTATATATGGTTCTTACTCATAGCGACGGTTCTACTTAATGTATTCTTGGGGCTCTATTTAGTGTGGCCAAAATATAACAAGCTCTTGCAGCAGCAACTACGCCCCCCACTCTTCTGCAACTGGATCCATATCAGCCCTGAACTGATTTGTGCAAAAGTGCTCTCCCATTATATATGGTTCTTACTCATAGCGACGGTTCTACTTAATGTATTCTTGGGGCTCTATTTAGTGTGGCCAAAATATAACAAGCTCTTGCAGCAGCAACTACGCCCCCCACTCTTCTGCAACTGGATCCATATCAGCCCTGAACTGATTTGTGCAAAAGTGCTCTCCCATTATATATGGTTCTTGCTCGTAGCGACGGTTCTACTTAATGTATTCTTGGGGCTCTATTTAGTGTGGCCAAAATATAACAAGCTCTTGCAGCAGCAACTACGCCCCCCACTCTTCTGCAACTGGATCCATATCAGCCCTGAACTGATTTGTGCAAAAGTGCTCTCCCATTATATATGGTTCTTGCTCGTAGCGACGGTTCTACTTAATGTATTCTTGGGGCTCTATTTAGTGTGGCCAAAATATAACAAGCTCTTGCAGCTGCAACTACGCCCCCCACTCTTCTGCAACTAGATCCATATCAGCCCTGAACTGATTTGTGCAAAAGTGCTCTCCCATTATATATCGTTCTTGCTCGTAGCGACGGTTGGGGCTCTATTTAGTGTGGCCAAAATATAACAAGCTCTTGCAGCTGCAACTACGCCCCCCACTCTTCTGCAACTAGATCCATATCAGCCCTGAACTGATTTGTGCAAAAGTGCTCTCTCATTATATATGGTTCTTACTCGTAGCGACGGTTTTACTGAATGTATTCTTGATGGCCCTTTTAGCGTGGCAAAAATATAACAAGCTCTTGCAACTGCGAGTAGGTATGTCCCACATCTTGAACACTCTAGCTTAAATAATAAGTTTCAAACACTTTAGAGCGTAAAAATAGCTTTTGTGCAACGGATTTATTTCAAACCAGTACGTTTGAAACTACAATGTTTGAAAGACTTAATTTGCAAACTGCAGTGTAATCACGAGTTTACTTCTTTTGTTTGTTTAGTATTACATGTTGTGTTACATTTTGTTGTTAGTTTTAAATCCTATCAAGTTCATGATTTGTTTATAATTTTCATGTTATCTTATTTGAGGATTTATTGTATGTAATACACTTTTGTGTGTGATAAACTTCTTTTTCCCACTAGGCTAAAGTGTCGTTTGTCTTAGTTTGTTTTTGCCAGTTATATTTATTAATTATCAACAATTGTTGAAGTACGTTTTTATAAATTTACTTAAATCGTAAGTCTGTCATTGGTTATTTTTGTAACTTGACGTGTGAAAATTACGCCGTCCGCCATGGACAATAAAATTCACGAGAAACATTTAATGCTGCGACAAATTGGTCAATAACTTTAATAACCTAAAGAGCCGGTTTTGTTTTGTGATTTTTGTATTTAGTTGCAAGAAAAAAGGCAGTAATAAGCGTACACATACTAACTGGGATGACAAAACCTTCTGCTAACTTTAGAGCAAAACAACGACGTTTTACAGTATTATTGTTGTGTGCATTATTTATTATTCGCGGTCTTTTAAAATAATATAGACCTATTTTAAAGAAAATACAGGATATTTATAAAGTAGTAAATGAATTATTTTCTATTTCCATATTTTCGTACCCAAGTAGTAGGCCTAATAACAAGTTACTTCCAGGACTATTGGTTTTAACATCGATTGCCTTCGATTTAAACCTGGTTGGTTATAACTAGGATGACCAAGCGTTCCGTTTTTCAGACGTGTCCCGTTTTCCCGACTACTCTTCAGGGGGTTCAAATTTATCCTGTTTTGGCAGAAAAGTAACTGACATATTACTTTTAAGGTTTTTCAAAATTATTTTGAGAGGATAAGTATTGAATGCTTTAAACAATAAATTGAATAAATCATATTAATGATTTGAAAGTGAATTCTTAGGTCGCTTTATTGTACTATAGTAGTTTCAAGGGGTGCAAGAATCCAGGGGTATCTCCACGGGCACACCACTTTGCTGGGGGTATTCATTTTATACCTAAAAACCTCCCAGATGATACTGCTCAGTTTTTAACTTCTAAAAATTTCGCCACTCTAATAATACCATTGGGTTATTTGGTTTATTGTATGTAGATAAACATACATTTATTTGGTTTATTGTCCTTAAACCTCACTGCTCCTAGGGAAATTAGATTTAGAAGTATTTGTTTTTCATTTAATGCCTGTTGCCCTTACAATCCCTTGGGTTATTGGGGTTCATGTAGTTATTTAAAGGCTCTTATAAACCTCACTGTTCATAGGCTAATTAGATTTAGAAGTATCTGCCTTTGATTTGAAGCCTGTTGTCCATACAATCTCTTCGGTTGTTGGGGTTCATGTATTCGGTTGAAGGCTCTTGAACCTCACTGTTTGTAGGCTAATTAAATTTAAAAGTATCTGCCTTTGATTTGAAGGTTATACAATCTCTTGGGTTGTTGGGGATCATGTATTTAGTTAAAAGCTCTTGAAGTTCACTGTTCATAAGCTAATTATATTTAGACGTATCTGCCTTTGATTTAAAGCCCTTTGCCCATACCATCTTTTGGGTCATTGGGGTTCAAGTATTTATTTAGAAGCTGGGAAACCTCATTGCTCCTAGACTAATTAAATTTAGAGTTATCTGTCTTTGATATGAATCCTGTTGCCCATACCATCCCTTTGGTTATTGAGGATTCTGTATTTAGTTAAAAGCTACGTTAAAAGGGTTCGTAGTCAAGGGCTAAACCATTACTTTCTTGCGGACGAGGAAAGGTCATCGAGGTGATGATTGTAGAGGAGTTAGCCGGAGGACGTCGAGGGTATGGCAGAGTGAGGTAAGGTCCGTAAGAAATCTCTTGTATTGTTGGGGTTCATCGTACTTAGTTAAAATCTACGTTAAAAGGGCTCGTAGTCAAGGGATAAACCATTACTTTCTTGCGGACGAGGAAAGGTAATCGAGGTGAGGATTGTAGAGGAGTTAGCCGGAGGACGTCGAGGGTATGGCAGAGCGAGGTAAGGTCCGTAAGAAAAGTATGGCGCCCAACGTTTTAGCTCGATGCTTACATAGTAACATCGGGTTAACATCAAACAAATATAGACACACTTAAATCGACTAAGGAGCCTATGGTAACAAAATAAATTAAACATGTTCCAATTAATAATGTAAAAATTAATAGTAAACATTAAATTGAAACCAAAATATTTATTTTAATTAAACAAAAGTTAAATAAAATATAAATTAAATTTAAAAAGAACTCATAAGTAATGGTAACATTTAGTAGGCGTATGTAGGGCATTTTAAGTAAAAATAATATAAAAGAAAAGAAATATAATATAAACAGAAAACAATGTTATTTTATAATAAAAGCAAATAGAGTACTTAGGCGTTAGATAGACATGGTCGAGAGAACACTCAACCGAATCACATCGAGCACAACTCTAATGAATATTAATTTAAATAGTCATTATATATTATATATATATATATATATATATATATATATATATATATATATATATATATATATATATATATAAGTAGAAAAAGATAGGGAATAAAAGGATGAAATTTTAAATAGAAATAGTAAAATACAAACTATTAAAATGGCGACTAAAACACACAGAACCATCTGAAAAGACAAAGAACCATCTGAAATGATGGAGTTTTTAAAAAAAAATGATGGAGGATCAAAACAGATGAGAATAAAAGAAATAGAGGAACAGAAACAATCAAAATGAAGAGAGAAGGACGAGAAACAAAAAAGGAATGTAGAAAGAGAAATTTAGAGAGAAAAGTAAAAACAAGCGAGAACAAAGAAACAAGAAGAATTCGTGAAAAAATAGAGAAACAAAGGATGAGAGAAAGAGAGGAAGAAAAACATAAGAGAACGAGAGAAAAAGAGGAGGAAAAAGTAGAAAGAAAGAGAGGAAGATAAACAGGAAATCAGAAATCTTTGGGAAATCATGAACATTAAGGATAGATGAAATACGTGATGGAATTACACGAAAGAATGGGGAAATGGAAAATAAAATCCAGCAGACGATAGAAAAAAATGGATAATTTAGAGGTAGCAGTCAGCGGGAATAAGCAAAATGTAGAAACGGTTAAAGTAGAAGTAAAAAAGTAGAGAGGAGGGTACAGGTAGTGGAGAACAAGATAAAAGATATGGGAGAAGGAATAGATATAGCCACCTTGTTCAAAGCAAGGATGTTTGAGATGGGGGAGAATGGAGACAAAAGCAGAAAGGAATTCTACGGT
This sequence comes from Prosapia bicincta, assembly GCA_036971475.1. Lineage (NCBI taxonomy): Eukaryota > Metazoa > Arthropoda > Insecta > Hemiptera > Cercopidae > Prosapia > Prosapia bicincta. The sequence goes on from JBAIZL010000002.1 coordinate 238,155,545, forward strand.
AGGGAAGATGAAGACCCTATTGATTTTATTTAACGAATAGAAAGCATGGTGTCAAGCATGAATTGATCCTGAGATGGAGGAAGGACAAAAATTAAAAATAATGGAGAGATACTTCAAAGAACCAGTACAAGAATAGTGGTTGGCCATGAATATGGAGGAGGAAATTTATGCAGAAATTAAAGAGAGATTCTTTAGTCACTTTTGGGGCCCACATGCCCAGGAACGAATACGAGGAAGAATAGAGAATGGGAAGTACGAATATAATCGAGGATTAAATAATATGGTAAATTATTTCCTCAAAATGGTAAATACCGCGAGACACCTAAATCCGCCATACAATCAAGCGGAATTAATCATGAAACATCATAGAAACCGCATGTGTATAGGATGTTCCGGGATGGCGGCCACTGACATTGAAGAGGTGCTACGGTACATCCAACGGAACATGGAATAAGAGGCTACCAGGAACCGAACCCAGTCTAGGACTGAGGAACGGGAGCCTGAAAGGAGGGTGTGGACACAGACACAACCAACACGAAGCCCCGGATATAAGGGAAATTGGAGGCCAGAGCCTTACCCGAGAGAAGGGAAAGGAAATTGGTTTGATCGAGCAAGTAATCAGATATATGCTCACATAAGAAGGAGTAAGATAATGAACATTATGAGCCAGAGCATGTATATAAAGAAGATGAAACAACGAATATTACAGGTTATAGAAAGATGTCAAATGTCAGTATGCAAAACCAACAAATAGATACCTCCAGGGAACCACGAAACCAATCGTCTCAAGAGAGTCAGGAGAAATGGTGGCGATAGGCCATCTATGGTCTTTACCAACCAGCGTTGGTGGGGTAAAACACATATTGGTAGTAATGGACAGCTTCTCAAAATATAAGTTATATGCAGTACGAAGTACCACAACAAAGAGCTCAAATTTGAAGTTACTGCAGTATTTTCAAACAGTAGGAAAATCTAGCAAGATCCTTATAGATTTTGGAACTGCATTCACAAAATGCACGTCGCGGCAATGGCGCACGTGGATCAGGTCTAAAGGAATCCAACACATACTGAGCTCAGTACGGCACCCGCAGGTGAACCTAGCATAGAGGGTAAAAAGAGAACTGAGAAGGATATTGCTAACCTACTGCTATGATAACCAATCGTACTGGCGGAAGTACCAGTCGTACATGGGAGGGGTAATTAACGCCTTACCGCATGAAGCTACTAGATACACTAAAGAACAGATTCAGTTCGGTGTTGATCCTGAATATGTGTGACAGGGATTGGTACCAGACGTTTGTAACGGAAACACAACAGCAGCGTGTGCAGAAGACATACGAGAGAATGAGAAAAACGGGAGACCCGTTTAGCCGAATGGCTAAACAGAAATACGAAGGATACTGATTTGAAATGTGGACAAGGTACTGATAACAAGGCTAAATAGATCCAACTTGAGCCGTCAAGAAAATGAGAAGATGCTATTAATCTACCAGGGTCTATATGTAGAGGCTAGGCGATTGGGGACAAAAATTTATGAAATAGCGAACTTGGAAAAAGCGAATATAAGGGTATCTATGACATCAAAGACATAAAGATATATAAAGAATAATGGAAGATAAGTAAAAATTAATAAATGATCCATCAGTGACATAAGGTGTAACGGTTAGATAACAATAATCAAAATGTACATTAAATCTAAGTAGATGAGTAATGCCATCAAAATATATGTATCAAACAAGTTAAATATAAGTATTAAATGTAAAGGAAAAAGCCATTTTTAAAATGAACGGGAGTCTATTCATTGAAATGATAAAAGTAAATTTTGTTTTAAATAACAATGAATATGTAAGAGAATAATAAAATATACAACGACCAATAGCTAATATAAACTTGAAATAAGGTAAAATAAAAAAAAAGTAACTAAAAACAGGAGTAAGTGAACGATACAAGACAGGAATAATGACGATATAAAAAGAGAAAAAACTAATGTGACACAAAGTGACCCTGATTATGTAGATGAGTGAAATGGACATCAGAGTAAACTGCTGTAAAATTTATCAAACATAAGGTATAAAGACTACATAGACACAGCATATCCAAGAAAATGGATATGAAAATTTTGAAAAAAATATATATAAAGTAGTGTAAGAATTATTGTTCATGTCATTAAAATGTTAATAATTATGTGTTAAAAATAATAATAATGTAGACTTCATAAGGAGATATATTATGCAGAGAAAACTTATGAAGATAAATCCTGTAAATTACCATAAACTAAATAATAATAAATTCTAATATCAAATAAAAAATTTATATTTTCCACTTAGCTTTCTTTTCGTTTAAGATAAAATAAATTCACTAGCTATCCAATTGTAGTATTTAAGTCAAAATTGTCTCACAAAGATTCCACTTCCCCAAAAAGAGCTTGAAAGGCTAATAGGAGACTATTTGGTTTTTGTAACAAAATCAGGGGTTGGTTCCTCTCAGTGGTTTATTCCTTGAGATACATGTCTCGAACCAGGATTCGTAGTCATGGGATAAGCCATTACTTTCTTGCGGTCGAGGAAAGGTCATCGAGGTGAGGATTGTAGAGGAGTTAGCCGGAGGACGTCGAGTGTATAGAATAATGAGGTAATGTCCGTAAGAAATCTCTTGGGTTATTGAGGTTCATGTATTTAGTTGAAGGCTCTTAAACGTCACTGTTCATAGACCAAATAGATTTAGAAGTATCTGCCTTTAATTTAAAGCCTATTACCCATATAATAAATTGGTTAGGTAGTAAACGCTAATGAAATAATCGGGAATGTTTTACGATAGTAGGATTATAATGATTTTCCCCGGGCACGCATCTCTCTAGCCTAATCCACATAGTTCTCATGATCACCAATTCTCGCTAGCCATTTCCTTCGAGTTAGGTAGTAAACGCTAAAGAAACATTCGGAAGTGGTTTATGCAAGCTAAACGATCAGGAATTTTCCCCGTTCACGCATCTTTCTGGTCTAACCATAAGAGTTTTCATGATCACCAGTTCTCGCTAGCCATTTCGTTCGAGTTAGGTAGTAAACCCTAAACAAATATTCGAGAGTGGTTTACGCAGGTAGGAATTTCATGATTTTCCTCAGGCACGCATCTCTCTAGCCTAACCCCCCAGAGTTCTCATAATCACCAGTTCTCGCTATCATTTCCTTCGAGTTAGATAGTAAACGCTAAAGAAATATTCGGAAGGGGTTTACGCAAGTAAGATTATAATGATTTTCCCCAGACACGCATCTCTCTAGCGCTAGCCTAACCTCCAGAGCTCTCATGACGGCCAGTTCTCGCTAGCCATTTCCTTCGAGTTAGTTAGTAAATGCTAAAGAAATATTCGGGAGTGGTTTACGACAGTAGGATTATCATGATTTTCCCCAAGCACGCAGATCTCTTGCTTAACCTCCAGATTCCTTATAATAGCCAGTCCTCGCTAGCCACTTCCTTGGAGTTATGTAGTAAACGCAAAAAAAATATTCGGGATTTTTTTACGACAGTAGGATTATCATGATTTTTCCTCGACACACATCTCTGTAGCCTAATTCATAGAGTTCTCATAATCACCAATTCTCGCTAGCTATTTTCTTCGAGTTTGGTAGTAAACGCTAAAGAAACAATCAAGAAGGGTTTACGCAAGTAAGACTATTATGATTTTCCCCGGGCACTCATCTCTCTAGCGTAACCACCAGATTTTGCATAGTGGCCAGTTTTCGCTAGTCATTTCCTCCGAGTTAGGGATAAACGCTAAAGAAACATTCGGAAGTGGTTTACGCAAGTTAAACATCAGGAATTTTCCCCGGGCACGCATCTTTCTGGTCAAACCATCAGAGTTCTCATTATCACCAGTTCTAGCTAGCCATTTCGTTCGAGTTAGGTAGTAAACCTAAATATTCGGGAGTAGTTTACGACAGTAGGATTATGATGATTTTCCCCGGGCACGCATCACTCTTGCCTAACCTCCAGATTTCTAATAATAGCCAATCCTCGTTAGCCATTTCCTTGGAGTAAAGTAGTAATAGCTAAAAAATATTCGGGGGTGGTTTACACAAGTAGGATTATCATGATTTTCTTTCGGCACATATCTCTCTAGCCTAACCCACAGAATTCTCATGATTTCCCGTTCCCCCCAGTAATTTACAACGAAGTAGGAAGTAAACCCTAAAGAAATATTCGGAAATGGTTTACGCAAGTAGGAATATCATGATTTTCCCTCGACACATATCTCTCTAGCCTAATCCACAGAGGTCTCATGATGGCCAGTTCTCCCTAGGCATTTCCATCGAAGTAGGAAGTAAACGTTAAAAAATTATTCGGGAATGGTTTACGCAAGTAGGATAGTCATGATTTTTCCCGGGCACGCATCTCTCTAGCCTAATCCACAGAGTTCTCATTATCGCCAATTCTCGCTAAATATTTCCTTGGAGTTAGGTAGTAAACGCTAAAGAAATATTCGAGAGTGGTGTATGCAGGTAGGATTAACATGATTTTCCCCAGGGACGCATCTCACTAGCTTATCTCCATAGTTCTCATGATATCCAGTTCTCGCTTGCCATTTCCCTCGAGTTAGGAAATAAATGCTTAAGATTTATTCGGTTATGATTTACGCAAGTAGGATTATCATGATTTTTCCCTTGCAGGCATATCTCTAACAGAACCCCCAGAGTTCTAATGATGACCAGCTCTCGCTGGCCATTTTTATCGAGTTAGGATGTAAACGCTAAACATATATTCGAGAGTCGTTTACGCAGATAGGAATATAATGATTTTCCCCAGCTACACATGTCTCTAGCCTAACCTCTAGAATTCTAATGATGGCCAAGTCTCTCTAGCCATTTTTATCGAGTTAGAATGTAAACACTAAAGAAATATTCGGGAATGGTTTACGCAAGTAGGATAGTCATGATTTTCCCCGAGCACGAATTTCTCTCTAGTCCACAGAGTCCTCATGATCACCAGTTCTCGCTAGCCATTTCCTTCGAATTAGGTAGTAAACGTTAAAGAAATTTCTCTAGTGGTTTACGTTGGTTGAACTATCAGGAATTTCGCTGGGCCAGCATCTCTCTAGCCCAATCCCCAGAGTTCTCATGACTTCCAGTTCTCGCTTTCATTTCCTTCGAGTTTGGAATAAACGCTAAAGAAATATTCGGAAATGTTTTACGCAAGTTGGAATACAAAGAGGTTCTCCGGGCAAGAATAGGTATCTCTAGCCTAACCTCCAGATTTCTAATGATGGCCAGTTCTCCCTAGCTATATCTATCGAATTAGGAAGTAAACACTAAAGAAATAATCGGAAATGGTTTACGCAAGTAGGAAGTTCTCCGGGCAAGAATAGGTATCTCTAGCCTAACCTCCAGATTCCTAATGATGGCCAGTTCTCCCTAGCTATATCCATCGAATTCGGAAGTAAACGCTAAAGAAATATTCGGAAATGGTTTACGCAAGTAGGAAGTTCTCCGGGCAAGAATAGGTATCTCTAGCCTAACCTCCAGATTCCTAATGATGGCCAGTTCTCCCTAGCTATATCCATCGAATTAGGAAGTAAACGACAAGAAATAATCGAAAATGGTTTACGCAAGTGGGAAGTTCTCCGGACAAGAATAGGTATCTCTAGCCTAACCTCCAGATTTCTAATGATGGCCAGTTCTCCCTAGTTATATCCATCGAATTAGGAAGTAAACGCTAAAGAAATAATCGAAAATGTTTTACGCAAGTAGGAAGTTCTCCGGGCAAGAACAGGTATCTCTAGCCTAACCTCCAGATTTCTAATGATGGCCAGTTCTCCCTAGCTATATCCATCGAATTAGGAAGTAAACGACAAAGAAATAATCGAAAATGGTTTACGCAAGTGGGAAGTTCTCCGGACAAGAATAGGTATCTCTAGCCTAACCTCAAGATTCCTAATGATGGCCAGTTCTCCCTAGCTATATCCATCGAATTAGGAAGTAAACGCTAAAGAAATAATCGAAAATGGTTTACGCAAGTGGGAAGTTCTCCGGACAAGAATAGGTATATCTAGCCTAACCTCCAGATTCCTAATGATGGCGAGTTCTCCCTAGCTATATCCATCGAATTAGGAAGTAAACGTTAAAGAAATAATCGAAAATGGTTTACGCAAGTGGGAAAATCTCCTGACAAGAATAGGTATCTCTAGCCTAACCTCCAGATTCCTAATGATGGCCAGTTCTCCCTAGCTATATCCATCGAATTAGGAAGTAAACGCTAAAGAAATAATCGAAAATGGTTTACGCAAGTAGGAAGTTCTCTGGGTAAGAATAGGTATCTCTAGCCTAACCTCCAGATTCCTAATGATAGTCAGTTCTTCCTAACTATATCCATCGAATTAGGAAGTGAATGCTAAAAAAATAATCGAAAATCTTTTACGCAAGTGGGAAGTTCTCCGGACAAGAATAGGTATCTCAAGCCTAACCTCCAGATTCCTAATGATGGCCAGTTCTCCCTAGCTATATCCATCGAATAAGGAAGTAAACGCTAAAGAAATAATCGAAAATGGTTTACGTAAGTGGAAAGTTCTCCGGACAAGAATAGGTATCTCTAACCTAACCTCCAGATTCCTAATGATGGTCAGTTCTCCCTAGCTATATCCATCGAATTAGGAAGTAAACGCTAAAGAAATAATCGAAAATGGTTTACGCAAGTGGGAAGTTCTCCGTACAAGAATAGGTATCTCTAGCCTAACCTCCAGATTCCTAATGATGGCAAGTTCTCCCTAGCTATATCCATCGAATTAGGAAGTAAACGCTAAAGAAATAATCGAAAATAGTTTACGCAAGTGGGAAGTTCTCCGGACAAGAATAGGTATCTCTAGCCTAACCTCCAGATTCCTAATGATGGCCAGTTCTCCCTAGCTATATCCATCGAATTAGGAAGTAGACGCTAAAGAAATAATCGAAAATGGTTTACGCAAGTGGGAAGTTCTCCGGACAAGAATAGGTATCTCTAGCCTAACCTTCAGATTCCTAATGCAGGCCAGTTCTTCCTAGCTATATCCATCGAATTAGGAAGTAAACGGTAAAGAAATAATCGAAAATGGTTTACGCAAGTAGGAATACAATGAAGTTCTCCGGGCAAGAATAGGTATCTCTAGTCTAACCTCCAGATTCCTAATGATGGCCAGTTCTCCCTAGCTATATCCATCGAATTAGGAAGTAAACGTTAAAGAAATATTCGGAAATGGTTTACGCAAGTAAGAATACAATGAAATTCTCCGGGCAAGAATAGATATATCTAACCTAACCTCCAGATTTCTAATGATGGCCAGTTCTCCCTAGCTATATCCATCGAATTAGGAAGTAAACGTTAAAGAAATATTCGGAAATGGTTTACGCAAGTAAGAATACAATGAAATTCTCCGGGCAATAATAGGTATCTCTAGAATAACCTCCAGATTCCTAATGATGGCCAGTTCTCCCTAGCTATATCCATCGAATTAGGAAGTAAACGTTAAAGAAATATTCGGAAATGGTTTACGCAAGTAAGAATACAATGAAATTCTCCGGGCAAGAATAGATATATCTAACCTAACCTCCAGATTTCTAATGATGGCCAGTTCTCCCTAGCTATATCCATCGAATTAGGAAGTAAACGTTAAAGACATATTCGGAAATGGTTTACGCAAGTAAGAATACAATGAAATTCTCCGGGCAATAATAGGTATCTCTAGAATAACCTCCAGATTCCTAATGATGGCCAGTTCTCCCTAGCTATATCCATCGAATTAGGAAGTAAACGTTAAAGAAATATTCGGAAATGGTTTCCGCAAGTAGGAATACAATGAAATTCTCCGGGCAAGAATAGATATATCTAACCTAACCTCCAGATTTCTAATAATGGCCAGTTCTCCCTAGCTATATTCAACGAATTAGGAAGTAAACGCTAAAGAAATATTCGAAAATGGTTTACGCAAGTAGGAATACAATGAAATTCTCCGGGCAATAATAGGTATCTCTAGAATAACCTCCAGATTCCTAATGATGGCCAGTTCTCCCTAGCTATATCCATCGAATTAGGAAGTAAACGTTAAAGAAATATTCGGAAATGGTTTACGCAAGTAGGAATACAATGAAATTCTCCGGGCAAGAATAGATATATCTAACCTAACCTCCAGATTTCTAATAATGGCCAGTTCTCCCTAGCTATATTCAACGAATTAGGAAGTAAACGCTAAAGAAATATTCGAAAATGGTTTACGCAAGTAGGAATACAATGAAATTCTCCGGGCAATAATAGGTATCTCTAGAATAACCTCCAGATTCCTAATGATGGCCAGTTCTCCCTAGCTATATCCATCGAATTAGGAAGTAAACGTTAAAGAAATAATCGAAAATGGTTTACGCAAGTAGGAATACAATGAAATTCTCCGGGCAATAATAGGTATCTCTAGAATAACCTCCAGATTCCTAATGATGGCCAGTTCTCCCTAGCTATATCCATCGAATTAGGAAGTAAACGTTAAAGAAATATTCGGAAATGGTTTACGCAAGTAGGAATACAATGAAATTCTCCGGACAAGAATAGATATATCTAACCTAACCTCCAGATTTCTAATAATGGCCAGTTCTCCCTAGCTATATTCAACGAATTAGGAAGTAAACGCTAAAGAAATATTCGAAAATGGTTTACGCAAGTAGGAATACAATGAAATTCTCCGGGCAATAATAGGTATCTCTAGAATAACCTCCAGATTCCTAATGATGGCCAGTTCTCCCTAGCTATATCCATCGAATTAGGAAGTAAACGTTAAAGAAATATTCGGAAATGGTTTACGCAAGTAGGAATACAATGAAATTCTCCGGGCAAGAATAGATATATCTAACCTAACCTCCAGATTTCTAATAATGGCCAGTTCTCCCTAGCTATATTCAACGAATTAGGAAGTAAACGCTAAAGAAATATTCGAAAATGGTTTACGCAAGTAGGAATACAATGAAATTCTCCGGGCAATAATAGGTATCTCTAGAATAACCTCCAGATTCCTAATTATGGCCAGTTCTCCCTAGCTATATCCATCGAATTAGGAAGTAAACGTTAAAGAAATATTCGGAAATGGTTTACGCAAGTAAGAATAGAATGAAGTTCTCCGGGTAAGAATAGATATATCTAACCTAACCTCCAGATTTCTAATAATGGCCAGATCTCCCTAGCTATATTCAACGAATTAGGAAGTAAACGCTAAAGAAATAATCGAAAATGGTTTACGCAAGTAGGAAGTTCTCCGGGCAAGAATAGGTATCTCTAGCCTAACCTCCAGATTTCTAATGATGGCCAGTTCTTCCTAGCTTTATCCATCGAATTAGGAAGTAAACGCTAAAGAAATAATCGAAAATCGTTTACGCAAGTAGGAAGTTTTCCGGGCAAGAATAGGTATCTCTAGCCTAACCTCCAGATTCCTAATGATGGCCAGTTCTCCTTAGCTATATCCATCGAATTAGGAAGTAAACGCTAAAGAAATAATCGAAAATGGTTTACGCAAGTGGGAAGTTCTCCGGACAAGAATAGGTATCTCTAGCCTAACCTCCAGATACCTAATGATGGCCAGTTCTCCCTAGCTATATCCATCGAATTAGGAAGTATACGTTAAAGAAATAATCGAAAATGGTTTACGTAAGTAGGAATACAATGAAATTCTCCGGGCAATAATAGGTATCTCTAGCCTAACCTCCAGATTTCTAATGATGGCCAGATCTTCCTAGCTATATCCATCGAATTAGGAAGTAAACGCTGAAGAAATAATCGAAAATGGTTTACGTAAGTAGGAATACAATGAAATTCTCCGGGCAATAATAGGTATCTCTAGCCTAACCTCCAGATTTCTAATGATGGCCAGTTCTTCCTAGCTATATCCATCGAATTAGGAAGTAAACGCTAAAGAAATAATCGAAAATGGTTTACGCAAGTAGGAATACAATGAATTTCTCCGGGCAAGAATAGGTATATCTAAACTAACCTCCAGATTTCTAATGATGGCCAGTTCTTCCTAGCTATATCCATCGAATTAGGAAGTAAACGCTAAAGAAATAATCGAAAATGGTTTACGTAAGTAGGAATACAATGAAATTCTCCGGGCAATAATAGGTATCTCTAGCCTAACCTCCAGATTTCTAATGATGGCCAGTTCTTCCTAGCTATATCCATCGAATTAGGAAGTAAACGCTAAAGAAATAATCGAAAATGGTTTACGTAAGTAGGAATACAATGAAATTCTCCGGGCAATAATAGGTATCTCTAGCCTAACCTCCAGATTTCTAATGATGGCCAGTTCTTCCTAGCTATATCCATCGAATTAGGAAGTAAACGCTAAAGAAATAATCGAAAATGGTTTACGTAAGTAGGAATACAATGAAATTCTCCGGGCAATAATAGGTATCTCTAGCCTAACCTCCAGATTTCTAATGATGGCCAGTTCTTCCAAGCTATATACATCGAATTAGGAAGTAAACGCTAAAGAAATAATCGAAAATGGTTTACGTAAGTAGGAATACAATGAAATTCTCCGGGCAATAATAGGTATCTCTAGCCTAACCTCCAGATTTCTAATGATGGCCAGTTCTTCCTAGCTATATCCATCGAATTAGGAAGTAAACGCTAAAGAAATAATCGAAAATGGTTTACGTAAGTAGGAATACAATGAAATTCTCCGGGCAATAATAGGTATCTCTAGCCTAACCTCCAGATTTCTAATGATGGCCAGTTCTTCCTAGCTATATCCATCGAATTAGGAAGTAAACGCTAAAGAAATAATCGAAAATGGTTTACGTAAGTAGGAATACAATGAAATTCTCCGGGCAATAATAGGTATCTCTAGCCTAACCTCCAGATTTCTAATGATGGCCAGTTCTTCCTAGCTATATCCATCGAATTAGGTAGTAAACGCTAAAGAAATAATCGAAAATGGTTTACGTAAGTAGGAATACAATGAAATTCTCCGGGCAATAATAGGTATCTCTAGCCTAACCTCCAGATTTCTAATGATGGCCAGTTCTTCCTAGCTATATCCATCGAATTCGGAAGTAAACGCTAAAGAAATAATCGAAAATGGTTTACGCAAGTAGGAATACAATGAAATTCTCCGGGCAATAATAGGTATCTCTAGCATAAGCTCCAGATTCCTAATGATGGCCAGTTCTCCCTAGCTATATCCATCGAATTAGGAAGTAAACGTTAAAGAAATATTCGGAAATGGTTTACGCAAGTAGGAATACAATGAATTTATCCGGGCAAGAATAGGTATATCTAAACTAACCTCCAGATTTCTAATGACGGCCAGTTCTCCCTAGCTATATTCATCGAATTAGGTAGCAAACGCTAAAGAAATAATCGAAAATGGTTTACGCAAGTAGGAAGTTCTCCGGGCAAGAATAGGTATCTCTAGCCTAACCTCAAGATTCCTAATGATGGCCAGTTCTCCCTCGCTATATCCATCGAATTAGGAAGTAAACGCTAAAGAAATAATCGAAAATGGTTTACGCAAGTGGGAAGTTCTCCGGACAAGAATAGGTATATCTAGCCTAACCTCCAGATTCCTAATGATGGCCAGTTCTCCCTAGCTATATCCATCGAATTAGGAAGTAAACGCTAAAGAAATAATCGAAAATGGTTTACGCAAGTGGGAAAATCTCCTGACAAGAATAGGTATCTCTAGCCTAACCTCCAGATTCCTAATGATGGCCAGTTCTCCCTAGCTATATCCATCGAATTAGGAAGTAAACGCTAAAGAAATAATCGAAAATGGTTTACGCAAGTGGGAAGTTCTCCGGACAAGAATAGGTATCTCTAGCCTAACCTCCAGATTTCTAATGATGGCCAGTTCTCCCTAGCTATATCCATCGAATTAGGAAGTAAACGACAAAGAAATAATCGAAAAAGGTTTACGCAAGTGTGAAGTTCTCCGGACAAGAATAGGTATCTCTAGCCTAACCTCAAGATTCCTAATGATGGCCAGTTCTCCCTAGCTATATCCATCGAATTAGGAAGTAAACGCTAAAGAAATAATCGAAAATGGTTTACGCAAGTGGGAAGTTCTCCGGACAAGAATAGGTATATCTAGCCTAACCTCCAGATTCCTAATGATGGCCAGTTCTCCTTAGCTATATCCATCGAATTAGGAAGTAAACGACAAAGAAATAATCGAAAATTGTTTACGCAAGTGGGAAGTTCTCCGGACAAGAATAGGTATCTCTAGCCTAACCTCAAGATTCCTAATGATGGCCAGTTCTCCCTAGCTATATCTATCGAATTAGGAAGTAAACGCTAATGAAATAATCGAAAATGTTTTACGCTAGTAGGAAGTTCTCCGGGCAAGAACAGGTATCTCTAGCCTAACCTCCAGATTTCTAATGATGGCCAGTTCTCCCTAGCTATATCCATCGAATTAGGAAGTAAACGACAAAGAAATAATCGAAAAAGGTTTACGCAAGTGGGAAGTTCTCCGGACAAGAATAGGTATCTCTAGCCTAACCTCAAGATTCCTAATGATGGCCAGTTCTCCCTAGCTATATCCATCGAATTAGGAAGTAAACGCTAAAGAAATAATCGAAAATGGTTTACGCAAGTGGGAAAATCTCCTGACAAGAATAGGTATCTCTAGCCTAACCTCCAGATTCCTAATGATGGCCAGTTCTCCCTAGCTATATCCATCGAATTAGGAAGTAAACGCTAAAGAAATAATCGAAAATAGTTTACGCAAGTGGGAAGTTCTCCGGACAAGAATAGGTATCTCTAGCCTAACCTCCAGATTCCTAATGATGGCCAGTTCTCCCTAGCTATATCCATCGAATTAGGAAGTAAACGTTAAAGAAATATTCGGAAATGGTTTACGCAAGTAAGAATACAATGAAGTTCTCCGGGCAAGAATAGATATATCTAACCTAACCTCCAGATTTATAATAATGGCCAGTTCTCCCTAGCTATATCCATCGAATTAGGAAGTAAACGTTAAAGAAATAATCGAAAATGGTTTACGCAAGTAGGAAGTTCTCCGGGCAAGAATAGGTATCTCTAACCTAACCTCCAGATTCCTAATGATGGCCAGTTCTTCCTAGCTATATCCATAGAATTAGGAAGTAAACGATAAAGAAATAATCGAAAATGGTTTACGCAAGTAGGAAGTTCTCCGGGCAAGAATAGGTATCTCTAGCCTAACCTCCAGATTTCTAATGATGGCCAGTTCTTCCTAGCTATATCCATCGAATTAGGAAGTAAACGCTAAAGAAATAATCGAAAATCGTTTACGCAAGTAGAAATTTTCCGGGCAAGAATAGGTATCTCTAGCCTAACCTCCAGATTCCTAATGATGGCCAGTTCTCCTTAGCTATATCCATCGAATTAGGAAGTAAACGCTAAAGAAATAATCGAAAATGGTTTACGTAAGTAGGAATACAATGAAATTCTCCGGGCAATAATAGGTATCTCTAGCCTAACCTCCAGATTTCTAATGATGGCCAGTTCTTCCTAGCTATATCCATCGAATTAGGTAGTAAACGCTAAAGAAATAATCGAAAATGGTTTACGTAAGTAGGAATACAATGAAATTCTCCGGGCAATAATAGGTATCTCTAGCCTAACCTCCAGATTTCTAATGATGGCCAGTTCTTCCTAGCTATATCCATCGAATTCGGAAGTAAACGCTAAAGAAATAATCGAAAATGGTTTACGCAAGTAGGAATACAATGAAATTCTCCGGGCAATAATAGGTATCTCTAGCATAAGCTCCAGATTCCTAATGATGGCCAGTTCTCCCTAGCTATATCCATCGAATTAGGAAGTAAACGTTAAAGAAATATTCGGAAATGGTTTACGCAAGTAGGAATACAATGAATTTATCCGGGCAAGAATAGGTATATCTAAACTAACCTCCAGATTTCTAATGACGGCCAGTTCTCCCTAGCTATATTCATCGAATTAGGTAGCAAACGCTAAAGAAATAATCGAAAATGGTTTACGCAAGTGGGAAGTTCTCCGGACAAGAATAGGTATATCTAGCCTAACCTCCAGATTCCTAATGATGGCCAGTTCTCCCTAGCTATATCCATCGAATTAGGAAGTAAACGCTAAAGAAATAATCGAAAATGGTTTACGCAAGTGGGAAAATCTCCTGACAAGAATAGGTATCTCTAGCCTAACCTCCAGATTCCTAATGATGGCCAGTTCTCCCTAGCTATATCCATCGAATTAGGAAGTAAACGCTAAAGAAATAATCGAAAATGGTTTACGCAAGTGGGAAGTTCTCCGGACAAGAATAGGTATCTCTAGCCTAACCTCCAGATTTCTAATGATGGCCAGTTCTCCCTAGTTATATCCATCGAATTAGGAAGTAAACGCTAAAGAAATAATCGAAAATGTTTTACGCAAGTAGGAAGTTCTCCGGGCAAGAACAGGTATCTCTAGCCTAACCTCCAGATTTCTAATGATGGCCAGTTCTCCCTAGCTATATCCATCGAATTAGGAAGTAAACGACAAAGAAATAATCGAAAAAGGTTTACGCAAGTGTGAAGTTCTCCGGACAAGAATAGGTATCTATAGCCTAACCTCAAGATTCCTAATGATGGCCAGTTCTCCCTAGCTATATCCATCGAATTAGGAAGTAAACGCTAAAGAAATAATCGAAAATGGTTTACGCAAGTGGGAAGTTCTCCGGACAAGAATAGGTATATCTAGCCTAACCTCCAGATTCCTAATGATGGCCAGTTCTCCTTAGCTATATCCATCGAATTAGGAAGTAAACGACAAAGAAATAATCGAAAATTGTTTACGCAAGTGGGAAGTTCTCCGGACAAGAATAGGTATCTCTAGCCTAACCTCAAGATTCCTAATGATGGCCAGTTCTCCCTAGCTATATCTATCGAATTAGGAAGTAAACGCTAATGAAATAATCGAAAATGTTTTACGCTAGTAGGAAGTTCTCCGGGCAAGAACAGGTATCTCTAGCCTAACCTCCAGATTTCTAATGATGGCCAGTTCTCCCTAGCTATATCCATCGAATTAGGAAGTAAACGACAAAGAAATAATCGGAAAAGGTTTACGCAAGTGGGAAGTTCTCCGGACAAGAATAGGTATCTCTAGCCTAACCTCAAGATTCCTAATGATGGCCAGTTCTCCCTAGCTATATCCATCGAATTAGGAAGTAAACGCTAAAGAAATAATCGAAAATGGTTTACGCAAGTGGGAAAATCTCCTGACAAGAATAGGTATCTCTAGCCTAACCTCCAGATTCCTAATGATGGCCAGTTCTCCCTAGCTATATCCATCGAATTAGGAAGTAAACGCTAAAGAAATAATCGAAAATAGTTTACGCAAGTGGGAAGTTCTCCGGACAAGAATAGGTATCTCTAGCCTAACCTCCAGATTCCTAATGATGGCCAGTTCTCCCTAGCTATATCCATCGAATTAGGAAGTAGACGCTAAAGAAATAATCGAAAATGGTTTACGCAAGTGGGAAGTTCTCCGGACAAGAATTGGTATCTCTAGCCTAACCTTCAGATTCCTAATGCAGGCCAGTTCTTCCTAGCTATATCCATCGAATTAGGAAGTAAACGGTAAAGAAATAATCGAAAATGGTTTACGCAAGTAGGAATACAATGAAGTTCTCCGGGCAATAATAGGTATCTCTAGAATAACCTCCAGATTCCTAATGATGGCCAGTTCTCCCTAGCTATATCCATCGAATTAGGAAGTAAACGTTAAAGAAATATTCGGAAATGGTTTACGCAAGTAAGAATACAATGAAGTTCTCCGGGCAAGAATAGATATATCTAACCTAACCTCCAGATTTCTAATAATGGCCAGTTCTCCCTAGCTATATTCACCGAATTAGGAAGTAAACGATAAAGAAATATTCGAAAATGGTTTACGCAAGTAGGAATACAATGAAATTCTCCGGGCAATAATAGGTATCTCTAGAATAACCTCCAGATTCCTAATGATGGCCAGTTCTCCCTAGCTATATCCATCGAATTAGGAAGTAAACGTTAAAGAAATTTTCGGAAATGGTTTACGCAAGTAGGAATACAATGAATTTCTCCGGGCAAGAATAGGTATATCTAAACTAACCTCCAGATTCCTAATGATGGCCAGTTCTCCCTAGCTATATTCATCGAATTAGGTAGCAAACGCTAAAGAAATAATCGAAAATGGTTTACGCAAGTAGGAATACAATGAAATTCTCCTAGCTATATCCATCGAATTAGGAAGTAAACGCTAAAGAAATAATCGAAAATGGTTTACGCAAGTGGGAAAATCTCCTGACAAGAATAGGTATCTCTAGCCTAACCTCCAGATTCCCAATGATGGCCAGTTCTCCCTAGCTATATCCATCGAATTAGGAAGTAAACGCTAAAGAAATAATCGAAAATGGTTTACGCAAGTGGGAAGTTCTCCGGACAAGAATAGGTATCTCTAGCCTAACCTCCAGATTTCTAATGATGGCCAGTTCTCCCTAGTTATATCCATCGAATTAGGAAGTAAACGCTAAAGAAATAATCGAAAATGTTTTACGCAAGTAGGAAGTTCTCCGGGCAAGAACAGGTATCTCTAGCCTAACCTCCAGATTTCTAATGATGGCCAGTTCTCCCTAGCTATATCCATCGAATTAGGAAGTAAACGACAAAGAAATAATCGAAAAAGGTTTACGCAAGTGTGAAGTTCTCCGGACAAGAATAGGTATCTCTAGCCTAACCTCAAGATTCCTCATGATGGCCAGTTCTCCCTAGCTATATCCATCGAATTAGGAAGTAAACGCTAAAGAAATATTCGAAAATGGTTTACGCAAGTAGGAATACAATGAAATTCTCCGGGCAATAATAGGTATCTCTAGAATAACCTCCAGATTCCTAATGATGGCCAGTTCTCCCTAGCTATATCCATCGAATTAGGAAGTATACGTTAAAGAAATAATCGAAAATGGTTTACGTAAGTAGGAATACAATGAAATTCTCCGGGCAATAATAGGTATCTCTAGCCTAACCTCCAGATTTCTAATGATGGCCAGTTCTTCCTAGCTATATCCATCGAATTAGGAAGTAAACGCTAAAGAAATAATCGAAAATGGTTTACGTAAGTAGGAATACAATGAAATTCTCCGGGCAATAATAGGTATCTCTAGCCTAACCTCCAGATTTCTAATGATGGCCAGTTCTTCCTAGCTATATCCATCGAATTAGGAAGTAAACGCTAAAGAAATAATCGAAAATGGTTTACGCAAGTAGGAATACAATGAAATTCTCCGGGCAATAATAGGTATCTCTAGCCTAACCTCCAGATTTCTAATGATGGCCAGTTCTTCCTAGCTATATCCATCGAATTAGGAAGTAAACGCTAAAGAAATAATCGAAAATGGTTTACGTAAGTAGGAATACAATGAAATTCTCCGGGCAATAATAGGTATCTCTAGCCTAACCTCCAGATTTCTAATGATGGCCAGTTCTTTCTAGCTATATCCATCGAATTAGGAAGTAAACGCTAAAGAAATAATCGAAAATGGTTTACGTAAGTAGGAATACAATGAAATTCTCCGGGCAATAATAGGTATCTCTAGCCTAACCTCCAGATTTCTAATTATGGCCAGTTCTTCCTAGCTATATCCATCGAATTAGGAAGTAAACGCTAAAGAAATAATCGAAAATGGTTTACGTAAGTAGGAATACAATGAAATTCTCCGGGCAATAATAGGTATCTCTAGCCTAACCTCCAGATTTCTAATGATGGCCAGTTCTTCCTAGCTATATCCATCGAATTAGGAAGTAAACGCTAAAGAAATAATCGAAAATGGTTTACGTAAGTAGGAATACAATGAAATTCTCCGGGCAATAATAGGTATCTCTAGCCTAACCTCCAGATTTCTAATGATGGCCAGTTCTTCCTAGCTATATCCATCGAATTAGGAAGTAAACGCTAAAGAAATAATCGAAAATGGTTTACGTAAGTAGGAATACAATGAAATTCTCCGGGCAATAATAGGTATCTCTAGCCTAACCTCCAGATTTCTAATGATGGCCAGTTCTTCCTAGCTATATCCATCGAATTAGGAAGTAAACGCTAAAGAAATAATCGAAAATGGTTTACGCAAGTAGGAATACAATGAAATTCTCCGGGCAATAATAGGTATCTCTAGCCTAACCTCCAGATTCCTAATGATGGCCAGTTCTTCCTAGCTATATCCATCGAATTAGGAAGTAAACGCTAAAGAAATAATCGAAAATGGTTTACGTAAGTAGGAATACAATGAAATTCTCCGGGCAATAATAGGTATCTCTAGCCTAACCTCCAGATTTCTAATGATGGCCAGTTCTCCCTAGCTATATTCATCGAATTAGGTAGCAAACGCTAAAGAAATAATTGAAAATGGTTTACGCAAGTAGGAAGTTCTCCGGGCAAGAATAGGTATCTCTAGCCTAACCTCAAGATTCCTAATGATGGCCAGTTCTCCCTCGCTATATCCATCGAATTAGGAAGTAAACGCTAAAGAAATAATCGAAAATGGTTTACGCAAGTGGGAAGTTCTCCGGACAAGAATAGGTATATCTAGCCTAACCTCCAGATTCCTAATGATGGCCAGTTCTCCCTAGCTATATCCATCGAATTAGGAAGTAAACGCTAAAGAAATAATCGAAAATGGTTTACGCAAGTGGGAAAATCTCCTGACAAGAATAGGTATCTCTAGCCTAACCTCCAGATTCCTAATGATGGCCAGTTCTCCCTAGCTATATCCATCGAATTAGGAAGTAAACGCTAAAGAAATAATCGAAAATGGTTTACGCAAGTGGGAAGTTCTCCGGACAAGAATATGTATCTCTAGCCTAACCTCCAGATTTCTAATGATGGCCAGTTCTCCCTAGTTATATCCATCGAATTAGGAAGTAAACGCTAAAGAAATAATCGAAAATGTTTTACGCAAGTAGGAAGTTCTCCGGGCAAGAACAGGTATCTCTAGCCTAACCTCCAGATTTCTAATGATGGCCAGTTCTCCCTAGCTATATCCATCGAATTAGGAAGTAAACGACAAAGAAATAATCGAAAAAGGTTTACGCAAGTGTGAAGTTCTCCGGACAAGAATAGGTATCTCTAGCCTAACCTCAAGATTCCTAATGATGGCCAGTTCTCCCTAGCTATATCCATCGAATTAGGAAGTAAACGCTAAAGAAATAATCGAAAATGGTTTACGCAAGTGGGAAGTTCTCCGGACAAGAATAGGTATATCTAGCCTAACCTCCAGATTCCTAATGATGGCCAGTTCTCCTTAGCTATATCCATCGAATTAGGAAGTAAACGACAAAGAAATAATCGAAAATTGTTTACGCAAGTGGGAAGTTCTCCGGACAAGAATAGGTATCTCTAGCCTAACCTCAAGATTCCTAATGATGGCCAGTTCTCCCTAGCTATATCTATCGAATTAGGAAGTAAACGCTAATGAAATAATCGAAAATGTTTTACGCTAGTAGGAAGTTCTCCGGGCAAGAACAGGTATCTCTAGCCTAACCTCCAGATTTCTAATGATGGCCAGTTCTCCCTAGCTATATCCATCAAATTAGGAAGTAAACGACAAAGAAATAATCGAAAAAGGTTTACGCAAGTGGGACGTTCTCCGGACAAGAATAGGTATCTCTAGCCTAACCTCAAGATTCCTAATGATGGCCAGTTCTCCCTAGCTATATCCATCGAATTAGGAAGTAAACGCTAAAGAAATAATCGAAAATGGTTTACGCAAGTGGGAAAATCTCCTGACAAGAATAGGTATCTCTAGCCTAACCTCCAGATTCCTAATGATGGCCAGTTCTCCCTAGCTATATCCATCGAATTAGGAAGTAAACGCTAAAGAAATAATCGAAAATAGTTTACGCAAGTGGGAAGTTCTCCGGACAAGAATAGTTATCTCTAGCCTAACCTCCAGATTCCTAATGATGGCCAGTTCTCCCTAGCTATATCCATCGAATTAGGAAGTAGACGCTAAAGAAATAATCGAAAATGGTTTACGCAAGTGGGAAGTTCTCCCTACAAGAATAGGTATCTCTAGCCTAACCTTCAGATTCCTAATGCAGGCCAGTTCTTCCTAGCTATATCCATCGAATTAGGAAGTAAACGGTAAAGACATATTCGAAAATGGTTTACGCAAGTAGGAATACAATGAAGTTCTCCGGGCAATAATAGGTATCTCTAGAATAACCTCCAGATTCCTAATGATGGCCAGTTCTCCCTAGCTATATCCATCGAATTAGGAAGTAAACGTTAAAGAAATATTCGGAAATGGTTTACGCAAGTAAGAATACAATGAAGTTCTCCGGGCAAGAATAGATATATCTAACCTAACCTCCAGATTTCTAATAATGGCCAGTTCTCCCTAGCTATATTCAACGAATTAGGAAGTAAACGCTAAAGAAATATTCGAAAATGGTTTACGCAAGTAGGAATACAATGAAATTCTCCGGGCAATAATAGGTATCTCTAGAATAACCTCCAGATTCCTAATGATGGTCAGTTCTCCCTAGCTACATCCATCGAATTAGGAAGTAAACGTTAAAGAAATATTCGTAAATGGTTTACGCAAGTAGGAATACAATGAATTTCTCCGGGCAAGAATAGGTATATCTAAACTAACCTCCAGATTTCTAATGATGGCCAATTCTCCCTAGCTTTATTCATCGAATTAGGAAGTAAACGCTAAAGAAATAATCGAAAATAGTTTACGCAAGTAGGAATACAATGAAGTTCTCCGGACAAGAATAGGTATCTCTAGCCTAACCTCCAGATTCCTAATGATGGCCAGTTCTCCCTAGCTGTATTCATCGAATTAGGTAGCAAACGCTAAAGAAATAATCGAAAATGGTTTACGCAAGTAGGAATACAATGAAATTCTCCGGGCAATAATAGGTATCTCTAGCCTAACCTCCAGATTCCTAATGATGGCCAGTTCTCCCTAGCTATATCCATCGAATTAGGAAGTAAACGTTAAAGAAATAATCGAAAATAGTTTACGCAAATAGGAATACAATGAAATTCTCCGGGCAATAATAGGTATCTCTAGCCTAACCTCCAGATTCCTAATGATTGCCAGTTCTTCCTAGCTATATCCATCGAATTAGGAAGTAAACGTTAAAGAAATAATCGAAAATGGTTTACGCAAGTAGGAAGTTCTCCGGGCAAGAATAGGTATCTCTAACCTAACCTCCAGATTCCTAATGATGGCCAGTTCTTCCTAGCTATATCCATCGAATTAGGAAGTAAACGCTAAAGAAATAATCGAAAATGGTTTACGCAAGTAGGAAGTTCTCCGGGCAAGAATAGGTATCTCTAGCCTAACCTCCAGATTTCTAATGATGGCCAGTTCTTCCTAGCTATATCCATCGAATTAGGAAGTAAACGCTAAAGAAATAATCGAAAATCGTTTACGCAAGTAGGAAGTTTTCCGGGCAAGAATAGGTATCTCTAGCCTAACCTCCAGATTCCTAATGATGGCCAGTTCTCCCTAGCTATATCCATCGAATTAGGAAGTAATCGCTAAAGAAATAATCGAAAATGGTTTACGCAAGTGGGAAGTTCTCCGGACAAGAATAGGTATCTCTAGCCTAACCTCCAGATACCTAATGATGGCCAGTTCTCCCTAGCTATATCCATCGAATTAGGAAGTATACGTTAAA
The DNA here is from genome assembly GCA_036971475.1 of Prosapia bicincta. Lineage (NCBI taxonomy): Eukaryota > Metazoa > Arthropoda > Insecta > Hemiptera > Cercopidae > Prosapia > Prosapia bicincta. The sequence goes on from JBAIZL010000002.1 coordinate 238,177,216, forward strand.
GAAATAATCGAAAATGGTTTACGTAAGTAGGAATACAATGAAATTCTCCGGGCAATAATAGGTATCTCTAGCCTAACCTCCAGATTTCTAATGATGGCCAGTTCTTCCTAGCTATATCCATCGAATTAGGAAGTAAACGCTAAAGAAATAATCGAAAATGGTTTACGCAAGTAGGAATACAATGAAATTCTCCGGGCAATAATAGGTATCTCTAGAATAACCTCCAGATTCCTAATGATGGCCAGTTCTACCTAGCTATATCCATCGAATTAGGAAGTAAACGTTAAAGAAATATTCGGAAATGGTTTTCGCAAGTAGGAATACAATGAATTTATCCGGGCAAGAATAGGTATATCTAAACTAACCTCCAGATTTCTAATGACGGCCAGTTCTCCCTAGCTATATTCATCGAATTAGGTAGCAAACGCTAAAGAAATAATCGAAAATGGTTTACGCAAGTAGGAAGTTCTCCGGGCAAGAATAGGTATCTCTAGCCTAACCTCCAGATTCCTAATGATGGCCAGTTCTCCTTAGCTATATCCATCGAATTAGGAAGTAAACGACAAAGAAATAATCGAAAATTGTTTACGCAAGTGGGAAGTTCTCCGGACAAGAATAGGTATATCTAGCCTAACCTCCAGATTCCTAATGATGGCCAGTTCTCCCTAGCTATATCCATCGAATTAGGAAGTAAACGCTAAAGAAATAATCGAAAATGGTTTACGCAAGTGGGAAAATCTCCTGACAAGAATAGGTATCTCTAGCCTAACCTCCAGATTCCTAATGATGGCCAGTTCTCCCTAGCTATATCCATCGAATTAGGAAGTAAACGCTAAAGAAATAATCGAAAATGGTTTACGCAAGTGGGAAGTTCTCCGGACAAGAATAGGTATCTCTAGCCTAACCTCCAGATTTCTAATGATGGCCAGTTCTCCCTAGTTATATCCATCGAATTAGGAAGTAAACGCTAAAGAAATAATCGAAAATGTTTTACGCAAGTAGGAAGTTCTCCGGGCAAGAACAGGTATCTCTAGCCTAACCTCCAGATTTCTAATGATGGCCAGTTCTCCCTAGCTATATCCATCGAATTAGGAAGTAAACGACAAAGAAATAATCGAAAAAGGTTTACGCAAGTGTGAAGTTCTCCGGACAAGAATAGGTATCTCTAGCCTAACCTCAAGATTCCTAATGATGGCCAGTTCTCCCTAGCTATATCCATCGAATTAGGAAGTAAACGCTAAAGAAATAATCGAAAATGGTTTACGCAAGTGGGAAGTTCTCCGGACAAGAATAGGTATATCTAGCCTAACCTCCAGATTCCTAATGATGGCCAGTTCTCCTTAGCTATATCCATCGAATTAGGAAGTAAACGACAAAGAAATAATCGAAAATTGTTTACGCAAGTGGGAAGTTCTCCGGACAAGAATAGGTATCTCTAGCCTAACCTCAAGATTCCTAATGATGGCCAGTTCTCCCTAGCTATATCCATCGAATTAGGAAGTAAACGCTAATGAAATAATCGAAAATGTTTTACGCTAGTAGGAAGTTCTCCGGGCAAGAACAGGTATCTCTAGCCTAACCTCCAGATTTCTAATGATGGCCAGTTCTCCCTAGCTATATCCATCGAATTAGGAAGTAAACGACAAAGAAATAATCGAAAAAGGTTTACGCAAGTGGGAAAATCTCCTGACAAGAATAGGTATCTCTAGCCTAACCTCCAGATTCCTAATGATGGCCAGTTCTCCCTAGCTATATCCATCGAATTAGGAAGTAAACGCTAAAGAAATAATCGAAAATAGTTTACGCAAGTGGGAAGTTCTCCGGACAAGAATAGGTATCTCTAGCCTAACCTCCAGATTCCTAATGATGGCCAGTTCTCCCTAGCTATATCCATCGAATTAGGAAGTAGACGCTAAAGAAATAATCGAAAATGGTTTACGCAAGTGGGAAGTTCTCCGGACAAGAATAGGTATCTCTAGCCTAACCTCCAGATTCCTAATGATGGCCAGTTCTCCCTAGCTATATCCATCGAATTAGGAAGTAGACGCTAAAGAAATAATCGAAAATGGTTTACGCAAGTGGGAAGTTCTCCGGACAAGAATAGGTATCTCTAGCCTAACCTTCAGATTCCTAATGCAGGCCAGTTCTTCCTAGCTATATCCATCGAATTAGGAAGTAAACGGTAAAGAAATAATCGAAAATGGTTTACGCAAGTAGGAATACAATGAAGTTCTCCGAGCAAGAATAGGTATCTCTAGTCTAACCTCCAGATTCCTAATGATGGCCAGTTGTCCCTAGCTATATTCATCGAATTAGGAAGTAAACGTTAAAGAAATATTCGGAAATGGTTTACGCAAGTAGGAATATAATGAGGTTCTCCGGGCAAGAATAGGTATATCTAACCTAACCTCCAGATTTCTAATAATGGCCAGTTCTCCCTAGCTATATCCATCGAATTAGGAAGTAAACGGTAAAGAAATAATCGAAAATGGTTTACGCAAGTAGGAATACAATGAAATTCTCCGGGCAATAATAGGTATCTCTAGAATAACCTCCAGATTCCTAATGATGGCCAGTTCTCCCTAGCTATATCCATCGAATTAGGAAGTAAACGCTAAAGAAATAATCGAAAATGGTTTACGCAAGTAGGAATACAATGAAATTCTCCGGGCAATAATAGGTATCTCTAGAATAACCTCCAGGTTCCTAATGATGGCCAGTTCTCCCTAGCTATATCCATCGAATTAGGAAGTAAACGTTAAAGAAATATTCGGAAATGGTTTACGCAAGTAGGAATATAATGAAGTTCTCCGGGCAAGAATAGGTATATCTAAACTAACCTCCAGATTTCTAATGACGGCCAGTTCTCCCTAGCTATATTCATCGAATTAGGTAGCAAAAGCTAAAGAAATAATCGAAAATGGTTTACGCAAGTAAGAAGTTCTCCGGGCAAGAATAGGTATCTCTAGCCTAACCTCCAGATTCCTAATGATGGCCAGTTCTCCTTAGCTATATCCATCGAATTAGGAAGTAAACGCTAAAGAAATAATCGAAAATGGTTTACGCAAGTAGGAAGTTCTCCGGGTAAGAATAGGTATCTCTAGCATAAGCTCCAGATTCCTAATGATGGCCAGTTCTCCCTAGCTATATCCATCGAATTAGGAAGTAAACGCTAAAGAAATAATCGAAAATGGTTTACGCAAGTAGGAATACAATGAAATTCTCCGGGCAATAATAGGTATCTCTAGCCTAACCTCCATATTCCTAATGATGACCAGTTCTCCCTAGCTATATCCATCGAATTAGGAAGTAAACGCTAAAGAAATAATCGAAAATGGTTTACGCAAGTAAGAATACAATGAAATTCTCCGGGCAATAATAGGTATCTCTAGCCTACCCTCCAGATTTCTAATGATGGCCAGTTCTTCCTAGCTATATCCATCGAATTAGGAAGTAAACGCTAAAGAAAAAATCGAAAATGGTTTACGCAAGTAGGAATACAATGAAATTCTCCGGGCAATAATAGGTATCTCTAGCCTAACCTCCAGATTTCTAATGATGGCCAGTTCTTCCTAGCTATATCCATCGATTTAGGAAGTAAACGCTAAAGAAATAATCGAAAATGGTTTAGCAAGTAGGAAGTTCTCCGGGCAAGAATAGGTATCTTTAGCCTAACCTCAATATTCCTAATGATGGCCAGTTCTCCCTAGCTATATCCATCGAATTAGGAAGTAAACGCTAAAGAAATAATCGAAAATGGTTTACGCAAGTAGGAATACAATGAAATTCTCCGGGCAATAATAGGTATCTCTAGCCTAACCTCCAGATTTCTAATGATGGCCAGTTCTTCCTAGCTATATCCATCGATTTAGGAAGTAAACGCTAAAGAAATAATCGAAAATGGTTTACGCAAGTAGGAATACAATGAAATTCTCCGGGCAATAATAGGTATCTCTAGCCTAACCTCCAGATTTCTAATGATGGCCAGTTCTTCCTAGCTATATCCATCGAATTAGGAAGTAAACGCTAAAGAAATAATCGAAAATGGTTTACGCAAGTAGGAATACAATGAAATTCTCCGGGCAATAATAGGTATCTCTAGCCTAACCTCCAGATTCCTAATGATGGCCAGTTCTTCCTAACTATATCCATCGAATTAGGAAGTAAACGTTAAAGCAATAATCGAAAATGGTTTACGCAACAAGGAATACAATGAAATTCTCCGGGCAATAATAGGTATCTCTAGCCTAACCTCCAGATTTCTAATGATGGCCAGTTCTTCCTAGCTATATCCATCGAATTAGGAAGTAAACGCTAAAGAAATAATCGAAAATGGTTTACGCAAGTGGGAAGTTCTCCGGACAAGAATAGGTATCTCTAGCCTAACCTCCAGATTCCTAATGATGGCCATTTCTTCCTAGCTATATCCATCGAATTAGGAAGTAAACGCTTAAGATATAATCGAAAATGGTTTACGCAAGTAGGAAGTTCTCCGGGCAAGAATAGGTATCTCTAACCTAACCTCCAGATTCCTAATGATGGCCAGTTCTTCCTAGCTATATCCATCGAATTAGGAAGTAAACGCTAAAGAAATAATCGAAAGTGGTTTACGCAAGTAGGAAGTTCTCCGGGCAAGAATAGGTATCTCTAGCCTAACCTCCAGATTTCTAATGATGGCCAGTTCTTCCTAGCTATATCCATCGAATTAGGAAGTAAACGCTAAAGAAATAATCGAAAATGGTTTACGCAAGTAGGAAGTTCTCCGGGCAAGAATAGGTATCTCTAGCCTAACCTCCAGATTTCTAATGATGGCCAGTTCTTCCTAGCTATATCCATCGAATTAGGAAGTAAACGCTAAAGAAATAATCAAAAATGGTTTGCGCAAGTAGGAATACAATGAAATTCTTTGGGCAATAATAGGTATCTCTAGAATAACCTCCAGATTCCTAATGATGGCCAGTTCTCCCTAGCTATATCCATCGAATTAGGAAGTAAACGTTAAAGAAATATTCGGAAATGGTTTACGCAAGTAGGAATACAATGAATTTCTCCGGGCAAGAATAGGTATATCTAAACTAACCTCCAGATTTCTAATGATGGCCAGTTCTCCCTAGCTATATTCATCGAATTAGGTAGCAAACGCTAAAGAAATAATCGAAAATGGTTTACGCAAGTAGGAAGTTCTCCGGGCAAGAGTAGGTATCTCTAGCCTAACCTCCAGATTCCTAATGATGGCCAGTTCTCCCTAGCTATATCCATCGAATTAGGAAGTAAACGCTAAAGAAATAATCGAAAATGGTTTACGCAAGTAGGAAGTTCTCCGGGCAAGAATAGGTATCTCTAGCATAAGCTCCAGATTCCTAATGATGGCCAGTTCTCCCTAGCTATATCCATCGAATTAGGAAGTAAACGTTAAAGAAATAATCGAAAATGGTATACGCAAGTAGGAATACAATGAAATTCTCCGGGCAATAATAGGTATCTCTAGCCTAACCTCCAGATTTCTAATGATGGCCAGTTCTTCCTAGCTATATCCATCGAATTAGGAAGTAAACGCCTTAGAAATAATCGAAAATGGTTTACGCAAGTAGGAAGTTCTCCGGGCAAGATTAGGTATCTCTAGCCTAACCTCCAGATTCCTAATGATGGCCATTTCTTCCTAGCTATATCCATCGAATTAGGAAGTAAACGCTTAAGAAATAATCGAAAATGGTTTACGCAAGTAGGAAGTTCTCCGGGCAAGAATAGGTATCTCTAGCATAACCTCCAGATTCCTAATGATGGCCAGTTCTTCCTAGCTATATCCATCGAATTAGGAAGTAAACGCTAAAGAAATAATCGAAAATGGTTTACGCAAGTAGGAAGTTTTCCGGGCAAGAATAGGTATCTCTAGCCTAACCTCCAGATTCCTAATGATGGCCAGTTCTCCCTAGTTATATCCATCGAATTAGGAAGTAAACGCTAAAGAAATAATCGAAAATGTTTTACGCAAGTAGGAAGTTCTCCGGGCAAGAACAGGTATCTCTAGCCTAACCTCCAGATTTCTAATGATGGCCAGTTCTCCCTAGCTATATCCATCGAATTAGGAAGTAAACGACAAAGAAATAATCGAAAATGGTTTACGCAAGTGGGAAGTTCTCCGAACAAGAATAGGTATCTCTAGCCTAACCTCAAGATTCCTAATGATGGCCAGTTCTCCCTAGCTATATCCATCGAATTAGGAAGTAAACGCTAAAGAAATAATCGAAAATGGTTTACGCAAGTGGGAAGTTCTCCGGACAAGAATAGGTATATCTAGCCTAACCTCCAGATTCCTAATGATGGCCAGTTCTCCTTAGCTATATCCATCGAATTAGGAAGTAAACGACAAAGAAATAATCGAAAATGGTTTACGCAAGTGGGAAGTTCTCCGGACAAGAATAGGTATCTCTAGCCTAACCTCAAGATTCCTAATGATGGCCAGTTCTCCCTAGCTATATCCATCGAATTAGGAAGTAAACGCTAATGAAATAATCGAAAATGTTTTACGCTAGTAGGAAGTTCTCCGGGCAAGAACAGGTATCTCTAGCCTAACCACCAGATTTCTAATGATGGCCAGTTCTCCCTAGCTATATACATCGAATTAGGAAGTAAACGACAAAGAAATAATCGAAAAAGGTTTACGCAAGTGGGAAGTTCTCCGGACAAGAATAGGTATCTCTAGCCTAACCTCAAGATTCCTAATGATGGCCAGTTCTCCCTAGCTATATCCATCGAATTAGGAAGTAAACGGTAAAGAAATAATCGAAAATGGTTTACGCAAGTGGGAAAATCTCCTGACAAGAATAGGTATCTCTAGCCTAACCTCCAGATTCCTAATGATGGCCAGTTCTCCCTAGCTATATCCATCGAATTAGGAAGTAAACGCTAAAGAAATAATCGAAAATAGTTTACGCAAGTGGGAAGTTCTCCGGACAAGAATAGGTATCTCTAGCCTAACCTCCAGATTCCTAATGATGGCCAGTTCTCCCTACCTATATCCATCGAATTAGGAAGTAGACGCTAAAGAAATAATCGAAAATGGTTTACGCAAGTGGGAAGTTCTCCGGACAAGAATAGGTATCTCTAGCCTAACCTCCAGATTCCTAATGATGGCCATTTCTTCCTAGCTATATCCATCGAATTAGGAAGTAAACGCTTAAGATATAATCGAAAATGGTTTACGCAAGTAGGAAGTTCTCCGGGCAAGAATAGGTATCTCTAACCTAACCTCCAGATTCCTAATGATGGCCAGTTCTTCCTAGCTATATCCATCGAATTAGGAAGTAAACGCTAAAGAAATAATCGAAAGTGGTTTACGCAAGTAGGAAGTTCTCCGGGCAAGAATAGGTATCTCTAGCCTAACCTCCAGATTTCTAATGATGGCCAGTTCTTCCTAGCTATATCCATCGAATTAGGAAGTAAACGCTAAAGAAATAATCGAAAATGGTTTACGCAAGTAGGAAGTTCTCCGGGCAAGAATAGGTATCTCTAGCCTAACCTCCAGATTCCTAATGATGGCCAGTTCTCCCTAGCTATATCCATCGAATTAGGAAGTAGACGCTAAAGAAATAATCGAAAATGGTTTACGCAAGTGGGAAGTTCTCCGGACAAGAATAGGTATCTCTAGCCTAACCTCCAGATTCCTAATGATGGCCATTTCTTCCTAGCTATATCCATCGAATTAGGAAGTAAACGCTTAAGATATAATCGAAAATGGTTTACGCAAGTAGGAAGTTCTCCGGGCAAGAATAGGTATCTCTAACCTAACCTCCAGATTCCTAATGATGGCCAGTTCTTCCTAGCTATATCCATCGAATTAGGAAGTAAACGCTAAAGAAATAATCGAAAGTGGTTTACGCAAGTAGGAAGTTCTCCGGGCAAGAATAGGTATCTCTAGCCTAACCTCCAGATTTCTAATGATGGCCAGTTCTTCCTAGCTATATCCATCGAATTAGGAAGTAAACGCTAAAGAAATAATCGAAAATGGTTTACGCAAGTAGGAAGTTCTCCGGGCAAGAATAGGTATCTCTAGCCTAACCTCCAGATTTCTAATGATGGCCAGTTCTTCCTAGCTATATCCATCGAATTAGGAAGTAAACGCTAAAGAAATAATCAAAAATGGTTTGCGCAAGTAGGAATACAATGAAATTCTTTGGGCAATAATAGGTATCTCTAGAATAACCTCCAGATTCCTAATGATGGCCAGTTCTCCCTAGCTATATCCATCGAATTAGGAAGTAAACGTTAAAGAAATATTCGGAAATGGTTTACGCAAGTAGGAATACAATGAATTTCTCCGGGCAAGAATAGGTATATCTAAACTAACCTCCAGATTTCTAATGATGGCCAGTTCTCCCTAGCTATATTCATCGAATTAGGTAGCAAACGCTAAAGAAATAATCGAAAATGGTTTACGCAAGTAGGAAGTTCTCCGGGCAAGAATAGGTATCTCTAGCCTAACCTCCAGATTCCTAATGATGGCCAGTTCTCCCTAGCTATATCCATCGAATTAGGAAGTAAACGCTAAAGAAATAATCGAAAATGGTTTACGCAAGTAGGAAGTTCTCCGGGCAAGAATAGGTATCTCTAGCATAAGCTCCAGATTCCTAATGATGGCCAGTTCTCCCTAGCTATATCCATCGAATTAGGAAGTAAACGTTAAAGAAATAATCGAAAATGGTATACGCAAGTAGGAATACAATGAAATTCTCCGGGCAATAATAGGTATCTCTAGCCTAACCTCCAGATTTCTAATGATGGCCAGTTCTTCCTAGCTATATCCATCGAATTAGGAAGTAAACGCCTTAGAAATAATCGAAAATGGTTTACGCAAGTAGGAAGTTCTCCGGGCAAGATTAGGTATCTCTAGCCTAACCTCCAGATTCCTAATGATGGCCATTTCTTCCTAGCTATATCCATCGAATTAGGAAGTAAACGCTTAAGAAATAATCGAAAATGGTTTACGCAAGTAGGAAGTTCTCCGGGCAAGAATAGGTATCTCTAGCATAACCTCCAGATTCCTAATGATGGCCAGTTCTTCCTAGCTATATCCATCGAATTAGGAAGTAAACGCTAAAGAAATAATCGAAAATGGTTTACGCAAGTAGGAAGTTTTCCGGGCAAGAATAGGTATCTCTAGCCTAACCTCCAGATTCCTAATGATGGCCAGTTCTCCCTAGTTATATCCATCGAATTAGGAAGTAAACGCTAAAGAAATAATCGAAAATGTTTTACGCAAGTAGGAAGTTCTCCGGGCAAGAACAGGTATCTCTAGCCTAACCTCCAGATTTCTAATGATGGCCAGTTCTCCCTAGCTATATCCATCGAATTAGGAAGTAAACGACAAAGAAATAATCGAAAATGGTTTACGCAAGTGGGAAGTTCTCCGAACAAGAATAGGTATCTCTAGCCTAACCTCAAGATTCCTAATGATGGCCAGTTCTCCCTAGCTATATCCATCGAATTAGGAAGTAAACGCTAAAGAAATAATCGAAAATGGTTTACGCAAGTGGGAAGTTCTCCGGACAAGAATAGGTATATCTAGCCTAACCTCCAGATTCCTAATGATGGCCAGTTCTCCTTAGCTATATCCATCGAATTAGGAAGTAAACGACAAAGAAATAATCGAAAATGGTTTACGCAAGTGGGAAGTTCTCCGGACAAGAATAGGTATCTCTAGCCTAACCTCAAGATTCCTAATGATGGCCAGTTCTCCCTAGCTATATCCATCGAATTAGGAAGTAAACGCTAATGAAATAATCGAAAATGTTTTACGCTAGTAGGAAGTTCTCCGGGCAAGAACAGGTATCTCTAGCCTAACCACCAGATTTCTAATGATGGCCAGTTCTCCCTAGCTATATACATCGAATTAGGAAGTAAACGACAAAGAAATAATCGAAAAAGGTTTACGCAAGTGGGAAGTTCTCCGGACAAGAATAGGTATCTCTAGCCTAACCTCAAGATTCCTAATGATGGCCAGTTCTCCCTAGCTATATCCATCGAATTAGGAAGTAAACGGTAAAGAAATAATCGAAAATGGTTTACGCAAGTGGGAAAATCTCCTGACAAGAATAGGTATCTCTAGCCTAACCTCCAGATTCCTAATGATGGCCAGTTCTCCCTAGCTATATCCATCGAATTAGGAAGTAAACGCTAAAGAAATAATCGAAAATAGTTTACGCAAGTGGGAAGTTCTCCGGACAAGAATAGGTATCTCTAGCCTAACCTCCAGATTCCTAATGATGGCCAGTTCTCCCTAGCTATATCCATCGAATTAGGAAGTAGACGCTAAAGAAATAATCGAAAATGGTTTACGCAAGTGGGAAGTTCTCCGGACAAGAATAGGTATCTCTAGCCTAACCTTCAGATTCCTAATGCAGGCCAGTTCTTCCTAGCTATATCCATCGAATTAGGAAGTAAACGGTAAAGAAATAATCGAAAATGGTTTACGCAAGTAGGAATACAATGAAGTTCTCCGGGCAAGAATAGGTATCTCTAGTCTAACCTCCAGATTCCTAATGATGGCCAGTTCTCCCTAGCTATATCCATCGAATTAGGAAGTAAACGTTAAAGAAATATTCGGAAATGGTTTACGCAAGTAGGAATACAATGAAGTTCTCCGGGCAAGAATAGGTATATCTAACTTAACCTCCAGATTTCTAATGATGGCCAGTTCTCCCTAGCTATATTCATCGAATTAGGAAGTAAACGCTAAAGAAATAATCGAAAATGGTTTACGCAAATAGGAATACAATGAAATTCTCCGGACAATAATAGGTATCTCTAGCCTAACCTCCAGATTCCTAATGATGGCCAGTTCTCCCTAACTATATCCATCGAATTAGGAAGTAAACGTTAAAGAAATATTCGGAAATGGTTTACGCAAGTAGGAATATAATGAAGTTCTCCGGACAAGAATAGGTATATCTAACCTAACCTCCAGATTTCTAATAATGGCCAGTTCTCCCTAGCTATATTCAACGAATTAGGAAGTAAACGCTAAAGAAATAATCGAAAATGGTTTACGCAAGTAGGAATACAATGAAATTCTCCGGGCAAGAATAGGTATCTCTAGCCTAACCTCCAGATTTCTAATAATGGCCAGTTCTCCCTAGCTATATTCAACGAATTAGGAAGTAAACGCTAAAGAAATAATCGAAAATGGTTTACGCAAGTAGGAATACAATGAAATTCTCCGGGCAATAATAGGTATCTCTAGAATAACCTCCAGATTCCTAATGATGGCCAGTTCTCCCTAGCTATATCCATCGAATTAGGAAGTAAACGTTAAAGAAATATTCGGAAATGGTTTACGCAAGTAGGAATACAATGAAGTTCTCCGGGCAAGAATAGGTATCTCTAGTCTAACCTCCAGATTCCTAATGATGGCCAGTTCTCCCTAGCTATATCCATCGAATTAGGAAGTAAACGTTAAAGAAATATTCGGAAATGGTTTACGCAAGTAGGAATACAATGAAGTTCTCCGGGCAAGAATAGGTATATCTAACTTAACCTCCAGATTTCTAATGATGGCCAGTTCTCCCTAGCTATATTCATCGAATTAGGAAGTAAACGCTAAAGAAATAATCGAAAATGGTTTACGCAAATAGGAATACAATGAAATTCTCCGGACAATAATAGGTATCTCTAGCCTAACCTCCAGATTCCTAATGATGGCCAGTTCTCCCTAACTATATCCATCGAATTAGGAAGTAAACGTTAAAGAAATATTCGGAAATGGTTTACGCAAGTAGGAATATAATGAAGTTCTCCGGACAAGAATAGGTATATCTAACCTAACCTCCAGATTTCTAATAATGGCCAGTTCTCCCTAGCTATATTCAACGAATTAGGAAGTAAACGCTAAAGAAATAATCGAAAATGGTTTACGCAAGTAGGAATACAATGAAATTCTCCGGGCAAGAATAGGTATCTCTAGCCTAACCTCCAGATTTCTAATAATGGCCAGTTCTCCCTAGCTATATTCAACGAATTAGGAAGTAAACGCTAAAGAAATAATCGAAAATGGTTTACGCAAGTAGGAATACAATGAAATTCTCCGGGCAATAATAGGTATCTCTAGAATAACCTCCAGATTCCTAATGATGGCCAGTTCTCCCTAGCTATATCCATCGAATTAGGAAGTAAACGTTAAAGAAATATTCGGAAATGGTTTACGCAAGTAGGAATACAATGAATTTCTCCGGGCAAGAATTGGTATATCTAAACTAACCTCCAGATTTCTAATGATGGGCAGTTCTCCCTAGCTATATTCATCGAATTAGGTAGCAAACGCTAAAGAAATAATCGAAAATGGTTTACGCAAGTAGGAAGTTCTCCGGGCAAGAATAGGTATCTCTAGCCTAACCTCCAGATTCCTAATGATGGCCAGTTCTCCCTAGCTATATCCATCGAATTAGGAAGTAAACGCTAAAGAAATAATCGAAAATGGTTTACGCAAGTAGGAAGTTCTCCGGGCAAGAATAGGTATCTCTAGCATAAGCTCCAGATTCCTAATGATGGCCAGTTCTCCCTAGCTATATCCATCGAATTAGGAAGTAAACGCTAAAGAAATAATCGAAAATGGTTTACGCAAGTAGGAATACAATGAAATTCTCCGGGCAATAATAGGTATCTCTAGCCTAACCTCCATATTCCTAATGATGGCCAGTTCTCCCTAGCTATATCCATCGAATTAGGAAGTAAACGCTAAAGAAATAATCGAAAATGGTTTACGCAAGTAAGAATACAATGAAATTCTCCGGGCAATAATAGGTATCTCTAGCCTAACCTCCAGATTTCTAATGATGGCCAGTTCTTCCTAGCTATATCCATCGAATTAGGAAGTAAACGCTAAAGAAATAATCGAAAATGGTTTACGCAAGTAGGAATACAATGAAATTCTCCGGGCAATAATAGGTATCTCTAGCCTAACCTCCAGATTCCTAATGATGGCCAGTTCTTCCTAACTATATCCATCGAATTAGGAAGTAAACGCTAAAGCAATAATCGAAAATGGTTTACGTAAGTAGGAATACAATGAAATTCTCCGGGCAATAATAGGTATCTCTAGCCTAACCTCCAGATTTCTAATGATGGCCAGTTCTTCCTAGCTATATCCATCGAATTAGGAAGTAAACGCTAAAGAAATAATCGAAAATGGTTTACGCAAGTGGGAAGTTCTCCCGACAAGAATAGGTATCTCTAGCCTAACCTACAGATTCCTAATGATGGCCATTTCTTCCTAGCTATATCCATCGAATTTGGAAGTAAACGCTTAAGAAATAATCGAAAATGGTTTACGCAAGTAGGAAGTTCTCCGGGCAAGAATAGGTATCTCTAACCTAACCTCCAGATTCCTAATGATGGCCAGTTCTTCCTAGCTATATCCATCGAATTAGGAAGTAAACGCTAAAGACATAATCGAAAATGGTTTACGCAAGTAGGAAGTTCTCCGGGCAAGAATAGGTATCTCTAGCCTAACCTCCAGATTTCTAATGATGGCCAGTTCTTCCTAGCTATATCCATCGAATTAGGAAGTAAACGCTAAAGAAATAATCGAAAATGGTTTACGCAAGTAGGAAGTTTTCCGGGCAAGAATAAGTATCTCTACCCTAACCTCCAGATTCCTAATGATGGCCAGTTCTCCCTAGCTATATCCATCGAATTAGGAAGTAAACGCTAAAGAAATAATCGAAAATGGTTTACGCAAGTAGGAATACAATGAAATTCTCCGGGCAATAATAGGTATCTCTAGCCTAACCTCCAGATTTCTAATGATGGCCAGTTCTTCCTAGCTATATCCATCGAATTAGGAAGTAAACGCTAAAGAAATAATCAAAAATGGTTTACGCAAGTAGGAATACAATGAAATTCTCCGGGCAATAATAGGTATCTCTAGAATAACCTCCAGATTCCTAATGATGGCCAGTTCTCCCTAGCTATATCCATCGAATTAGGAAGTAAACGTTAAAAAAATATTCGGAAATGGTTTACGCAAGTAGGAATACAATGAATTTCTCCGGGCAAGAATAGGTATATCTAAACTAACCTCCAGATTTCTAATGATGGCCAGTTCTCCCTAGCTATATTCATCGAATTAGGTAGCAAACGCTAAAGAAATAATCGAAAATGGTTTACGCACGTAGGAAGTTCTCCGGGCAAGAATAGGTATCTCTAGCATAAGCTCCGGATTCCTAATGATGGCCAGTTCTCCCTAGCTATATCCATCGAATTAGGAAGTAAACGCTAAAGAAATAATCGAAAATGGTTTACGCAAGTAGGAATACAATGAAATTATCCGGGCAATAATAGGTATCTCTAGCCTAACCTCCAGATTTCTAATGATGGCCAGTTCTTCCTAGCTATATCCATCGAATTAGGAAGTAAACGCTAAAGAAATAATCGGAAATGGTTTACGCAAGTAGGAATACAATGAAATTCTCCGGGCAATAATAGGTATCTCTAGCCTAACCTCCAGATTTCTAATGATGGCCAGTTCTTCCTAGCTATATCCATCGAATTAGGAAGTAAACGCTTAAGAAATAATCGAAAATGGTTTACGCAAGTAGGAAGTTCTCCGGGGAAGAATAGGTATCTCTAGCATAACCTCCAGATTCCTAATGATGGCCAGTTCTTCCTAGCTATATCCATCGAATTAGGAAGTAAACGCTAAAGAAATAATCGAAAATGGTTTACGCAAGTAGGAAGTTCTCCGGGCAAGAATAGGTATCTCTAGCCTAACCTCCAGATTTCTAATAATGGCCAGTTCTTCCTAGCTATATCTATCGAATTAGGAAGTAAACGCGAAAGAAATAATCGAAAATGGTTTACGCAAGTTGGAAGTTTTCCGGGCAAGAATAGGTATCTCTAGCCTAACCTCCAGATTCCTAATGATGGCCAGTTCTCCCTAGCTATATCCATCGAATTAGGAAGTAAACGCTAAAGAAATAATCGAAAATGGTTTAGTAAGTAGGAAGTTCTCCGGGCAAGAATAGGTATCTCTAGCCTAACCTCCATATTCCTAATGATGTCCAGTTCTCCCTAGCTATATCCATCGAATTAAGAAGTAAACGCTAAAGAAATAATCGAAAATGGTTTACGCAAGTAAGAATACAATGAAATTCTCCGGGCAATAATAGGTATCTCTAGCCTAACCTCCAGATTTCTAATGATGGCCAGTTCTTCCTAGCTATATCCATCGAATTAGGAAGTAAACGCTAAAGAAATAATCGAAAATGGTTTACGCAAGTAGGAATACAATGAAATTCTCCGGGCAATAATAGGTATCTCTAGCCTAACCTCCAGATTTCTAATGATGGCCAGTTCTTCCTAGCTATATGCATCGATTTAGGAAGTAAACGCTAAAGAAATAGTCGAAAATGGTTTAGCAAGTAGGAGTTCTCCGGGCAAGAATAGGTATCTCTAGCCTAACCTCAATATTCCTAATGATGGCCAGTTCTCCCTAGCTATATCCATCGAATTAGGAAGTAAACGCTAAAGAAATAATCGAAAATGGTTTACGCAAGTAAGAAAACAATGAAATTCTCTGGGCAATAATAGGTATCTCTAGCCTAACCTCCAGATTTCTAATGATGGCCAGTTCTTCCTAGCTATATCCATCGAATTAGGAAGTAAACGCTAAAGAAATACTCGGAAAATGGTTTACGCAAGTAGGAATACAATGAAATTCTCCGGGCAATAATAGGTATCTCTAGCCTAACCTCCAGATTTCTAATGATGGCCAGTTCTTCCTAGCTATATCCATCGATTTAGGAAGTAAACGCTAAAGAAATAATCGAAAATGGTTTACGCAAGTAGGAATACAATGAAATTCTCCGGGCAATAATAGGTATCTCTAGCCTAACCTCCAGATTTCTAATGATGGCCAGTTCTTCCTAGCTATATCCATCGAATTAGGAAGTAAACGCTAAAGAAATAATCAAAAATGATTTACGCAAGTAGGAATACAATGAAATTCTCCGGGCAATAATAGGTATCTCTAGAATAACCTCCAGATTCCTAATGATGGCCAGTTCTCCCTAGCTATATCCATCGAATTAGGAAGTAAACGTTAAAAAAATATTCGGAAATGGTTTACGCAAGTAGGAATACAATGAATTTCTCCGGGCAAGAATAGGTATATCTAAACTAACCTCCAGATTTCTAATGATGGCCAGTTCTCCCTAGCTATATTCATCGAATTAGGTAGCAAACGCTAAAGAAATAATCGAAAATGGTTTACGCACGTAGGAAGTTCTCCGGGCAAGAATAGGTATCTCTAGCATAAGCTCCGGATTCCTAATGATGGCCAGTTCTCCCTAGCTATATCCATCGAATTAGGAAGTAAACGCTAAAGAAATAATCGAAAATGGTTTACGCAAGTAGGAATACAATGAAATTATCCGGGCAATAATAGGTATCTCTAGCCTAACCTCCAGATTTCTAATGATGGCCAGTTCTTCCTAGCTATATCCATCGAATTAGGAAGTAAACGCTAAAGAAATAATCGGAAATGGTTTACGCAAGTAGGAATACAATGAAATTCTCCGGGCAATAATAGGTATCTCTAGCCTAACCTCCAGATTTCTAATGATGGCCAGTTCTTCCTAGCTATATCCATCGAATTAGGAAGTAAACGCTTAAGAAATAATCGAAAATGGTTTACGCAAGTAGGAAGTTCTCCGGGGAAGAATAGGTATCTCTAGCATAACCTCCAGATTCCTAATGATGGCCAGTTCTTCCTAGCTATATCCATCGAATTAGGAAGTAAACGCTAAAGAAATAATCGAAAATGGTTTACGCAAGTAGGAAGTTCTCCGGGCAAGAATAGGTATCTCTAGCCTAACCTCCAGATTTCTAATAATGGCCAGTTCTTCCTAGCTATATCCATCGAATTAGGAAGTAAACGCGAAAGAAATAATCGAAAATGGTTTACGCAAGTTGGAAGTTTTCCGGGCAAGAATAGGTATCTCTAGCCTAACCTCCAGATTCCTAATGATGGCCAGTTCTCCCTAGCTATATCCATCGAATTAGGAAGTAAACGCTAAAGAAATAATCGAAAATGGTTTAGTAAGTAGGAAGTTCTCCGGGCAAGAATAGGTATCTCTAGCCTAACCTCCATATTCCTAATGATGTCCAGTTCTCCCTAGCTATATCCATCGAATTAAGAAGTAAACGCTAAAGAAATAATCGAAAATGGTTTACGCAAGTAAGAATACAATGAAATTCTCCGGGCAATAATAGGTATCTCTAGCCTAACCTCCAGATTTCTAATGATGGCCAGTTCTTCCTAGCTATATCCATCGAATTAGGAAGTAAACGCTAAAGAAATAATCGAAAATGGTTTACGCAAGTAGGAATACAATGAAATTCTCCGGGCAATAATAGGTATCTCTAGCCTAACCTCCAGATTTCTAATGATGGCCAGTTCTTCCTAGCTATATGCATCGATTTAGGAAGTAAACGCTAAAGAAATAGTCGAAAATGGTTTAGCAAGTAGGAGTTCTCCGGGCAAGAATAGGTATCTCTAGCCTAACCTCAATATTCCTAATGATGGCCAGTTCTCCCTAGCTATATCCATCGAATTAGGAAGTAAACGCTAAAGAAATAATCGAAAATGGTTTACGCAAGTAAGAAAACAATGAAATTCTCTGGGCAATAATAGGTATCTCTAGCCTAACCTCCAGATTTCTAATGATGGCCAGTTCTTCCTAGCTATATCCATCGAATTAGGAAGTAAACGCTAAAGAAATACTCGGAAAATGGTTTACGCAAGTAGGAATACAATGAAATTCTCCGGGCAATAATAGGTATCTCTAGCCTAACCTCCAGATTTCTAATGATGGCCAGTTCTTCCTAGCTATATCCATCGATTTAGGAAGTAAACGCTAAAGAAATAATCGAAAATGGTTTACGCAAGTAGGAATACAATGAAATTCTCCGGGCAATAATAGGTATCTCTAGCCTAACCTCCAGATTTCTAATGATGGCCAGTTCTTCCTAGCTATATCCATCGAATTAGGAAGTAAACGCTAAAGAAATAATCGAAAATGGTTTACGCAAGTAGGAATACAATGAAATACTCCGAGCAATAATAGGTATCTCTAGCCTAACCTCCAGATTCCTAATGATGGCCAGTTCTTCCTAACTATATCCATCGAATTAGGAAGTAAACGCTAAAGCAATAATCGAAAATGGTTTACGCAAGTAGGAATACAATGAAATTCTCCGGGCAATAATAGGTATCTCTAGCCTAACCTCCAGATTTCTAATGATGGCCATTTCTTCCTAGCTATATCCATCGAATTAGGAAGTAAACGCTAAAGAAATAATCGAAAATGGTTTACGCAAGTGGGACGTTCTCCGGACAAGAATAGGTATCTCTAGCCTAACCTCCAGATTCCTAATGATGGCCATTTCTTCCTAGCTATATCCATCGAATTAGGAAGTAAACGCTTAAGAAATAATCGAAAATGGTTTACGCAAGTAGGACGTTCTCCGGGCAAGAATAGGTATCTCTAGCATAACCTCCAGATTCCTAATGATGGCCAGTTCCTCCTAGCTATATCCATCGAATTAGGAAGTAAACGCTAAAGAAATAATCGAAAATGGTTTACGCAAGTTGGAAGTTCTCCGGGCAAGAATAGGTATCTCTAGCCTAACCTCCAGATTTCTAATGATGGCCAGTTCTTCCTAGCTATATCCATCGAATTAGGAAGTAAACGCTAAAGAAATAATCGAAAATGGTTTACGCAAGTAGGAAGTTTTCCGGGCAAGAATAGGTATCTCTAGCCTAACCTCCAGATTCCTAATGATGGCCAGTTCTCCCTAGCTATATCCATCGAATTAGGAAGTAAACGCTAAAGAAATAATCGAAAATGGTTTAGCAAGTAGGAAGTTCTCCAGGCAAGAATAGGTATCTCTAGCCTAACCTCCATATTCCTAATGATGGCCAGTTCTCCTTAGCTATATCCATCGATTTAGGAAGTAAACGCTAAAGAAATAATCGAAAATGGTTTACGCAAGTAGGAATACAATGAAATTCTCCGGGCAATTATAGGTATCTCTAGCCTAACCCCCAGATTCCTAATGATGGCCAGTTGTCCCTAGCTACATCCATCGAATTAGGAAGTAAACGCTAAAGAAATAATCGAAAATGGTTTACGCAAGTAGGAATACAATTAAGTTCTCCGAACAAGAATAGGAATCTCTAGCCTAACCTCCAGATTCCTAATGATGGCCAGTTCTCCCTAGCTAAATCCATCGAATTAGGAAGTAAACGCTAAAGAAATAATCGAAAATGGTTTACGCAAGTGGGATGTTCTCCGGACAAGAATAGGTATCTCTAGCCTAACCTCCAGATTCCTAATGATGGCCAGTTCTCCCTAGCTATATCCATCGAATTAGGAAGTAAACGCTAAAGAAATTATCGAAAATGGTTTACGCAAGTAGGAAGTTCTCCGGACAAGAATAGGTATCTCTAGCCTAACCTCCAGATTCCTAATTATGGCCAGTTCTTCCTAACTATATCCATCGAATTAAGAAGTAAACGCTAAAGAAATATTCGGAAATGGTTTACGCAAGTAGGTATACAATGAAGTTCTCCGGGCAAAATAGGTATCTCTAGCCTAACCTCCAGATTCCTAATGATGGCCAGTTCTCCCTAGCTATATCCAACGAATTACGAAGTAAACGCTAAAGAAATAATCGAAAATGGTTTACGCAAGTGGAAAGTTCTCCGGACAAGAATAGGTATCTCTAGCCTAACCTCCAGATTCCTAATGATGGCCAGTTCTCCCTAGCTATATCCATCGAAGTAGGAAGTAAACGCTAAAGAAATAATCAAAAATGGTTTACGCAAGTGAGAAGTTCTCCGGGCAAGAATAGGTATCTCTAGCCTAACCTCCAGATTCCTAATGATGGTCAGTTCTCCCTAGCTATATCCATCGAATTAGGAAGTAAACGCTAAAGAAATAATCGATAATGGTTTACGCAAGTAGGAATACAATTAAGTTCTCCGGACAAGAATAGGTATCTCTAGCCTAACCTCCAGATTTCTAATGATGGCCAGTTCTTCCTAGCTATATCCATCGAATTAGGAAGTAAACGCTAAAGAAATAATCGAAAATGGTTTACGCAAGTAGGAATACAATGAAATACTCCGAGCAATAATAGGTATCTCTAGCCTAACCTCCAGATTCCTAATGATGGCCAGTTCTTCCTAACTATATCCATCGAATTAGGAAGTAAACGCTAAAGCAATAATCGAAAATGGTTTACGCAAGTAGGAATACAATGAAATTCTCCGGGCAATAATAGGTATCTCTAGCCTAACCTCCAGATTTCTAATGATGGCCATTTCTTCCTAGCTATATCCATCGAATTAGGAAGTAAACGCTAAAGAAATAATCGAAAATGGTTTACGCAAGTGGGACGTTCTCCGGACAAGAATAGGTATCTCTAGCCTAACCTCCAGATTCCTAATGATGGCCATTTCTTCCTAGCTATATCCATCGAATTAGGAAGTAAACGCTTAAGAAATAATCGAAAATGGTTTACGCAAGTAGGACGTTCTCCGGGCAAGAATAGGTATCTCTAGCATAACCTCCAGATTCCTAATGATGGCCAGTTCCTCCTAGCTATATCCATCGAATTAGGAAGTAAACGCTAAAGAAATAATCGAAAATGGTTTACGCAAGTTGGAAGTTCTCCGGGCAAGAATAGGTATCTCTAGCCTAACCTCCAGATTTCTAATGATGGCCAGTTCTTCCTAGCTATATCCATCGAATTAGGAAGTAAACGCTAAAGAAATAATCGAAAATGGTTTACGCAAGTAGGAAGTTTTCCGGGCAAGAATAGGTATCTCTAGCCTAACCTCCAGATTCCTAATGATGGCCAGTTCTCCCTAGCTATATCCATCGAATTAGGAAGTAAACGCTAAAGAAATAATCGAAAATGGTTTAGCAAGTAGGAAGTTCTCCGGGCAAGAATAGGTATCTCTAGCCTAACCTCCATATTCCTAATGATGGCCAGTTCTCCTTAGCTATATCCATCGATTTAGGAAGTAAACGCTAAAGAAATAATCGAAAATGGTTTACGCAAGTAGGAATACAATGAAATTCTCCGGGCAATAATAGGTATCTCTAGCCTAACCCCCAGATTCCTAATGATGGCCAGTTGTCCCTAGCTACATCCATCGAATTAGGAAGTAAACGCTAAAGAAATAATCGAAAATGGTTTACGCAAGTAGGAATACAATTAAGTTCTCCGAACAAGAATAGGAATCTCTAGCCTAACCTCCAGATTCCTAATGATGGCCAGTTCTCCCTAGCTAAATCCATCGAATTAGGAAGTAAACGCTAAAGAAATAATCGAAAATGGTTTACGCAAGTGGGATGTTCTCCGGACAAGAATAGGTATCTCTAGCCTAACCTCCAGATTCCTAATGATGGCCAGTTCTCCCTAGCTATATCCATCGAATTAGGAAGTAAACGCTAAAGAAATTATCGAAAATGGTTTACGCAAGTAGGAAGTTCTCCGGACAAGAATAGGTATCTCTAGCCTAACCTCCAGATTCCTAATTATGGCCAGTTCTTCCTAACTATATCCATCGAATTAAGAAGTAAACGCTAAAGAAATATTCGGAAATGGTTTACGCAAGTAGGTATACAATGAAGTTCTCCGGGCAAAATAGGTATCTCTAGCCTAACCTCCAGATTCCTAATGATGGCCAGTTCTCCCTAGCTATATCCAACGAATTAGGAAGTAAACGCTAAAGAAATAATCGAAAATGGTTTACGCAAGTGGAAAGTTCTCCGGACAAGAATAGGTATCTCTAGCCTAACCTCCAGATTCCTAATGATGGCCAGTTCTCCCTAGCTATATCCATCGAAGTAGGAAGTAAACGCTAAAGAAATAATCAAAAATGGTTTACGCAAGTGAGAAGTTCTCCGGGCAAGAATAGGTATCTCTAGCCTAACCTCCAGATTCCTAATGATGGTCAGTTCTCCCTAGCTATATCCATCGAATTAGGAAGTAAACGCTAAAGAAATAATCGATAATGGTTTACGCAAGTAGGAATACAATTAAGTTCTCCGGACAAGAATAGGTATCTCTAGCCTAACCTCCAGATTTCTAATGATGGCCAGTTCTCCCTAGCCATATCCATCGAATTAGGAAGTAAACGCTAAAGAAATAATCGATAATGGTTTACGCAAGTAGGAATACAATTACGTTCTCCGGACAAGAATAGGTATCTCTAGCCTAACCTCCAGATTCCTAATGATGGCCACTTCCTCCTAGCTATATCCATCGAATTAGGAAGTAATCGCTAAGGACATAATCAAAAATGGTTTCCGCAAGTGGGAAGTTCTCCGGACAAGAATAGGTATCTCTAGCCTAACCTCCAGATTTGTAATGATGGCCAGTTCTCAATAGCTATATCCATCGAATTAGGAAGTAAACGCTAAAGAAATAATCGAAAATGGTTTACGCAAGTGAGAAGTTCTCCGGGCAAGAATAGGTATCTCTTGCCTAACCTCCAGATTCCTAATGATGGTCAGTTCTCCCTATCTATATCCATCGAATTAGGAAGTAAACGCTAAAGAAATAATCGAAAATGGTTTACGCAAGTGGGAAGTTCTCCGGGCAAGAATAGGTATCTCTAGCCTAACCTCCAGATTCCTAATGATGGCCAGTACTCCCTAGCTATATCCATCGAATTAGGAAGTAAACGCTAAAGAAATAATCGAAAATGGTTTACGCAAGTGGGAAGTTCTCAGGACAAGAGTAAGTATCTCTAGCCTAACCTCCAGATTCCTAATGATGGCCAGTTCTCCCTAGCTATATCCATCGAATTAGGAAGTAAACGCTAAATAAATAATCAAAAATGGTTTACGCAAGTGGAAAGTTCTCCGGACAAGAATAGGTATCTCTAGCCTAACCTCCAGATTCCTAATGATGGCCAGTTCTCCCTAGCTATATCCTCGAATTAGGAAGTAAACGCTAAAGAAATAATCGAAAATGGTTTACGCAAGTAGGAATACAATTAAGTTCTCCGGACAAGAATAGGTATCTCTAGCCTAACCCCCAGATTCCTAATGATGGCCAGTTCTCCCTAGCTATATCCATCGAATTAGGAAGTAAACACTAAAGAAATAATCGAAAATGGTTTACGCAAGTAGGAATACAATTAAGTTCTCCGGACAAGAATAGGAATCTCTAGCCTAACCTCCAGATTCCTAATGATGGCCAGTTCTCCCTAGCTATATCCATCGAATTAGGAAGTAAACGCTAAAGAAATAATCGAAAATGGTTCACGCAAGTAGGAAGATCTCCGGGCAAGAATAGGTATCTCTAGCCTAACCCCCAGATTCCTAATGATGGCCAGTTCTCCCTAGCTATATCCATCGAATTAGGAAGTAAACGCTAAAGAAATAATCGAAAATGGTTTATGCAAGTAGGAATACAATGAAATTCTCCGGGCAGTAATAGGTATCTCTAGCCTAACCTCCAGATTTCTAATGATGGCCAGTTCTTCCTAGCTATATCCATCGAATTAGGAAGTAAACGCTAAAGAAATAATCGAAAATGGTTTACGCAAGTAGGAATACAATGAAATTCTCCGAGCAATAATAGGTATTTCTAGCCTAACCTCCAGATTCCTAATGATGGCCAGTTCTTCCTAACTATATCCATCGAATTAGGAAGTAAACGCTAAAGCAATAATCGAAAATGGTTTACGCAAGTAGGAATACAATGAAATTCTCCGGGCAATAATAGGTATCTCTAGCCTAACCTCCAGATTTCTAATGATGGCCATTTCTTCCTAGCTATATCCATCGAATTAGGAAGTAAACGCTAAAGAAATAATCGAAAATGGTTTACGCAAGTGGGAAGTTCTCCGGACAAGAATAGGTATCTCTAGCCTAACCTCCAGATTCCTAATGATGGCCATTTCTTCCTAGCTATATCCATCGAATTAGGAAGTAAACGCTTAAGAAATATTCGAAAATGGTTTACGCAAGTAGGACGTTCTCCGGGCAAGAATAGGTATCTCTAGCCTAACCTCCAGATTTCTAATGATGGCCAGTTCTTCCTAGCTATATCCATCGAATTAGGAAGTAAACGCTAAAGAAATAATCGAAAATGGTTTACGCAAGTAGGAATACAATGAAATACTCCGAGCAATAATAGGTATCTCTAGCCTAACCTCCAGATTCCTAATGATGGCCAGTTCTTCCTAACTATATCCATCGAATTAGGAAGTAAACGCTAAAGCAATAATTGAAAATGGTTTACGCAAGTAGGAATACAATGAAATTCTCCGGGCAATAATAGGTATCTCTAGCCTAACCTCCAGATTTCTAATGATGGCCATTTCTTCCTAGCTATATCCATCGAATTAGGAAGTAAACGCTAAAGAAATAATCGAAAATGGTTTACGCAAGTGGGACGTTCTCCGGACAAGAATAGGTATCTCTAGCCTAACCTCCAGATTCCTAATGATGGCCATTTCTTCCTAGCTATATCCATCGAATTAGGAAGTAAACGCTTAAGAAATAATCGAAAATGGTTTACGCAAGTAGGACGTTCTCCGGGCAAGAATAGGTATCTCTAGCATAACCTCCAGATTCCTAATGATGGCCAGTTCCTCCTAGCTATATCCATCGAATTAGGAAGTAAACGCTAAAGAAATAATCGAAAATGGTTTACGCAAGTTGGAAGTTCTCCGGGCAAGAATAGGTATCTCTAGCCTAACCTCCAGATTTCTAATGATGGCCAGTTCTTCCTAGCTATATCCATCGAATTAGGAAGTAAACGCTAAAGAAATAATCGAAAATGGTTTACGCAAGTAGGAAGTTTTCCGGGCAAGAATAGGTATCTCTAGCCTAACCTCCAGATTCCTAATGATGGCCAGTTCTCCCTAGCTATATCCATCGAATTAGGAAGTAAACGCTAAAGAAATAATCGAAAATGGTTTAGCAAGTAGGAAGTTCTCCGGGCAAGAATAGGTATCTCTAGCCTAACCTCCATATTCCTAATGATGGCCAGTTCTCCTTAGCTATATCCATCGATTTAGGAAGTAAACGCTAAAGAAATAATCGAAAATGGTTTACGCAAGTAGGAATACAATGAAATTCTCCGGGCAATAATAGGTATCTCTAGCCTAACCCCCAGATTCCTAATGATGGCCAGTTGTCCCTAGCTACATCCATCGAATTAGGAAGTAAACGCTAAAGAAATAATCGAAAATGGTTTACGCAAGTAGGAATACAATTAAGTTCTCCGAACAAGAATAGGAATCTCTAGCCTAACCTCCAGATTCCTAATGATGGCCAGTTCTCCCTAGCTAAATCCATCGAATTAGGAAGTAAACGCTAAAGAAATAATCGAAAATGGTTTACGCAAGTGGGATGTTCTCCGGACAAGAATAGGTATCTCTAGCCTAACCTCCAGATTCCTAATGATGGCCAGTTCTCCCTAGCTATATCCATCGAATTAGGAAGTAAACGCTAAAGAAATTATCGAAAATGGTTTACGCAAGTAGGAAGTTCTCCGGACAAGAATAGGTATCTCTAGCCTAACCTCCAGATTCCTAATTATGGCCAGTTCTTCCTAACTATATCCATCGAATTAAGAAGTAAACGCTAAAGAAATATTCGGAAATGGTTTACGCAAGTAGGTATACAATGAAGTTCTCCGGGCAAAATAGGTATCTCTAGCCTAACCTCCAGATTCCTAATGATGGCCAGTTCTCCCTAGCTATATCCAACGAATTAGGAAGTAAACGCTAAAGAAATAATCGAAAATGGTTTACGCAAGTGGAAAGTTCTCCGGACAAGAATAGGTATCTCTAGCCTAACCTCCAGATTCCTAATGATGGCCAGTTCTCCCTAGCTATATCCATCGAAGTAGGAAGTAAACGCTAAAGAAATAATCAAAAATGGTTTACGCAAGTGAGAAGTTCTCCGGGCAAGAATAGGTATCTCTAGCCTAACCTCCAGATTCCTAATGATGGTCAGTTCTCCCTAGCTATATCCATCGAATTAGGAAGTAAACGCTAAAGAAATAATCGATAATGGTTTACGCAAGTAGGAATACAATTAAGTTCTCCGGACAAGAATAGGTATCTCTAGCCTAACCTCCAGATTTCTAATGATGGCCAGTTCTCCCTAGCCATATCCATCGAATTAGGAAGTAAACGCTAAAGAAATAATCGATAATGGTTTACGCAAGTAGGAATACAATTACGTTCTCCGGACAAGAATAGGTATCTCTAGCCTAACCTCCAGATTCCTAATGATGGCCACTTCCTCCTAGCTATATCCATCGAATTAGGAAGTAATCGCTAAGGACATAATCAAAAATGGTTTCCGCAAGTGGGAAGTTCTCCGGACAAGAATAGGTATCTCTAGCCTAACCTCCAGATTTGTAATGATGGCCAGTTCTCAATAACTATATCCATCGAATTAGGAAGTAAACGCTAAAGAAATAATCGAAAATGGTTTACGCAAGTGAGAAGTTCTCCGGGCAAGAATAGGTATCTCTAGCCTAACCTCCAGATTCCTAATGATGGTCAGTTCTCCCTAGCTATATCCATCGAATTAGGAAGTAAACGCTAAAGAAATAATCGAAAATGGTTTACGCAAGTGGGAAGTTCTCCGGGCAAGAATAGGTATCTCTAGCCTAACCTCCAGATTCCTAATGATGGCCAGTACTCCCTAGCTATATCCATCGAATTAGGAAGTAAACGCTAAAGAAATAATCGAAAATGGTTTACGCAAGTGGGAAGTTCTCAGGACAAGAGTAAGTATCTCTAGCCTAACCTCCAGATTCCTAATGATGGCCAGTTCTCCCTAGCTATATCCATCGAATTAGGAAGTAAACGCTAAATAAATAATCAAAAATGGTTTACGCAAGTGGAAAGTTCTCCGGACAAGAATAGGTATCTCTAGCCTAACCTCCAGATTCCTAATGATGGCCAGTTCTCCCTAGCTATATCCTCGAATTAGGAAGTAAACGCTAAAGAAATAATCGAAAATGGTTCACGCAAGTAGGAAGATCTCCGGGCAAGAATAGGTATCTCTAGCCTAACCCCCAGATTCCTAATGATGGCCAGTTCTCCCTAGCTATATCCATCGAATTAGGAAGTAAACGCTAAAGAAATAATCGAAAATGGTTTATGCAAGTAGGAATACAATGAAATTCTCCGGGCAGTAATAGGTATCTCTAGCCTAACCTCCAGATTTCTAATGATGGCCAGTTCTTCCTAGCTATATCCATCGAATTAGGAAGTAAACGCTAAAGAAATAATCGAAAATGGTTTACGCAAGTAGGAATACAATGAAATTCTCCGAGCAATAATAGGTATTTCTAGCCTAACCTCCAGATTCCTAATGATGGCCAGTTCTTCCTAACTATATCCATCGAATTAGGAAGTAAACGCTAAAGCAATAATCGAAAATGGTTTACGCAAGTAGGAATACAATGAAATTCTCCGGGCAATAATAGGTATCTCTAGCCTAACCTCCAGATTTCTAATGATGGCCATTTCTTCCTAGCTATATCCATCGAATTAGGAAGTAAACGCTTAAGAAATATTCGAAAATGGTTTACGCAAGTAGGACGTTCTCCGGGCAAGAATAGGTATCTCTAGCCTAACCTCCAGATTTCTAATGATGGCCAGTTCTTCCTAGCTATATCCATCGAATTAGGAAGTAAACGCTAAAGAAATAATCGAAAATGGTTTACGCAAGTAGGAAGTTTTCCGGGCAAGAATAGGTATCTCTAGCCTAACCTCCAGATTCCTAAAGATGGCCAGTTCTCCCTAGCTATATCCATCGAATTAGGAAGTAAACGCTAAAGAAATAATCGAAAATGGTTTAGCAAGTAGGAAGTTCTCCGGGCAAGAATAGGTATCTCTAGCCTAACCTCCATATTCCTAATGATGGCCAGTTCTCCTTAGCTATATCCGTCGATTTAGGAAGTAAACGCTAAAGAAATATTCGAAAATGGTTTACGCAAGTAGGAATACAATGAAATTCTCCGGGCAATAATAGGTATCTCTAGCCTAACCCCCAGATTCCTAATGATGGCCAGTTGTCCCTAGCTATATCCATCGAATTAGGAAGTAAACGCTAAAGAAATAATCGAAAATGGTTTACGCAAGTAGGAATACAATTAAGTTCTCCGAACAAGAATAGGAATCTCTAGCCTAACCTCCAGATTCCTAATGATGGCCAGTTCTCCCTAGCTAAATCCATCGAATTAGGAAGTAAACGCTAAAGAAATAATCGAAAATGGTTTACGCAAGTGGGATGTTCTCCGGACAAGAATAGGTATCTCTAGCCTAACCTCCAGATTCCTAATGATGGCCAGTTCTCCCTAGCTATATCCATCGAATTAGGAAGTAAACGCTAAAGAAATAATCGAAAATGGTTTACGCAAGTAGGAAGTTCTCCGGACAAGAATAGGTATCTCTAGCCTAACCTCCAGATTCCTAATTATGGCCAGTTCTTCCTAACTATATCCATCGAATTAGGAAGTAAACGCTAAAGAAATATTCGGAAATGGTTTACGCAAGTAGGTATACAATGAAGTTCTCCGGGCAAAATAGGTATCTCTAGCCTAACCTCCAGATTCCTAATGATGGCCAGTTCTCCCTAGCTATATCCAACGAATTAGGAAGTAAACGCTAAAGAAATAATCGAAAATGGTTTACGCAAGTGGAAAGTTCTCCGGACAAGAATAGGTATCTCTAGCCTAACCTCCAGATTCCTAATGATGGCCAGTTCTCCCTAGCTATATCCATCGAAGTAGGAAGTAAACGCTAAAGAAATAATCAAAAATGGTTCACGCAAGTAGGAATACAATTAAGTTCTCCGGACAAGAATAGGTATCTCTAGCCTAACCTCCAGATTTCTAATGATGGCCAGTTCTCCCTAGCCATATCCATCGAATTAGGAAGTAAACGCTAAGGACATAATCAAAAATGGTTTCCGCAAGTGTGAAGTTCTCCGGACAAGAATAGGTATCTCTAGCCTAACCTCCAGATTTGTAATGATGGCCAGTTCTCAATAGCTATATCCATCGAATTAGGAAGTAAACGCTAAAGAAATAATCGAAAATGGTTTACGCAAGTGAGAAGTTCTCCGGGCAAGAATAGGTATCTCTAGCCTAACCTCCAGATTCCTAATGATGGTCAGTTCTCCCTAGCTATATCCATCGAATTAGGAAGTAAACGCTAAAGAAATAATCGAAAATGGTTTACGCAAGTGGGAAGTTCTCCGGGCAAGAATAGGTATCTCTAGCCTAACCTCCAGATTCCTAATGATGGCCAGTTCTCCCTAGCTATATCCTCGAATTAGGAAGTAAACGCTAAAGAAATAATCGAAAATGGTTTACGCAAGTAGGAATACAATTAAGTTCTCCGGACAAGAATAGGTATCTCTAGCCTAACCCCCAGATTCCTAATGATGGCCAGTTCTCCCTAGCTATATCCATCGAATTAGGAAGTAAACACTAAAGAAATAATCGAAAATGGTTTACGCAAGTAGGAATACAATTAAGTTCTCCGGACAAGAATAGGAATCTCTAGCCTAACCTCCAGATTCCTAATGATGGCCAGTTCTCCCTAGCTATATCCATTGAATTAGGAAGTAAACGCTAAAGAAATAATCGAAAATGGTTCACGCAAGTAGGAAGATCTCCGGGCAAGAATATGTATCTCTAGCCTAACCC
The DNA here is from genome assembly GCA_036971475.1 of Prosapia bicincta. Taxonomy (NCBI): domain Eukaryota; kingdom Metazoa; phylum Arthropoda; class Insecta; order Hemiptera; family Cercopidae; genus Prosapia; species Prosapia bicincta. Next base: position 238,206,979 of record JBAIZL010000002.1, read on the forward strand.
CCAGATTCCTAATGATGGCCAGTTCTCCCTAGCTATATCCATCGAATTAGGAAGTAAACGCTAAAGAAATAATCGAAAATGGTTTATGCAAGTAGGAATACAATTAAGTTCTCCGGAAAAGAATAGGAATCTCTAGCCTAAACTCCAGATTCCTAATGACGGCCAGTTCTTCCTAGCTATATCCATCTAATTAGGAAGTAAACGCTAAAGAAATAATCGAAAATAATTTTACGCAAGTAGAAATACAATGAAGTTCTCCGGACAAGAATAGGTATCTCTAGCCTAACCTCCAGATTCCTAATGATGGCCAGTTCTCCCTAGCTATATCCATCTAATTAGGAAGTAAATGCTAAAGAAATAATCGAAAATGGTTTACGCAAGTGGGAAGTTCCCAGGACAAGAGTAAGTATCTCTAGCCTAACCTCCAGATTCCTAATGATGGCCAGTTCTCCCTAGCTATATCCATCGAATTAGGAAGTAAACGCTAAAGAAATAATCGATAATGGTTTACGCAAGTAGGAATACAATTAAGTTCTCCGCACAAGAATAGGTATCTCTAGCCTAACCTCCAGATTTCTAATGAGGGCCAGTTCTCCCTAGCTATATCCATCGAATTAGGAAGTAAACGCTAAAGAAATAATCGATAATGGTTTACGCAAGTAGGAATACAATTAAGTTCTCCGGACAAGAATAGGTATCTCTAGCCTAACCTCCAGATTCCTAATGATGGTCAGTTCTCCCTAGCTATATCCATCAAATTAGGAAGTAAACGCTAAAAAAATAATCGAAAATGGTTTACGCAAGTGGGAAGTTCTCCGGACAAGAATAGGTATCTCTAGCCTAACCTCCAGATTCCTAATGATGGCCAGTTCTCCCTAGCTATATCCATCGAATTAGGAAGTAAACGCTAAAGAAATAATCGAAAATGGTTTACGCAAGTAGGAATACAATTAAGTTCTCCGGACAAGAATAGGTATCTCTAGCCTAACCCCCAGATTCCTAATGATGACCAGTTCTCCCTAGCTATATCCATCGAATTAGGAAGTAAACGCTAAAGAAATAATCGAAAATGGTTTACGCAAGTAGGAATACAATTAAGTTCTCCGAACAAGAATAGGAATCTCTAGCCTAACCTACAGATTCTTAATGATGGCCAGTTCTCCCTAGCTAAATCCATCGAATTAGGAAGTAAACGCTAAAGAAATAATCGAAAATGGTTTACGCAAGTGGGATGTTCTCCGGACAAGAATAGGTATCTCTAGCCTAACCTCCAGATTCCTAATGATGGCCAGTTCTCCCTAGCTATATCCATCGAATTAGGAAGTAAACGCTAAAGAAATAATCGAAAATGGTTTACGCAAGTAGGAAGTTCTCCGGACAAGAATAGGTATCTCTAGCCTAACTTCCAGATTCCTAATTATGACCAGTTCTTCCTAACTATATCCATCGAATTAGGAAGTAAACGCTAAAGAAATATTCGGAAATGGTTTACGCAAGTAGGTATACAATGAAGTTCTCCGGGCAAAATAGGTATCTCTAGCCTAACCTCCAGATTCCTAATGATGGCCAGTTCTCCCTAGCTACATCCAACGAATTAAGAAGTAAACGCTAAAGAAATAATCGAAAATGGTTTACGCAAGTGGAAAGTTCTCCGGACAAGAATAGGTATCTCTAGCCTAACCTCCAGATTTCTAATGATGGCCAGTTCTCCCTAGCTATATCCATCGAATTAGGAAGTAAACGCTAAAGAAATAATCGATAATGGTTTACGCAAGTAGGAATACAATTAAGTTCTCCGGACAAGAATAGGTATCTCTAGCCTAACCTCCAGATTCCTAAAGATGGTCAGTTCTCCCTAGCTATATCCATCAAATTAGGAAGTAAACGCTAAAAAAATAATCGAAAATGGTTTACGCAAGATGGAAGTTCTCCGGACAAGAATAGGTATCTCTAGCCCAACCTCCAGATTCCTAATGATGGCCAGTTCTCCCTAGCTATATCCATCGAATTAGGAAGTAAACGCTAAAGAAATAATCGAAAATGGTTTACGCAAGTAGGAATACAATTAAGTTCTCCGGACAAGAATAGGTATCTCTAGCCTAACCCCCAGATTCCTAATGATGACCAGTTCTCCCTAGCTATATCCATCGAATTAGGAAGTAAACGCTAAAGAAATAATCGAAAATGGTTTACGCAAGTAGGAATACAATTATGTTCTCCGAACAAGAATAGGAATCTCTAGCCTAACCTCCAGATTCTTAATGATGGCCAGTTCTCCCTAGCTAAATCCATCGAATTAGGAAGTAAACGCTAAAGAAATATTCGAAAATGGTTTACGCAAGTGGGATGTTCTCCGGACAAGAATAGGTATCTCTAGCCTAACCTCCAGATTCCTAATGATGGCCAGTTCTCCCTAGCTATATCCATCGAATTAGGAAGTAAACGCTAAAGAAATAATCGAAAATGGTTTACGCAAGTAGGAAGTTCTCCGGACAAGAATAGGTATCTCTAGCCTAACTTCCAGATTCCTAATTATGGCCAGTTCTTCCTAACTATATCCATCGAATTAGGAAGTAAACGCTAAAGAAATATTCGGAAATGGTTTACGCAAGTAGGTATACAATGAAGTTCTCCGGGCAAAATAGGTATCTCTAGCCTAACCTCCAGATTCCTAATGATGGCCAGTTCTCCCTAGCTATATCCAACGAATTAAGAAGTAAACGCTAAAGAAATAATCGAAAATGGTTTACGCAAGTGGAAAGGTCTCCGGACAAGAATAGGTATCTCTAGCCTAACCTCCAGATTCCTAATGATGGCCAGTTCTCAATAGCTACATCCATCGAATTAGGAAGTAAACGCTAAAGAAATAATCGAAAATGGTTTACGCAAGTGAGAAGTACTCCGGGCAAGAATAGGTATCTCTAGCCTAACCTCCAGATTCCTAATGATGGTCAGTTCTCCCTAGCTATATCTATCGAATTAGGAAGTAAACGCTAAAGAAATAATCGAAAATGGTTTACGCAAGTGGGAAGTTCTCCGGGCAAGAATAGGTATCTCTAGCCTAACCTCCAGATTCCTAATGATGGCCAGTACTCCCTAGCTATATCCATCGAATTAGGAAGTAAACGCTAAAGAAATAATCGAAAATGGTTTACGCAAGTGGGAAGTTCCCAGGACAAGAGTAAGTATCTCTAGCCTAACCCCCAGATTCCTAATGATGGCCAGTTCTCCCTAGCTATATCCATCGAATTAGGAAGTAAACGCTAAATAAATAATCAAAAATGGTTTACGCAAGTGGAAAGTTCTCCGGTCAAGAATAGGTATCTCTAGCCTAACCTCCAGATTCCTAATGATGGTCAGTTCTCCCTAGCTATATCCATCAAATTAGGAAGTAAACGCTAAAAAAATAATCGAAAATGGTTTACGCAAGTAGGAATACAATGAAATTCTCCGGGCAATAATAGGTATCTCTAGCCTAACCTCCAGATTACTAATGATGGCCAGTTCTTCCTAACTATATCCATCGAATTAGGAAGTAAACGCTAAAGCAATAATCGAAAATGGTTTACGCAAGTAGGAATACAATGAAATTCTCCGGGCAATAATAGGTATCTCTAGCCTAACCTCCAGATTTCTAATGATGGCCAGTTCTTCCTAGCTATATCCATCGAATTAGGAAGTAAACACTAAAGAAATAATCGAAAATGGTTTACGCAAGTGGGAAGTTCTCCGGACAAGAATAGGTACCTCTAGCCTAACCTCCAGATTCCTAATGATGGCCAGTTCTCCCTAACTATATCCATCGAATTAGGAAGTAAACGCTAAAGAAATATTCGGAAATGGTTTGCGCAAGTGGGAAGTTCTCCGGACAAGAATAGGTATCTCTAGCCTAACCTCCAGATTCCTAATGATGGCCATTTCTTCCTAGCTATATCCATCGAATTAGGAAGTAAACGCTTAAGAAATAATCGAAAATGGTTTACGCAAGTAGGAAGTTCTCCGGGCAAGAATAGGTATCTCTAGCATAACCTCCAGATTCCTAATGATGGCCAGTTATTCCTAGCTATATCCATCGAATTAGGAAGTAAACGCTAAAGAAATAATCGAAAATGGTTTACGCAAGTAGGAAGTTCTCCGGGCAAGAATAGGTCCCTCTAGCCTAACCTCCAGATTTCTAATGATGGCCAGTCCTTCCTAGCTATATCCATCGAATTAGGAAGTAAACGCTAAAGAAATAATCGAAAATGGTTTACGCAAGTAGGAAGTTTTCCGGGCAAGAATAGGTATCTCTAGCCTAACCTCCAGATTCCTAATGATGGCCAGTTCTCCCTAGCTATATCCATCGAATTAGGAAGTAAACGCTAAAGAAATAATCGAAAATGGTTTAGCAAGTAGGAAGTTCTCCGGGCAAGAATAGGTATCTCTAGCCTAACCTCCATATTCCTAATGATGGCCAGTTCTCCTTAGCTATATCCATCGATTTAGGAAGTAAACGCTAAAGAAATAATCGAAAATGGTTTGCGCAAGTAGGAATACAATGAAATTCTCCGTGCAATAATAGGTATCTCTAGCCTAACCTCCAGATTCCTAATGATGGCCAGTTCTTCCTAACTATATCCATCGAATTAGGAAGTAAACGCTAAAGCAATAATCGAAAATGGTTTACGCAAGTAGGAATACAATGAAATTCTCCGGGCAATAATAGGTATCTCTAGCCTAACCTCCAGATTTCTAATGATGGCCAGTTCTTCCTAGCTATATCCATCGAATTAGGAAGTAAACGCTAAAGAAATAATCGAAAATGGTTTACGCAAGTGGGATGTTCTCCGGACAAGAATAGGTATCTCTAGCCTAACCTCCAGATTCCTAATGATGGCCAGTTCTCCCTAGCTATATCCATCAAATTAGGAAGTAAACGCTAAAGAAATAATCGAAAATGGTTTACGCAAGTAGGTATACAATGAAGTTTTCCGGGCAAAATAGGTATATCTAGCCTAACCTCCAGATTCCTAATGATGGCCAGTTCTCCCTAGCTATATCCAACGAATTAGGAAGTAAACGCTAAAGAAATAATCGAAAATTGTTTACGCAAGTGGAAAGTTCTCCGGACAAGAATAGGTATCTCTAGCCTAACCTCCAGATTCCTAATGATGGCCAGTTCTCCCTAGCTATATCCATCGAATTAGGAAGTAAACGCTAATGAAATAATCGAAAATGGTTCACGCAAGTAGGAATACAATTAAGTTCTCCGGACAAGAATAGGTATCTCTAGCCCAACCTCCAGATTTCTAATGATGGCCAGTTCTCCCTAGCCATATCCATCGAATTAGGAAGTAAACGCTAAAGAAATAATTGATAATGGTTTACGCAAGTAGGAATACAATTACGTTCTCCGGACAAGAATAGGTATCTCTAGCCTAACCTCCAGATTCCTAATGATGGCCAGTTCTCCCTAGCTATATCCATCGAATTAGGAAGTAAACGCTAAGGAAATAATCAAAAATGGTTTCCGCAAGTGGGAAGTTCTCCGGGCAAGAATAGGTATCTCTAGCCTAACCTCCAGATTCCTAATGATGGCCAGTACTCCCTAGCTATATCCATCGAATTAGGAAGTAAACGCTAAAGAAATAATCGAAAATGGTTTACGCAAGTGGGAAGTTCTCAGGACAAGAGTAAGTATCTCTAGCCTAACCTCCAGATTCCTAATGATGGCCAGTTCTCCCTAGCTATATCCATCGAATTAGGAAGTAAACGCTAAATAAATAATCAAAAATGGTTTACGCAAGTGGAAAGTTCTCCGGACAAGAATAGGTATCTCTAGCCTAACCTCCAGATTCCTAATGATGGCCAGTTCTCCCTAGCTATATCCATCGAATTAGGAAGTAAACGCTAAAGAAATAATCGAAAATGGTTTACGCAAGTAGGAATACAATTAAGTTCTCCGGACAAGAATAGGTATCTCTAGCCTAACCCCCAGATTCCTAATGATGGCCAGTTCTCCCTAGCTATATCCATCGAATTAGGAAGTAAACACTAAAGAAATAATCGAAAATGGTTTACGCAAGTAGGAATACAATTAAGTTCTCCGGACAAGAATAGGAATCTCTAGCCTAACCTCCAGATTCCTAATGATGGCCAGTTCTTCCTAGCTATATCCATCGACTTAGGAAGTAAACGCTGAAGAAATAATCGAAAATGGTTCACGCAAGTAGGAAGATCTCCGGGCAAGAATAGGTATCTCTAGCCTAACCCCCAGATTCCTAATGATGGCCAGTTCTCGATAGCTATATCCATCGAATTAGGAAGTAAACGCTAAAGAAATAATCGAAAATGGTTTATGCAAGTAGGAATACAATTAAGTTCTCCGGACAAGAATAGGAATCTCTAGCCTAAACTCCAGATTCCTAATGACGGCCAGTTCTCCCTAGCTATATCCATCTAATTAGGAAGTAAACGCTAAAGAAATAATCGAAAATAGTTTACGCAAGTAGAAATACAATGAAGTTCTCCGGACAAGAATAGGTATCTCTAGCCTAACCTCCAGATTCCTAATGGTGGCCAGTTCTCCCTAGCTATATCCATCGAATTAGGAAGTAAATGCTAAAGAAATAATCGAAAATGGTTTACGCAAGTAGGAATACAATTAAGTTCTCCGCACAAGAATAGGTATCTATAGCCTAACCTCCAGATTTCTAATGATGGCCAGTTCTCCCTAGCTATATCCATCGAATTAGGAAGTAAACGCTAAAGAAATAATCGATAATGGTTTACGCAAGTAGGAATACAATTAAGTTCTCCGGACAAGAATAGGTATCTCTATCCTAACCTCCAGATTCCTAATGATGGTCAGTTCTCCCTAGCTATATCCATCAAATTAGGAAGTAAACGCTAAAAAAATAATCGAAAATGGTTTACGCAAGTGGGAAGTTCTCCGGACAAGAATAGGTATCTCTAGCCTAAACTCTAGATTCCTAATGATAGCCAGTTCTCCCTAGCTATATCCATCGAATTAGGAAGTAAACGCTAAAGAAATAATCGAAAATGCTTTACGCAAGTAGGAATACAATTAAGTTCTCCGGACAAGAATAGGTATCTCTAGCCTAACCCCCAGATTCCTAATGATGGCCAGTTCTCCCTAGCTATATCCATCGAATTAGGAAGTAAACGCTAAAGAAATAATCGAAAATGGTTTACGCAAGTAGGAATACAATTAAGTTCTCCGGACAAGAATAGGTATCTCTAGCCTAACCTCCAGATTCCTAATGATGGCCAGTTCTCCCTAGCTATATCCATCGAATTAGGAAGTAAACGCTAAAGAAATAATCGAAGATGGTTTACGCAAGTAGGAATACAATTAAGTTCTCCGAACAAGAATAGGAATCTCTAGCCTAACCTCCAGATTCTTAATGATGGCCAGTTCTCCCTAGCTAAATCCATCGAATTAGGAAGTAAACGCTAAAGAAATAATCGAAAATGGTTTATGCAAGTAGGAATACAATTACGTTCTCCGGACAAGAATAGGAATCTCTAGCCTAACCTCCAGATTCTTAATGATGGCCAGTTCTCCCTAGCTAAATCCATCGAATTAGGAAGTAAACGCTAAAGAAATAATCGAAAATGGTTTATGCAAGTAGGAATACAATTAAGTTCTCCGGACAAGAATAGGAATCTCTAGCCTAACCTCCAGATTCTTAATGATGGCCAGTTCTCCCTAGCTAAATCCATCGAATTAGGAAGTAAACGCTAAAGAAATAATCGAAAATGGTTTATGCAAGTAGGAATACAATGAAGTTCTCCGGACAAGAATAGGTATCTCTAGCCTAACCTCCAGATTCCTAATGATGGCCAGTTCTCCCTAGCTATATCCATCGAATTAGGAAGTAAACGCTAAAGAAATAATCGAAAATGGTTTACGCAATTAGGAATACAATGAAATTTTCCGGACAAGAATAGGTATCTCTAGCCTAACCCCCAGATTCCTAATGATGGCCAGTTCTCCCTAGCTATATCCATCGAATTAGGAAGTAAACGCTAAAGAAATAATCGAAAATGGTTTACGCAAGTAGGAATACAATTAAGTTCTCCGAACAAGAATAGGAATCTCTAGCCTAACCTCCAGATTCTTAATGATGGCCAGTTCTCCCTAGCTATATCCATCGAATTAGGAAGTAAACGCTAAAGAAATAATCGAAAATAGTTTAAGCAAGTAGGACTACAATTAAGTTCTCCGGACAAGAATAGGAATCTCTAGCCTAACCTCCAGATTCCTAATGATGGCCAGTTCTCCCTAGCTATATCCATCGAATTGGGAAGTAAACGCTAAAGAAATAATCGAAAATAGTTTACGCAAGTAGGAATACAATGAAGTTCTCCGGACAAGAATAGGTATCTCTAGCCTAACCTCCAGATTCCTAATGATGGCCAGTTCTCCCTAGCTATATCCATCGAATTAGGAAGTAAATGCTAAAGAAATAATCGAAAATGGTTTACGCAAGTAGGAATACCATGAAATTCTTCGGGCAATAATAGGTATCTCTAGCCTAACCTCCAGATTTCTAATGATGGCCAGTTCTTCCTAGCTATATCCATCGATTTAGGAAGTAAACGCTAAAGAAATAATCGAAAATGGTTTACGCAAGTAGGAATACAATGAAATTCTCCGGGCAATAATAGGTATCTCTAGCCTAACCTCCAGATTACTAATGATGGCCAGTTCTTCCTAACTATATCCATCGAATTAGGAAGTAAACGCTAAAGCAATAATCGAAAATGGTTTACGCAAGTAGGAATACAATGAAATTCTCCGGGCAATAATAGGTATCTCTAGCCTAACCTCCAGATTTCTAATGATGGCCAGTTCTTCCTAGCTATATTCATCGAATTAGGAAGTAAACGCTAAAGAAATAATCGAAAATGGTTTACGCAAGTGGGAAGTTCTCCGGACAAGAATAGGTATCTCTAGCCTAACCTCCAGATTCCTAATGATGGCCAGTTCTCCCTAACTATATCCATCGAATTAGGAAGTAAACGCTAAAGAAATATTCGGAAATGGTTTGCGCAAGTGGGAAGTTCTCCGGACAAGAATAGGTATCTCTAGCCTAACCTCCAGATTCCTAATGATGGCCATTTCTTCCTAGCTATATCCATCGAATTAGGAAGTAAACGCTTAAGAAATAATCGAAAATGGTTTACGCAAGTAGGAAGTTCTCCGGGCAAGAATAGGTATCTCTAGCATAACCTCCAGATTCCTAATGATGGCCAGTTATTCCTAGCTATATCCATCGAATTAGGAAGTAAACGCTAAAGAAATAATCGAAAATGGTTTACGCAAGTAGGAAGTTCTCCGGGCAAGAATAGGTCCCTCTAGCCTAACCTCCAGATTTCTAATGATGGCCAGTCCTTCCTAGCTATATCCATCGAATTAGGAAGTAAACGCTAAAGAAATAATCGAAAATGGTTTACGCAAGTAGGAAGTTTTCCGGGCAAGAATAGGTATCTCTAGCCTAACCTCCAGATTCCTAATGATGGCCAGTTCTCCCTAGCTATATCCATCGAATTAGGAAGTAAACGCTAAAGAAATAATCGAAAATGGTTTAGCAAGTAGGAAGTTCTCCGGGCAAGAATAGGTATCTCTAGCCTAACCTCCATATTCCTAATGATGGCCAGTTCTCCTTAGCTATATCCATCGATTTAGGAAGTAAACGCTAAAGAAATAATCGAAAATGGTTTGCGCAAGTAGGAATACAATGAAATTCTCCGTGCAATAATAGGTATCTCTAGCCTAACCTCCAGATTCCTAATGATGGCCAGTTCTTCCTAACTATATCCATCGAATTAGGAAGTAAACGCTAAGGCAATAATCGAAAATGGTTTGCGCAAGTAGGAATACAATGAAATTCTCCGTGCAATAATAGGTATCTCTAGCCTAACCTCCAGATTCCTAATGATGGCCAGTTATTCCTAGCTATATCCATCGAATTAGGAAGTAAACGCTAAAGAAATAATCGAAAATGGTTTACGCAAGTAGGAAGTTCTCCGGGCAAGAATAGGTCCCTCTAGCCTAACCTCCAGATTTCTAATGATGGCCAGTCCTTCCTAGCTATATCCATCGAATTAGGAAGTAAACGCTAAAGAAATAATCGAAAATGGTTTACGCAAGTGGGATGTTCTCCGGACAAGAATAGGTATCTCTAGCCTAACCTCCAGATTCCTAATGATGGCCAGTTCTCCCTAGCTATATCCATCAAATTAGGAAGTAAACGCTAAAGAAATAATCGAAAATGGTTTACGCAAGTAGGAAGTTCTCCGGACAAGAATAGGTATCTCTAGCCTAACCTCCAGATTCCTAATGATGGCCAGTTCTTCCTAACTATATCCATCGAATTAGGAAGTAAACGCTAAAGAAATATTCGGAAATGGTTTACGCAAGTAGGTATACAATGAAGTTTTCCGGGCAAAATAGGTATCTCTAGCCTAACCTCCAGATTCCTAATGATGGCCAGTTCTCCCTAGCTATATACAACGAATTAGGAAGTAAACGCTAAAGAAATAATCGAAAATGGTTTACGCAAGTGGAAAGTTCTCCGGACAAGAATAGGTATCTCTAGCCTAACCTCCAGATTCCTAATGATGGCCAGTTCTCCCTAGCTATATCCATCGAATTAGGAAGTAAACGCTAATGAAATAATCGAAAATGGTTCACGCAAGTAGGAATACAATTAAGTTCTCCGGACAAGAATAGGTATCTCTAGCCCAACCTCCAGATTTCTAATGATGGCCAGTTCTCCCTAGCCATATCCATCGAATTAGGAAGTAAACGCTAAAGAAATAATTGATAATGGTTTACGCAAGTAGGAATACAATTACGTTCTCCGTACAAGAATAGGTATCTCTAGCCTAACCTCCAGATTCCTAATGATGGCCAGTTCTCCCTAGCTATATCCATCGAATTAGGAAGTAAACGCTAAGGAAATAATAAAAAATGGTTTCCGCAAGTGGGAAGTTCTCCGGGCAAGAATAGGTATCTCTAGCCTAACCTCCAGATTCCTAATGATGGCCAGTACTCCCTAGCTATATCCATCGAATTAGGAAGTAAACGCTAAAGAAATAATCGAAAATGGTTTACGCAAGTGGGAAGTTCTCAGGACAAGAGTAAGTATCTCTAGCCTAACCTCCAGATTCCTAATGATGGCCAGTTCTCCCTAGCTATATCCATCGGATTAGGAAGTAAACGCTAAGGAAATAATCAAAAATGGTTTCCGCAAGTGGGAAGTTCTCCGGGCAAGAATAGGTATCTCTAGCCTAACCTCCAGATTCCTAATGATGGCCAGTACTCCCTAGCTATATCCATCGAATTAGGAAGTAAACGCTAAAGAAATAATCGAAAATGGTTTACGCAAGTGGGAAGTTCTCAGGACAAGAGTAAGTATCTCTAGCCTAACCTCCAGATTCCTAATGATGGCCAGTTCTCCCTAGCTATATCCATCGAATTAGGAAGTAAACGCTAAATAAATAATCGAAAATGGTTTATGCAAGTAGGAATACAATTAAGTTCTCCGGACAAGAATAGGAATCTCTAGCCTAAACTCCAGATTCCTAATGACGGCCAGTTCTCCCTAGCTATATCCATCTAATTAGGAAGTAAACGCTAAAGAAATAATCGAAAATAGTTTACGCAAGTAGAAATACAATGAAGTTCTCCGGACAAGAATAGGTATCTCTAGCCTAACCTCCAGATTCCTAATGATGGCCAGTTCTCCCTAGCTATATCCATCGAATTAGGAAGTAAATGCTAAAGAAATAATCGAAAATGGTTTACGCAAGTAGGAATACAATTAAGTTCTCCGCACAAGAATAGGTATCTCTAGCCTAACCTCCAGATTTCTAATGATGGCCAGTTCTCCCTAGCTATATCCATCGAATTAGGAAGTAAACGCTAAAGAAATAATCGATAATGGTTTACGCAAGTAGGAATACAATTAAGTTCTCCGGACAAGAATAGGTATCTCTATCCTAACCTCCAGATTCCTAATGATGGTCAGTTCTCCCTAGCTATATCCATCAAATTAGGAAGTAAACGCTAAAAAAATAATCGAAAATGGTTTACGCAAGTGGGAAGTTCTCCGGACAAGAATAGGTATCTCTAGCCTAAACTCCAGATTCCTAATGATAGCCAGTTCTCCCTAGCTATATCCATCGAATTAGGAAGTAAACGCTAAAGAAATAATCGAAAATGGTTTACGCAAGTAGGAATACAATTAAGTTCTCCGGACAAGAATAGGTATCTCTAGCCTAACCCCCAGATTCCTAATGATGGCCAGTTCTCCCTAGCTATATCCATCGAATTAGGAAGTAAACGCTAAAGAAATAATCGAAAATGGTTTACGCAAGTAGGAATACAATTAAGTTCTCCGGACAAGAATAGGTATCTCTAGCCTAACCTCCAGATTGCTAATGATGGCCAGTTCTCCCTAGCTATATCCATCGAATTAGGAAGTAAACGCTAAAGAAATAATCGAAGATGGTTTACGCAAGTAGGAATACAATTAAGTTCTCCGAACAAGAATAGGAATCTCTAGCCTAACCTCCAGATTCTTAATGATGGCCAGTTCTCCCTAGCTAAATCCATCGAATTAGGAAGTAAACGCTAAAGAAATAATCGAAAATGGTTTATGCAAGTAGGAATACAATTAAGTTCTCCGGACAAGAATAGGAATCTCTAGCCTAACCTCCAGATTCTTAATGATGGCCAGTTCTCCCTAGCTAAATCCATCGAATTAGGAAGTAAACGCTAAAGAAATAATCGAAAATGGTTTATGCAAGTAGGAATACAATTAAGTTCTCCGGACAAGAATAGGAATCTCTAGCCTAACCTCCAGATTCTTAATGATGGCCAGTTCTCCCTAGCTAAATCCATCGAATTAGGAAGTAAACGCTAAAGAAATAATCGAAAATGGTTTATGCAAGTAGGAATACAATGAAGTTCTCCGGACAAGAATAGGTATCTCTAGCCTAACCTCCAGATTCCTAATGATGGCCAGTTCTCCCTAGCTATATCCATCGAATTAGGAAGTAAACGCTAAAGAAATAATCGAAAATGGTTTACGCAATTAGGAATACAATGAAATTCTCCGGGCAATAATAGGTATCTCTAGCCTAACCTCCAGATTCCTAATGATGGCCAGTTCTCCCTAGCTATATCCATCGAATTAGGAAGTAAACGCTAAAGAAATAATCGAAAATGGTTTACGCAAGTAGGAATACAATGAAGTTCTCCGGACAAGAATAGGTATCTCTAGCCTAACCTCCAGATTCCTAATGATGGCCAGTTCTCCCTAGCTATATCCATCGAATTAGGAAGTAAACGCTAAAGAAATAATCGAAAATGGTTTACGCAAGTAGGAATACAATGAAATTCTCCGGGCAATAATAGGTATCTCTAGCCTAACCTCCAGATTCCTAATGATGGCCAGTTCTTCCTAACTATATCCATCGAATTATTAAGTAAACGCTAAAGCAATAATCGAAAATGGTTTACGCAAGTAGGAATACAATGAAATTCTCCGGGCAATAATACGTATCTCTAGCCTAACCTCCAGATTTTTAATGATGGCCAGTTCTTCCTAGCTATATCCATCGAATTAGGAAGTAAACGCTAAAGAAATAATCGAAAATGGTTTACGCAATTAGGAATACAATGAAATTCTCCGGGCAATAATAGGTATCTCTAGCCTAACCTCAGATTCCTAATGATGGCCAGTTCTCCCTAGCTATATCCATCGAATTAGGAAGTAAACGCTAAAGAAATAATCGAAAATGGTTTACGCAAGTAGGAATACAATGAAGTTCTCCGGACAAGAATAGGTATCTCTAGCCTAACCTCCAGATTCCTAATGATGGCCAGTTCTCCCTAGCTATATCCATCGAATTAGGAAGTAAACGCTAAAGAAATAATCGAAAATGGTTTACGCAAGTAGGAATACAATGAAATTCTCCGGGCAATAATAGGTATCTCTAGCCTAACCTCCAGATTTCTAATGATGGCCAGTTCTTCCTAGCTATATCCATCGATTTAGGAAGTAAACGCTAAAGAAATAATCGAAAATGGTTTACGCAAGTAGGAATACAATGAAATTCTCCGGGCAATAATAGGTATCTCTAGCCTAACCTCCAGATTTCTAATGATGGCCAGTTCTTCCTAGCTATATCCATCGATTTAGGAAGTAAACGCTAAAGAAATAATCGAAAATGGTTTACGCAAGTAGGAATACAATGAAATTCTCCGGGCAATAATAGGTATCTCTAGCCTAACCTCCAGATTTCTAATGATGGCCAGTTCTTCCTAGCTATATCCATCGATTTAGGAAGTAAACGCTAAAGAAATAATCGAAAATGGTTTACGCAAGTAGGAATACAATGAAATTCTCCGGGCAATAATAGGTATCTCTAGCCTAACCTCCAGATTCCTAATGATGGCCAGTTCTTCCTAACTATATCCATCGAATTATTAAGTAAACGCTAAAGCAATAATCGAAAATGGTTTACGCAAGTAGGAATACAATGAAATTCTCCGGGCAATAATACGTATCTCTAGCCTAACCTCCAGATTTTTAATGATGGCCAGTTCTTCCTAGCTATATCCATCGAATTAGGAAGTAAACGCTAAAGAAATAATCGAAAATGGTTTACGCAAGTGGGCAGTTCTCCGGACAAGAATAGGTATCTCTAGCCTAACCTCCAGATTCCTAATGATGGCCAGTTCTCCCTAACTATATCCATCGAATTAGGAAGTAAACGCTAAAGAAATATTCGGAAATGGTTTGCGCAAGTGGGAAGTTCTCCGGACAAGAATCGGTATCTCTAGCCTAACCTCCAGATTCCTAATGATGGCCATTTCTTCCTAGCTATATCCATCGAATTAGGAAGTAAACGCTTAAGAAATAATCGAAAATGGTTTACGCAAGTAGGAAGTTCTCCGGGCAAGAATAGGTATCTCTAGCATAACCTCCAGATTCCTAATGATGGCCAGTTATTCCTAGCTATATCCATCGAATTAGGAAGTAAACGCTAAAGAAATAATCGAAAATGGTTTACGCAAGTAGGAAGTTCTCCGTGCAAGAATAGGTCCCTCTAGCCTAACCTCCAGATTTCTAATGATGGCCAGTTCTTCCTAGCTATATCCATCGAATTAGGAAGTAAACGCTAAAGAAATAATCGAAAATGGTTTACGCAAGTAGGAAGTTTTCCGGGCAAGAATAGGTATCTCTAGCCTAACCTCCAGATTCCTAATGATGGCCAGTTCTCCCTAGCTATATCCATCGAATTAGGAAGTAAACGCTAAAGAAATGATCGAAAATGGTTTAGCAAGTAGGAAGTTCTCCGGGCAAGAATAGGTATCTCTAGCCTAACCTCCATATTCCTAATGATTGCCAGTTCTCCTTAGCTATATCCATCGATTTAGGAAGTAAACGCTAAAGAAATAATCGAAAATTGTTTACGCAAGTAGGAATACAATTAAGTTCTCCGGGCAATAATAGGTATCTCTAGCCTAACCCCCAGATTCCTAATGATGGCCAGTTCTCCTTAGCTATATCCATCGAATTAGGAAGTAAACGCTAAAGAAATAATCGAAAATGGTTTATGCAAGTAGGAATACAATTATGTTCTCCGGACTAGAATAGGAATCTCTAGCCTAACCTCCAGATTCCTAATGATGGCCAGTTCTCCCTAGCTATATCCATCGAATTAGGAAGTAAACGCTAAAGAAATAATCGAAAATGGTTTACGCAAGTAGGAATACAATGAAATTCTCCGGGCAATAATAGGTATCTCTAGCCTAACCTCCAGATTTCTAATGATGGCCAGTTCTTCCTAGCTATATCCATCGATTTAGGAAGTAAACGCTAAAGAAATAATCGAAAATGGTTTACGCAAGTAGGAATACAATGAAATTCTCCGGGCAATAATAGGTATCTCTAGCCTAACCTCCAGATTCCTAATGATGGCCAGTTCTTCCTAACTATATCCATCGAATTAGGAAGTAAACGCTAAAGCAATAATCGAAAATGGTTTACGCAAGTAGGAATACAATGAAATTCTCCGGGCAATAATAGGTATCTCTAGCCTAACCTCCAGATTTCTAATGATGGCCAGTTCTTCCTAGCTATATCCATCGAATTAGGAAGTAAACGCTAAAGAAATAATCGAAAATGGTTTACGCAAGTGGGAAGTTCTCCGGACAAGAATAGGTATCTCTAGCCTAACCTCCAGATTCCTAATGATGGCCAGTTCTCCCTAACTATATCCATCGAATTAGGAAGTAAACGCTAAAGAAATAATCGAAAATGGTTTAGCAAGTAGGAAGTTCTCCGGGCAAGAATAGGTATCTCTAGCCTAACCTCCATATTCCTAATGATGGCCAGTTCTCCTTAGCTATATCCATCGAATTAGGAAGTAAACGCTAAAGCAATAATCGAAAATGGTTTACGCAAGTAGGAATACAATGAAATTCTCCGGGCAATAATAGGTATCTCTAGCCTAACCTCCAGATTTCTAATGATGGCCAGTTCTTCCTAGCTATATCCATCGAATTAGGAAGTAAACGCTAAAGAAATAATCGAAAATGGTTTACGCAAGTGGGATGTTCTCCGGACAAGAATAGGTATCTCTAACCTAACCTCCAGATTCCTAATGATGGCCAGTTCTCCCTAGCTATATCCCTCAAATTAGGAAGTAAACGCTAAAGAAATAATCGAAAATGGTTTACGCAAGTAGAAAGTTCTCCGGACAAGAATAGGTATCTCTAGCCTAACCTCCAGATTCCTAATGATGGCCAGTTCTTCCTAACTATATCCATCGAATTAGGAAGTAAACGCTAAAGAAATATTCGGAAATGGTTTACGCAAGTAGGTATACAATGAAGTTCTCCGGGCAAAATAGGTATCTCTAGCCTAACCTCCAGATTCCTAATGATGGCCAGTTCTCCCTAGCTATATCCAACGAATTAGGAAGTAAACGTTAAAGAAATAATCGAAAATGGTTTACGCAAGTGGAAAGTTCTCCGGACAAGAATAGGTATCTCTAGCCTAACCTCCAGATTCCTAATGATGGCCAGTTCTCCCTAGCTATATCCATCGAATTAGGAAGTAAACGCTAAAGAAATAATCGAAAATAGTTCACGCAAGTAGGAATACAATTAAGTTCTCCGGACAAGAATAGGTATCTCTAGCCTAACCTCCAGATTTCTAATGATGGCCAGTTCTCCCTAGCCATATCCATCGAATTAGGAAGTAAACGCTAAAGAAATAATTGATAATGGTTTACGCAAGTAGGAATACAATTACGTTCTCCGGACAAGAATAGGTATCTCTAGCCTAACCTCCAGATTCCTAATGATGGCCAGTTCTCCCTAGCTATATCCATCGAATTAGGAAGTAAACGCTAAGGAAATAATCAAAAATGGTATCCGCAAGTGGGAAGTTCTCCGGACAAGAATAGGTATCTCTAGCCTAACCTCCAGATTCCTAATGATGGCCAGTTCTCCCTAGCTATATCCATCGAATTAGGACGTAAACGCTAAAGAAATAATCGAAAATGGTTTACGCAAGTGGGAAGTTCTCCGGGCAAAAATAGGTATCTCTAGCCTAACCTCCAGATTCCTAATGATGGTCAGTTCTCCCTAGCTATATCCATCGAATTAGGAAGTAAACGCTAAAGAAATAATCGAAAATGGTTTACGCAAGTGGGAAGTTCTCCGGGCAAGAATAGGTATCTCTAGCCTAACCTCCAGATTCCTAATGATGGCCAGTATTCCCTAGCTATATCCATCGAATTAGGAAGTAAACGCTAAAGAAATAATCGAAAATGGTTTACGCAAGTGGGAAGTTCTCCGGACAAGAATAGGTATCTCTAGCCTAACCTCCAGATTCCTAATGATGGCCAGTTCTTTCTAGCTATATCCATCGTATTAGGAAGTAAACGCTAGAGAAATAATCGAAAATGGTTTACGCAAGTGGGAAGTTCTCAGGACAAGAGTAAGTATCTCTAGCCTAACCTCCAGATTCCTAATGATGGCCAGTTCTCCCTAGCTATATCCATCGAATTAGGAAGTAAACGCTAAATAAATAATCAAAAATGGTTTACGCAAGTGGAACGTTCTCCGGACAAGAATAGGTATCTCTAGCCTAACCTCCAGATTCCTAATGATGGCCAGTTCTTCCTAACTATATCCATCGAATTAGGAAGTAAACGCTAAAGAAATATTCGGAAATGGTTTACGCAAGTAGGTATACAATGAAGTTCTCCGGGCAAAATAGGTATCTCTAGCCTAACCTCCAGATTCCTAATGATGGCCAGTTCTCCCTAGCTATATCCAACGAATTAGGAAGTAAACGCTAAAGAAATAATCGAAAATGGTTTACGCAAGTGGAAAGTTCTTCGGACAAGAATAGGTATCTCTAGCCTAACCTCCAGATTCCTAATGATGGCCAGTTCTCCCTAGCTATATCCATCGAATTAGGAAGTAAACGCTAAAGAAATAATCGACAATAGTTCACGCAAGTAGGAATACAATTAAGTTCTCCGGACAAGAATAGGTATCTCTAGCCTAACCTCCAGATTTCTAATGATGGCCAGTTCTCCCTAGCCATATCCATCGAATTAGGAAGTAAACGCTAAAGAAATAATTGATAATGGTTTACGCAAGTAGGAATACAATTACGTTCTCCGGACAAGAATAGGTATCTCTAGCCTAACCTCCAGATTCCTAATGATGGCCAGTTCTCCCTAGCTATATCCATCGAATTAGGAAGTAAACGCTAAGGAAATAATCAAAAATGGTTTCCGCAAGTGGGAAGTTCTCCGGGCAAGAATAGGTATCTCTAGCCTAACCTCCAGATTCCTAATGATGGCCAGTTCTCCCTAGCTATATCCATCGAATTAGGAAGTAAACGCTAAAGAAATAATCGAAAATGGTTTACGCAAGTGGGAAGTTCTCCGGGCAAAAATAGGTATCTCTAGCCTAACCTCCAGATTCCTAATGATGGTCAGTTCTCCCTAGCTATATCCATCGAATTAGGAAGTAAACGCTAAAGAAATAATCGAAAATGGTTTACGCAAGTGGGAAGTTCTCCGGGCAAGAATAGGTATCTCTAGCCTAACCTCCAGATTCCTAATGATGGCCAGTATTCCCTAGCTATATCCATCGAATTAGGAAGTAAACGCTAAAGAAATAATCGAAAATGGTTTACGCAAGTGGGAAGTTCTCCGGACAAGAATAGGTATCTCTAGCCTAACCTCCAGATTCCTAATGATGGCCAGTTCTCCCTAGCTATATCCATCGAATTAGGAAGTAAACGCTAAATAAATAATCAAAAATGGTTTACGCAAGTGGAACGTTCTCCGGACAAGAATAGGTATCTCTAGCCTAACCTCCAGATTCCTAATGATGGCCAGTTCTCCCTAGCTATATCCATCGAATTAGGAAGTAAACGCTAAAGAAATAATCGAAAATGGTTTACGCAAGTAGGAATACAATTAAGTTCTCCGGACAAGAATAGGTATCTATAGCCTAACCCCCAGATTCCTAATGATGGCCAGTTCTCCCTAGCTATATCCATCGAATTAGGAAGTAAACTCTAAAGAAATAATCGAAAATGGTTTACGCAGGTAGGAATACAATGAAGTTCTCCGGACAAGAATAGGTATCTCTAGCCTAACCTCCAGATTCCTAATGATGGCCAGTTCTCCCTAGCTATATCCATCGAATTAGGTAGTAAACGCTAAAGAAATAATCGAAAATGGTTTACGCAAGTAGGAATACAATTAAGTTCTCCGCACAAGAATAGGTATCTCTAGCCTAACCTCCAGATTTCTAATGATGGCCAGTTCTCCCTAGCTATATGCATCGAATTAGGAAGTAAACGCTAAAGAAATAATCGATAATGGTTTACGCAAGTAGGAATACAATTAAGTTCTCCGGACAAGAATAGGTATCTCTAGCCTAACCTCCAGATTCCTAAAGATGGTCAGTTCTCCCTAGCTATATCCATCAAATTAGGAAGTAAACGCTAAAAAAATAATCGAAAATGGTTTACGCAAGTGGGAAGTTCTCCGGACAAGAATAGGTATCTCTAGCCTAACCTCCAGATTCCTAATGATGGCCAGTTCTCCCTAGCTATATCCATCGAATTAGGAAGTAAACGCTAAAGAAATAATCGAAAATGGTTTACGCAAGTAGGAATACAATTAAGTTCTCCGGACAAGAATAGGTATCTCTAGCCTAACCCCCAGATTCCTAATGATGGCCAGTTCTCCCTAGCTATATCCATCGAATTAGGAAGTAAACGCTAAAGAAATAATCGAAAATGGTTTATGCAAGTGGGAAGTTCTCCGGGCAAGAATAGGTATCTCTAGCCTAACCTCCAGATTCCTAATGATGGTCAGTTCTCCTTAGCTATATCCATCGAATTAGGAAGTAAACGCTAAAGAAATAATCGAAAATGGTTTACGCAAGTGGGAAGTTCTCCGGGCAAGAATAGGTATCTCTAGCCTAACCTCCAGATTCCTAATGATGGCCAGTTCTCCCTAGCTATATCCATCGAATTAGGAAGTAAACGCTAAAGAAATAATCGAAAATATTTTACGCAAGTAGGAATACAATGAAGTTCTATGGACAAGAATAGGTATCTCTAGCCTAACCTCCAGATTCCTAATGATGGCCAGTTCTCCCTAGCTATATCCATCGAATTAGGAAGTAAACGCTAAAGAAATAATCGATAATGGTTTACGCAAGTAGGAATACAATTAAGTTCTCCGGACAAGAATAGGTATCTCTAGCCTAACCTCCAGATTCCTAATGATGGCCAGTTTTTCCCTAGCTATATCCATCGAATTAGGAAGTAAACGCTAAGGAAATAATCAAAAATGGTTTCCGCAAGTGGGAAGTTCTCCGGACAAGAATAGGTATCTCTAGCCTAACCTCCAGTTTCCTAATGATGGCCAGTTCTCCCTAGCTATATCCATCGAATTAGGAAGTAAACGCTAAAGAAATAATCGAAAATGGTTTACGCAATTAGGAATACAATGAAATTCTCCGGGCAATAATAGGTATCTCTAGCCTAACCTCCAGATTCCTAATGATGGCCAGTTCTCCCTAGCTATATCCATCGAATTAGGAAGTAAACGCTACAGAAATAATCGAAAATGGTTTACGCAAGTAGGAATACAATGAAGTTCTCCGGACAAGAATAGGTATCTCTAGCCTAACCTCCAGATTCCTAATGATGGCCAGTTCTCCCTAGCTATATCCATCGAATTAGGAAGTAAACGCTAAAGAAATAATCGAAAATGGTTTACGCAAGTAGGAATACAATGAAATTCTCCGGGCAATAATAGGTATCTCTAGCCTAACCTCCAGATTCCTAATGATGGCCAGTTCTTCCTAACTATATCCATCGAATTATTAAGTAAACGCTAAAGCAATAATCGAAAATGGTTTACGCAAGTAGGAATACAATGAAATTCTCCGGGCAATAATAGGTATCTCTAGCCTAACCTCCAGATTTCTATTGATGGCCAGTTCTTCCTAGCTATATCCATCGAATTAGGAAGTAAACGCCAAAGAAATAATCGAAAATGGTTTACGCAAGTGGGAAGTTCTCCGGACAAGAATAGGTAACTCTAGCCTAACCTCCAGATTCCTAATGATGGCCAGTTCTCCCTAACTATATCCATCGAATTAGGAAGTAAACGCTAAAGAAATATTCGGAAATGGTTTGCGCAAGTGGGAAGTTCTCCGGACAAGAATAGGTATCTCTAGCCTAACCTCCAGATTCCTAATGATGGCCATTTCTTCCTAGCTATATCCATCGAATTAGGAAGTAAACGCTTAAGAAATAATCGAAAATGGTTTACGCAAGTAGGAAGTTCTCCGGGCAAGAATAGGTATCTCTAGCATAACCTCCAGATTCCTAATGATGGCCAGTTATTCCTAGCTATATCCATCGAATTAGGAAGTAAACGCTAAAGAAATAATCGAAAATGGTTTACGCAAGTAGGAAGTTCTCTGTGCAAGAATAGGTCCCTCTAGCCTAACCTCCAGATTTCTAATGATGGCCAGTTCTTCCTAGCTATATCCATCGGATTAGGAAGTAAACGCTAAAGAAATAATCGAAAATGGTTTACGCAAGTAGGAAGTTTTCCGGGCAAGAATAGGTATCTCTAGCCTAACCTCCAGATTCCTAATGATGGCCAGTTCTCCCTAGCTATATCCATCGAATTAGGAAGTAAACGCTAAAGAAATAATCGAAAATGGTTTAGCAAGTAGGAAGTTCTCCGGGCAAGAATAGGTATCTCTAGCCTAACCTCCATATTCCTAATGATGGCCAGTTCTCCTTAGCTATATCCATCGATTTAGGAAGTAAACGCTAAAGAAATAATCGAAAATGGTTTACGCAAGTAGGAATACAATTAAGTTCTCCGGGCAATAATAGGTATCTCTAGCCTAACCCCCAGATTCCTAATGATGGCCAGTTCTCCCTAGCTATATCCATCGAATTAGGAAGTAAACGCTAAAGAAATAATCGAAAATGGTTTATGCAAGTAGGAATACAATTATGTTCTCCGGACTAGAATAGGAATCTCTAGCCTAACCTCCAGATTCCTAATGATGGCCAGTTCTCCCTAGCTATATCCATCGAATTATGAAGTAAACGCTAAAGAAATAATCGAAAATAGTTTACGCAAGTAGGATTACAGTGAAGTTCTCCGGACAAGAATAGGTATCTCTAGTTTAACCTCCAGATTCCTAATGATGGCCAGTTCTCCCTAGCTATATCCATCGAATTAGGAAGTAAACGCTAAAGAAATAATCGAAAATGGTTTACGCAAGTAGGAATACAATGAAATTCTCCGGGCAATAATAGGTATCTCTAGCCTAACCTCCAGATTTCTAATGATGGCCAGTTCTTCCTAGCTATATCCATCGATTTAGGAAGTAAACGCTAAAGAAATAATCGAAAATGGTTTACGCAAGTGGAAAGTTCTCCGGACAAGAATAGGTATCTCTAGCCTAACCTCCAGATTCCTAATGATGGCCAGTTCTTCCTAACTATATCCATCGAATTAGGAAGTAAACGCTAAAGCAATAATCGAAAATGGTTTACGCAAGTAGGAATACAATGAAATTCTCCGGGCAATAATAGGTATCTCTAGCCTAACCTCCAGATTCCTAATGATGGCCAGTTCTTCCTAACTATATCCATCGAATTAGGAAGTAAACGCTAAAGCAATAATCGAAAATGGTTTACGCAAGTAGGAATATAATGAAGTTCTCCGGGCAATAATAGGTATCTCTAGCCTAACCTCCAGATTTCTAATGATGGCCAGTTCTTCCTAGCTATATCCATCGATTTAGGAAGTAAACGCTAAAGAAATAATCGAAAATGGTTTACGCAAGTGGGAAGTTCTCCGGACAAGAATAGGTATCTCTAGCCTAACCTCCAGATTCCTAATGATGGCCAGTTCTCCCTAACTATATCCATCGAATTAGGAAGTAAACGCTAAAGAAATATTCGGAAATGGTTTGCGCAAGTGGGAAGTTCTCCGGACAAGAATAGGTATCTCTAGCCTAACCTCCAGATTCCTAATGATGGCCATTTCTTCCTAGCTATATCCATCGAATTAGGAAGTAAACTTTTAAGAAATAATCGAAAATGGTTTACGCAAGTAGGAAGTTCTCCGGGCAAGAATAGGTATCTCTAGCATAACCTCCAGATTCCTAATGATGGCCAGTTATTCCTAGCTATATCCATCGAATTAGGAAGTAAACGCTAAAGAAATAATCGAAAATGGTTTGCGCAAGTAGGAATACAATGAAATTCTCCGGGCAATAATAGGTATCTCTAGCCTAACCTCCAGATTCCTAATGATGGCCAGTTCTTCCTAACTATATCCATCGAATTAGGAAGTAAACGCTAAAGCAATAATCGAAAATGGTTTACGCAAGTAGGAATATAATGAAGTTCTCCGGGCAAGAATAGGTATCTCTAGCCTAACCTCCAGATTCCTAATGATTTCCAGTTCTTCCTAACTATATCCATCGAATTAGGAAGTAAACGCTAAAGCAATAATCGAAAATGGTTTACGCAAGTAGGAATACAATGAAATTCTCCGGGCAATAATAGGTATCTCTAGCCTAACCTCCACATTTCTAATGATGGCCAGTTCTTCCTAGCTATATCCATCGAATTAGGAAGTAAACGCTAAAGAAATAATCGAAAATGGTTTACGCAAGTGGGATGTTCTCCGGACAAGAATAGGTATCTCTAACCTAACCTCCAGATTCCTAATGATGGCCAGTTCTCCCTAGCTATATCCATCAAATTAGGAAGTAAATGCTAAAGAAATAATCGAATATGGTTTACGCAAGTAGAAAGTTCTCCGGACAAGAATAGGTATCTCTAGCCTAACCTCCAGATTCCTAATGATGGCCAGTTCTTCCTAACTATATCCATCAAGTTAGGAAGTAAACGCTAAAGAAATATTCGGAAATGGTTTACGCAAGTAGGTATACAATGAAGTTCTCCGGGCAAAATAGGTATCTCTAGCCTAACCTCCAGATTCCTAATGATGGCCAGTTCTCCCTAGCTATATCCAACGAATTAGGAAGTAAACGCTAAAGAAATAATCGAAAATGGTTTACGCAAGTGGAAAGTTCTCTGGACAAGAATAGGTATCTCTAGCCTAACCTCCAGATTCCTAATGATGGCCAGTTCTCCCTAGCTATATCCATCGAATTAGGAAGTAAACGCTAAAGAAATAATCGAAAATAGTTCACGCAAGTAGGAATACAATTAAGTTCTCCGGACAAGAATAGGTATCTCTAGCCTAACCTCCAGATTTCTAATGATGGCCAGTTCTCCCTAGCCATATCCATCGAATTAGGAAGTAAACGCTAAAGAAATAATTGATAATGGTTTACGCAAGTAGGAATACAATTACGTTCTCCGGACAAGAATAGGTATCTCTAGCCTAACCTCCAGATTCCTAATGATGGCCAGTTCTCCCTAGCTATATCCATCGAATTAGGAAGTAAACGCTAAGGAAATAATCAAAAATGGTTTCCGCAAGTGGGAAGTTCTCCGGACAAGAATAGGTATCTCTAGCCTAACCTCCAGATTCCTAATGATGGCCAGTATTCCCTAGCTATATCCATCGAATTAGGAAGTAAACGCTAAAGAAATAATCGAAAATGGTTTACGCAAGTGGGAAGTTCTCCGGGCAAAAATAATTATCTCTAGCCTAACCTCCAGATTCCTAATGATGGTCAGTTCTCCCTAGCTATATCCATCGAATTAGGAAGTAAACGCTAAAGAAATAATCGAAAATGGTTTACGCAAGTGGGAAGTTCTCCGGGCAAGAATAGGTATCTCTAGCCTAACCTCCAGATTCCTAATGATGGCCAGTATTCCCTAGCTATATCCATCGAATTAGGAAGTAAACGCTAAAGAAATAATCGAAAATGGTTTACGCAAGTGGGAAGTTCTCCGGACAAGAATAGGTATCTCTAGCCTAACCTCCAGATTCCTAATGATGGCCAGTTCTTTCTAGCTATATCCATCGTATTAGGAAGTAAACGCTAGAGAAATAATCGAAAATGGTTTACGCAAGTGGGAAGTTCTCAGGAC
This sequence comes from Prosapia bicincta, assembly GCA_036971475.1. NCBI lineage: Eukaryota > Metazoa > Arthropoda > Insecta > Hemiptera > Cercopidae > Prosapia > Prosapia bicincta. Next base: position 238,232,664 of record JBAIZL010000002.1, read on the forward strand.
AAGAGTAAGTATCTCTAGCCTAACCTCCAGATTCCTAATGATGGCCAGTTCTCCCTAGCTATATCCATCGAATTAGGAAGTAAACGCTAAATAAATAATCAAAAATGGTTTACGCAAGTGGAACGTTCTCCGGACAAGAATAGGTATCTCTAGCCTAACCTCCAGATTCCTAATGATGGCCAGTTCTTCCTAACTATATCCATCGAATTAGGAAGTAAACGCTAAAGAAATATTCGGAAATGGTTTACGCAAGTAGGTATACAATGAAGTTCTCCGGGCAAAATAGGTATCTCTAGCCTAACCTCCAGATTCCTAATGATGGCCAGTTCTCCCTAGCTATATCCATCGAATAAGGAAGTAAACGCTAAAGAAATAATCGAAAATAGTTCACGCAAGTAGGAATACAATTAAGTTCTCCGGACAAGAATAGGTATCTCTAGCCTAACCTCCAGATTTCTAATGATGGCCAGTTCTCCCTAGCCATATCCATCGAATTAGGAAGTAAACGCTAAAGAAATAATTGATAATGGTTTACGCAAGTAGGAATACAATTACGTTATGCGGACAAGAATAGGTATCTCTAGCCTAACCTCCAGATTCCTAATGATGGCCAGTTCTCCCTAGCTATATCCATCGAATTAGGAAGTAAACGCTAAGGAAATAATCAAAAATGGTTTCCGCAAGTGGGAAGTTCTCCGGACAAGAATAGGTATCTCTAGCCTAACCTCCAGATTCCTAATGATGGCCAGTTCTCCCTAGCTATATCCATCGAATTAGGAAGTAAACGCTAAAGAAATAATCGAAAATGGTTTACGCAAGTGGGAAGTTCTCCGGGCAAAAATAGGTATCTCTAGCCTAACCTCCAGATTCCTAATGATGGTCAGTTCTCCCTAGCTATATCCATCGAATTAGGAAGTAAACGCTAAAGAAATAATCGAAAATGGTTTACGCAAGTGGGAAGTTCTCCGGGCAAGAATAGGTATCTCTAGCCTAACCTCCAGATTCCTAATGATGGCCAGTATTCCCTAGCTATATCCATCGAATTAGGAAGTAAACGCTAAAGAAATAATCGAAAATGGTTTACGCAAGTGGGAAGTTCTCCGGACAAGAATAGGTATCTCTAGCCTAACCTCCAGATTCCTAATGATGGCCAGTTCTTTCTAGCTATATCCATCGTATTAGGAAGTAAACGCTAAAGAAATAATCGAAAATGGTTTACGCAAGTGGGAAGTTCTCAGGACAAGAGTAAGTATCTCTAGCCTAACCTCCAGATTCCTAATGATGGCCAGTTCTCCCTAGCTATATCCATCGAATTAGGAAGTAAACGCTAAATAAATAATCAAAAATGGTTTACGCAAGTGGAACGTTCTCCGGACAAGAATAGGTATCTCTAGCCTAACCTCCAGATTCCTAATGATGGCCAGTTCTCCCTAGCTATATCCATCGAATTAGGAAGTAAACGCTAAAGAAATAATCGAAAATGGTTTACGCAAGTAGGAATACAATTAAGTTCTCCGGACAAGAATAGGTATCTATAGCCTAACCCCCAGATTCCTAATGATGGCCAGTTCTCCCTAGCTATATCCATCGAATTAGGAAGTAAACTCTAAAGAAATAATCGAAAATGGTTTACGCAGGTAGGAATACAATGAAGTTCTCCGGACAAGAATAGGTATCTCTAGCCTAACCTCCAGATTCCTAATGATGGCCAGTTCTCCCTAGCTATATCCATCGAATTAGGTAGTAAACGCTAAAGATATAATCGAAAATGGTTTACGCAAGTAGGAATACAATTAAGTTCTCCGCACAAGAATAGGTATCTCTAGCCTAACCTCCAGATTTCTAATGATGGACAGTTCTCCCTAGCTATATGCATCGAATTAGGAAGTAAACGCTAAAGAAATAATCGATAATGGTTTACGCAAGTAGGAATACAATTAAGTTCTCCGGACAAGAATAGGTATCTCTAGCCTAACCTCCAGATTCCTAATGATGGTCAGTTCTCCCTAGCTATATCCATCAAATTAGGAAGTAAACGCTAAAAAAATAATCGAAAATGGTTTACGCAAGTGGGAAGTTCTCCGGACAAGAATAGGTATCTCTAGCCTAACCTCCAGATTCCTAATGATGGCCAGTTCTCCCTAGCTATATCCATCGAATTAGGAAGTAAACGCTAAAGAAATAATCGAAAATGGTTTACGCAAGTAGGAATACAATTAAGTTCTCCGGACAAGAATAGGTATCTCTAGCCTAACCCCCAGATTCCTAATGATGGCCAGTTCTCCCTAGCTATATCCATCGAATTAGGAAGTAAACGCTAAAGAAATAATCGAAAATGGTTTTTGCAAGTGGGAAGTTCTCTGGGCAAGAATAGGTATCTCTAGCCTAACCTCCAGATTCCTAATGATGGTCAGTTCTCCTTAGCTATATCCATCGAATTAGGAAGTAAACGCTAAAGAAATAATCGAAAATGGTTTACGCAAGTGGGAAGTTCTCCGGGCAAGAATAGGTATCTCTAGCCTAACCTCCAGATTCCTAATGATGGCCAGTTCTCCCTAGCTATATCCATCGAATTAGGAAGTAAACGCTAAAGAAATAATCGAAAATATTTTACGCAAGTAGGAATACAATGAAGTTCTCCGGACAAGAATAGGTATCTCTAGCCTAACCTCCAGATTCCTAATGATGGCCAGTTCTCCCTAGCTATATCCATCGAATTAGGAAGTAAACGCTAAAGAAATAATCGATAATGGTTTACGCAAGTAGGAATACAATTAAGTTCTCCGGACAAGAATAGGTATCTCTAGCCTAACCTCCAGATTCCTAATGATGGCCAGTTTTTCCCTTGCTATATCCATCGAATTAGGAAGTAAACGCTAAGGAAATAATCAAAAATGGTTTCCGCAAGTGGGAAGTTCTCCGGACAAGAATAGGTATCTCTAGCCTAACCTCCAGTTTCCTAATGATGGCCAGTTCTCCCTAGCTATATCCATCGAATTAGAAAGTAAACGCTAAAGAAATAATCGAAAATGGTTTACGCAAGTGGGAAGTTATCCGGGCAAGAATAGGTATCTCTAGCCTAACCTCCAGATTCCTAATGATGGCCAGTACTCCCTAGCTATATCCATCGAATTAGGAAGTAAACGCTAAAGAAATAATCGAAAATGGTTTACGCAAGTGGGAAGTTCTCAGGACAAGAGTAAGTATCTCTAGCCTAACCTCCAGATTCCTAATGATGGCCAGTTCTCCCTAGCTATATCCATCGAATTAGGAAGTAAACGCTAAATAAATAATCAAAAATGGTTTACGCAAGTGGGAAGTTCTCCGGACAAGAATAGGTATCTCTAGCCTAACCTCCAGATTCCTAATGATGGCCAGTTCTCCCTAGCTATATCCATCGAATTAGGAAGTAAACGCTAAAGAAATAATCGAAAATGGTTCACGCAAGTAGGAAGATCTCCGGGCAAGAATAGGTATCTCTAGCCTAACCCCCAGATTCCTAATGATGGCCAGTTCTCCCTAGCTATATCCATCGAATTAGGAAGTAAACGCTAAAGAAATAATCGAAAATGGTTTATGCAAGTAGGAATACAATTAAGTTCTCCGGACAAGAATAGGAATCTCTAGCCTAACCTCCAGATTCCTAATGATGGCCAGTTCTCCCTAGCTATATCCATCGAATTAGGAAGTAAACGCTAAAGAAATAATCGAAAATAGTTTACGCAAGTAGGAATACAATGACGTTCTCCGGACAAGAATAGGTATCTCTAGCCTAACCTCCAGATTCCTAATGATGGCCAGTTCTCCCTAGCTATATCCATCGAATTAGGAAGTAAACGCTAAAGAAATAATCGAAAATGGTTTACGCAAGTAGGAATACAATGAAGTTCTCCGGACAAGAACAGGTATCTCTAGCCTAACCTCCAGATTCCTAATGATGGCCAGTTCTCCCTAGCTATATCCATCGAATTAGGTAGTATACGCTAAAGAAATAATCGAAAATGGTTTACGCAAGTAGGAATACAATTATGTTCTCCGCACAAGAATAGGTATCTCTAGCCTAACCTCCAGATTTCTAATGATGGCCAGTTGTCCCTAGCTATATCCATCGAATTAGGAAGTAAACGCTAAAGAAATAATCGATAATGGTTTACGCAAGTAGGAATACAATTAAGTTCTCCGGACAAGAATAGGTATCTCTAGCCTAACCTCCAGATTCCTAATGATGGTCAGTTCTCCCTAGTTATATCCATCAAATTAGGAAGTAAACGCTAAAGAAATAATCGAAAATGGTTTACGCAAGTGGGATGTTCTCCGGACAAGAATAGGTATCTCTAGCCTAACCCCCAGATTCCTAATGATGGCCAGTTCTCCCTAGCTATATCCATCGAATTAGGAAGTAAACGCTAAAGAAATAATCGAAAATGGTTTATGCAAGTAGGAATACAATTAAGTTCTCCGGACAAGAATAGGAATCTCTAGCCTAAACTCCAGATTCCTAATGACGGCCAGTTCTCCCTAGCTATATCCATCTAATTAGGAAGTAAACGCTAAAGAAATAATCGAAAATAGTTTACGCAAGTAGAAATACAATGAAGTTCTCCGGACAAGAATAGGTATCTCTAGCCTAACCTCCAGATTCCTAATGATGGCCAGTTCTCCCTAGCTATATCCATCGAATTAGGAAGTAAATGCTAAAGAAATAATTGAAAATGGTTTACGCAAGTAGGAATACAATTAAGTTCTCCGCACAAGAATAGGTATCTCTAGCCTAACCTCCAGATTTCTAATGATGGCCAGTTCTCCCTAGCTATATCCATCGAATTAGGAAGTAAACGCTAAAGAAATAATCGATAATGGTTTACGCAAGTAGGAATACAATTAAGTTCTCCGGACAAGAATAGGTATCTCTATCCTAACCTCCAGATTCCTAATGATGGTCAGTTCTCCCTAGCTATATCCATCAAATTAGGAAGTAAACGCTAAAAAAATAATCGAAAATGGTTTACGCAAGTGGGAAGTTCTCCGGACAAGAATAGGTATCTCTAGCCTAAACTCCAGATTCCTAATGATAGCCAGTTCTCCCTAGCTATATCCATCGAATTAGGAAGTAAACGCTAAAGAAATAATCGAAAATGGTTTACGCAAGTAGGAATACAATTAAGTTCTCCGGACAAGAATAGGTATCTCTAGCCTAACCCCCAGATTCCTAATGATGGCCAGTTCTCCCTAGCTATATCCATCGAATTAGGAAGTAAACGCTAAAGAAATAATCGAAAATGGTTTACGCAAGTAGGAATACAATTAAGTTCTCCGGACAAGAATAGGTATCTCTAGCCTAACCTCCAGATTCCTAATGATGGCCAGTTCTCCCTAGCTATATCCATCGAATTAGGAAGTAAACGCTAAAGAAATAATCGAAGATGGTTTACGCAAGTAGGAATACAATTAAGTTCTCCGAACAAGAATAGGAATCTCTAGCCTAACCTCCAGATTCTTAATGATGGCCAGTTCTCCCTAGCTAAATCCATCGAATTAGGAAGTAAACGCTAAAGAAATAATCGAAAATGGTTTATGCAAGTAGGAATACAATTAAGTTCTCCGGACAAGAATAGGAATCTCTAGCCTAACCTCCAGATTCTTAATGATGGCCAGTTCTCCCTAGCTAAATCCATCGAATTAGGAAGTAAACGCTAAAGAAATAATCGAAAATGGTTTATGCAAGTAGGAATACAATTAAGTTCTCCGGACAAGAATAGGAATCTCTAGCCTAACCTCCAGATTCTTAATGATGGCCAGTTCTCCCTAGCTAAATCCATCGAATTAGGAAGTAAACGCTAAAGAAATAATCGAAAATGGTTTATGCAAGTAGGAATACAATGAAGTTCTCCGGACAAGAATAGGTATCTCTAGCCTAACCTCCAGATTCCTAATGATGGCCAGTTCTCCCTAGCTATATCCATCGAATTAGGAAGTAAACGCTAAAGAAATAATCGAAAATGGTTTACGCAATTAGGAATACAATGAAATTCTCCGGGCAATAATAGGTATCTCTAGCCTAACCTCCAGATTCCTAATGATGGCCAGTTCTCCCTAGCTATATCCATCGAATTAGGAAGTAAACGCTAAAGAAATAATCGAAAATGGTTTACGCAAGTAGGAATACAATGAAGTTCTCCGGACAAGAATAGGTATCTCTAGCCTAACCTCCAGATTCCTAATGATGGCCAGTTCTCCCTAGCTATATCCATCGAATTAGGAAGTAAACGCTAAAGAAATAATCGAAAATGGTTTACGCAAGTAGGAATACAATGAAATTCTCCGGGCAATAATAGGTATCTCTAGCCTAACCTCCAGATTTCTAATGATGGCCAGTTCTTCCTAGCTATATCCATCGATTTAGGAAGTAAACGCTAAAGAAATAATCGAAAATGGTTTACGCAAGTAGGAATACAATGAAATTCTCCGGGCAATAATAGGTATCTCTAGCCTAACCTCCAGATTTCTAATGATGGCCAGTTCTTCCTAGCTATATCCATCGATTTAGGAAGTAAACGCTAAAGAAATATTCGGAAATGGTTTGCGCAAGTGGGAAGTTCTCCGGACAAGAATAGGTATCTCTAGCCTAACCTCCAGATTCCTAATGATGGCCATTTCTTCCTAGCTATATCCATCGAATTAGGAAGTAAACGCTTAAGAAATAATCGAAAATGGTTTTATTCAAGTAGGAAGTTCTCCGGGCAAGAATAGGTATCTCTAGCATAACCTCCAGATTCCTAATGATGGCCAGTTATTCCTAGCTATATCCATCGAATTAGGAAGTAAACGCTAAAGAAATAATCGAAAATGGTTTAGCAAGTAGGAAGTTCTCCGGGCAAGAATAGGTACCTCTAGCCTAACCTCCATATTCCTAATGATGGCCAGTTCTCCTTAGCTATATCCATCGATTTAGGAAGTAAACGCTAAAGAAATAATCGAAAATGGTTTATGCAAGTAGGAATACAATTATGTTCTCCGGACTGGAATAGGAATCTCTAGCCTAACCTCCAGATTCCTAATGATGGCCAGTTCTCCCTAGCTATATCCATCGAATTAGGAAGTAAACGCTAAAGAAATAATCGAAAATAGTTTACGCAAGTAGGAATACAGTGAAGTTCTCCGGACAAGAATAGGTATCTCTAGTTTAACCTCCAGATTCCTAATGATGGCCAGTTCTCCCTAGCTATATCCATCGAATTAGGAAGTTAACGCTAAAGAAATAATCGAAAATGGTTTACGCAAGTAGGAATACAATGAAATTCTCCGGGCAATAATAGGTATCTCTAGCCTAACCTCCAGATTTCTAATGATGGCCAGTTCTTCCTAGCTATATCCATCGATTTAGGAAGTAAACGCTAAAGAAATAATCGAAAATGGTTTACGCAAGTAGGAATACAATGAAATTCTCCGGGCAATAATAGGTATCTCTAGCCTAACCTCCAGATTCCTAATGATGGCCAGTTCTTCCTAACTATATCCATCGAATTAGGAAGTAAACGCTAAAGCAATAATCGAAAATGGTTTACGCAAGTAGGAATACAATGAAATTCTCCGGGCAATAATAGGTATCTCTAGCCTAACCTCCAGATTTCTAATGATGGCCAGTTCTTCCTAGCTATATCCATCGAATTAGGAAGTAAACGCTAAAGAAATAATCGAAAATGGTTTACGCAAGTGGGAAGTTCTCCGGACAAGAATAGGTATCTCTAGCCTAACCTCCAGATTCCTAATGATGGCCAGTTCTCCCTAACTATATCCATCGAATTAGGAAGTAAACGCTAAAGAAATATTCGGAAATGGTTTGCGCAAGTGGGAAGTTCTCCGGACAAGAATAGGTATCTCTAGCCTAACCTCCAGATTCCTAATGATGGCCATTTCTTCCTAGCTATATCCATCGAATTAGGAAGTAAACGCTTAAGAAATAATCGAAAATGGTTTACGCAAGTAGGAAGTTCTCCGGGCAAGAATAGGTATCTCTAGCATAACCTCCAGATTCCTAATGATGGCCAGTTATTCCTAGCTATATCCATCGAATTAGGAAGTAAACGCTAAAGAAATAATCGAAAATGGTTTACGCAAGTAGGAAGTTCTCCGGGCAAGAATAGGTCCCTCTAGCCTAACCTCCAGATTTCTAATGATGGCCAGTTCTTCCTAGCTATATCCATCGAATTAGGAAGTAAACGCTACAGAAATAATCGAAAATGGTTTACGCAAGTAGGAAGTTTTCCGGGCAAGAATAGGTATCTCTAGCCGAACCTCCATATTCCTAATGATGGCCAGTTCTCCTTAGCTATATCCATCGATTTAGGAAGTAAACGCTAAAGAAATAATCGAAAATGGTTTACGCAAATAGGAATACAATGAAATTCTCCGGGCAATAATAGGCATCTCTAGCCTAACCTCCAGATTTCTAATGATGGCCAGTTCTTCCTAGCTATATCCATCGAATTAGGAAGTAAACGCTAAAGAAATAATCGAAAATGGTTTGCGCAAGTAGGAATACAATGAAATTCTCCGGGCAATAATAGGTATCTCTAGCCTAACCTCCAGATTCCTAATGATGGCCAGTTCTTCCTAACTATATCCATCGAATTAGGAAGTAAACGCTAAAGCAATAATTGAAAATGGTTTACGCAAGTAGGAATACAATGAAATTCTCCGGGCAATAATAGGTATCTCTAGCCTAACCTCCAGATTTTTAATGATGGCCAGTTCTTCCTAGCTATATCCATCGAATTAGGAAGTAAACGCTAAAGAAATAATCGAAAATGGTTTACGCAAGTGGGATGTTCTCCGGACAAGAATAGGTATCTCTAACCTAACCTCCAGATTCCTAATGATGGCCAGTTCTCCCTAGCTATATCCATCAAATTAGGAAGTAAACGCTAAAGAAATAATCGAAAATGGTTTACGCAAGTAGAAAGTTCTCCGGACAAGAATAGGTATCTCTAGCCTAACCTCCAGATTCCTAATGATGGCCAGTTCTTCCTAACTATATCCATCGAATTAGGAAGTAAACGCTAAAGAAATATTCGGAAATGGTTTACGCAAGTAGGTATACAATGAAGTTCTCCGGGCAAAATAGGTATCTCTAGCCTAACCTCCAGATTCCTAATGATGGCCAGTTCTCCCTAGCTATATCCATCGAATTAGGAAGTTAACGCTAAAGAAATAATCGAAAATGGTTTACGCAAGTAGGAATACAATGAAATTCTCCGGGCAATAATAGGTATCTCTAGCCTAACCTCCAGATTTCTAATGATGGCCAGTTCTTCCTAGCTATATCCATCGATTTAGGAAGTAAACGCTAAAGAAATAATCGAAAATGGTTTACGCAAGTAGGAATACAATGAAATTCTCCGGGCAATAATAGGTATCTCTAGCCTAACCTCCAGATTCCTAATGATGGCCAGTTCTTCCTAACTATATCCATCGAATTAGGAAGTAAACGCTAAAGCAATAATCGAAAATGGTTTACGCAAGTAGGAATACAATGAAATTCTCCGGGCAATAATAGGTATCTCTAGCCTAACCTCCAGATTTCTAATGATGGCCAGTTCTTCCTAGCTATATCCATCGAATTAGGAAGTAAACGCTAAAGAAATAATCGAAAATGGTTTACGCAAGTGGGAAGTTCTCCGGACAAGAATAGGTATCTCTAGCCTAACCTCCAGATTCCTAATGATGGCCAGTTCTCCCTAACTATATCCATCGAATTAGGAAGTAAACGCTAAAGAAATATTCGGAAATGGTTTGCGCAAGTGGGAAGTTCTCCGGACAAGAATAGGTATCTCTAGCCTAACCTCCAGATTCCTAATGATGGCCATTTCTTCCTAGCTATATCCATCGAATTAGGAAGTAAACGCTTAAGAAATAATCGAAAATGGTTTACGCAAGTAGGAAGTTCTCCGGGCAAGAATAGGTATCTCTAGCATAACCTCCAGATTCCTAATGATGGCCAGTTATTCCTAGCTATATCCATCGAATTAGGAAGTAAACGCTAAAGAAATAATCGAAAATGGTTTACGCAAGTAGGAAGTTCTCCGGGCAAGAATAGGTCCCTCTAGCCTAACCTCCAGATTTCTAATGATGGCCAGTTCTTCCTAGCTATATCCATCGAATTAGGAAGTAAACGCTACAGAAATAATCGAAAATGGTTTACGCAAGTAGGAAGTTTTCCGGGCAAGAATAGGTATCTCTAGCCTAACCTCCATATTCCTAATGATGGCCAGTTCTCCTTAGCTATATCCATCGATTTAGGAAGTAAACGCTAAAGAAATAATCGAAAATGGTTTACGCAAATAGGAATACAATGAAATTCTCCGGGCAATAATAGGCATCTCTAGCCTAACCTCCAGATTTCTAATGATGGCCAGTTCTTCCTAGCTATATCCATCGAATTAGGAAGTAAACGCTGAAGAAATAATCGAAAATGGTTTGCGCAAGTAGGAATACAATGAAATTCTCCGGGCAATAATAGGTATCTCTAGCCTAACCTCCAGATTCCTAATGATGGCCAGTTCTTCCTAACTATATCCATCGAATTAGGAAGTAAACGCTAAAGCAATAATTGAAAATGGTTTACGCAAGTAGGAATACAATGAAATTCTCCGGGCAATAATAGGTATCTCTAGCCTAACCTCCAGATTTTTAATGATGGCCAGTTCTTCCTAGCTATATCCATCGAATTAGGAAGTAAACGCTAAAGAAATAATCGAAAATGGTTTACGCAAGTGGGATGTTCTCCGGACAAGAATAGGTATCTCTAACCTAACCTCCAGATTCCTAATGATGGCCAGCTCTCCCTAGCTATATCCATCAAATTAGGAAGTAAACGCTAAAGAAATAATCGAAAATGGTTTACGCAAGTAGAAAGTTCTCCGGACAAGAATAGGTATCTCTAGCCTAACCTCCAGATTCCTAATGATGGCCAGTTCTTCCTAACTATATCCATCGAATTAGGAAGTAAACGCTAAAGAAATATTCGGAAATGGTTTACGCAAGTAGGTATACAATGAAGTTCTCCGGGCAAAATAGGTATCTCTAGCCTAACCTCCAGATTCCTAATGATGGCCAGTTCTCCCTAGCTATATCCAACGAATTAGGAAGTAAACGCTAAAGAAATAATCGAAAATGGTTTACGCAAGTGGAAAGTTCTCCGGACAAGAATAGGTATCTCTAGCCTAACCTCCAGATTCCTAATGATGGCCAGTTCTCCCTAGCTATATCCATCGAATTAGGAAGTAAACGCTAAAGAAATAATCGAAAATAGTTCACGCAAGTAGGAATACAATTAAGTTCTCCGGACAAGAATAGGTATCTCTAGCCTAACCTCCAGATTTCTAATGATGGCCAGTTCTCCCTAGCCATATCCATCGAATTAGGAAGTAAACGCTAAAGAAATAATTGATAATGGTTTACGCAAGTAGGAATACAATTACGTTCTCCGGACAAGAATAGGTATCTCTAGCCTAACCTCCAAATTCCTAATGATGGCCAGTTCTCCCTAGCTATATCCATCGAATTAGGAAGTAAACGCTAAGGAAATAATCAAAAATGGTTTCCGCAAGTGGGAAGTTCTCCGGACAAGAATAGGTATCTCTAGCCTAACCTCCAGATTCCTAATGATGGCCAGTTCTCCCTAGCTATATCCATCGAATTAGGAAGTAAACGCTAAAGAAATAATCGAAAATGGTTTATGCAAGTAGGAATACAATTATGTTCTCCGGACTGGAATAGGAATCTCTAGCCTAACCTCCAGATTCCTAATGATGGCCAGTTCTCCCTAGCTATATCCATCGAATTAGGAAGTAAACGCTAAAGAAATAATCGAAAATAGTTTACGCAAGTAGGAATACAGTGAAGTTCTCCGGACAAGAATAGGTATCTCTAGTTTAACCTCCAGATTCCTAATGATGGCCAGTTCTCCCTAGCTATATCCATCGAATTAGGAAGTTAACGCTAAAGAAATAATCGAAAATGGTTTACGCAAGTAGGAATACAATGAAATTCTCCGGGCAATAATAGGTATCTCTAGCCTAACCTCCAGATTTCTAATGATGGCCAGTTCTTCCTAGCTATATCCATCGATTTAGGAAGTAAACGCTAAAGAAATAATCGAAAATGGTTTACGCAAGTAGGAATACAATGAAATTCTCCGGGCAATAATAGGTATCTCTAGCCTAACCTCCAGATTCCTAATGATGGCCAGTTCTTCCTAACTATATCCATCGAATTAGGAAGTAAACGCTAAAGCAATAATCGAAAATGGTTTACGCAAGTAGGAATACAATGAAATTCTCCGGGCAATAATAGGTATCTCTAGCCTAACCTCCAGATTTCTAATGATGGCCAGTTCTTCCTAGCTATATCCATCGAATTAGGAAGTAAACGCTAAAGAAATAATCGAAAATGGTTTACGCAAGTGGGAAGTTCTCCGGACAAGAATAGGTATCTCTAGCCTAACCTCCAGATTCCTAATGAAGGCCAGTTCTCCCTAACTATATCCATCGAATTATGAAGTAAACGCTAAAGAAATATTCGGAAATGGTTTGCGCAAGTGGGAAGTTCTCCGGACAAGAATAGGTATCTCTAGCCTAACCTCCAGATTCCTAATGATGGCCATTTCTTCCTAGCTATATCCATCGAATTAGGAAGTAAACGCTTAAGAAATAATCGAAAATGGTTTACGCAAGTAGGAAGTTCTCCGGGCAAGAATAGGTATCTCTAGCATAACCTCCAGATTCCTAATGATGGCCAGTTATTCCTAGCTATATCCATCGAATTAGGAAGTAAACGCTAAAGAAATAATCGAAAATGGTTTACGCAAGTAGGAAGTTCTCCGGGCAAGAATAGGTCCCTCTAGCCTAACCTCCAGATTTCTAATGATGGCCAGTTCTTCCTAGCTATATCCATCGAATTAGGAAGTAAACGCTACAGAAATAATCGAAAATGGTTTACGCAAGTAGGAAGTTTTCCGGGCAAGAATAGGTATCTCTAGCCTAACCTCCATATTCCTAATGATGGCCAGTTCTCCTTAGCTATATCCATCGATTTAGGAAGTAAACGCTAAAGAAATAATCGAAAATGGTTTACGCAAGTAGGAATACAATGAAATTCTCCGGGCAATAATAGGTATCTCTAGCCTAACCTCCAGATTCCTAATGATGGCCAGTTCTTCCTAACTATATCCATCGAATTAGGAAGTAAACGCTAAAGCAATAATTGAAAATGGTTTACGCAAGTAGGAATACAATGAAATTCTCCGGGCAATAATAGGTATCTCTAGCCTAACCTCCAGATTTTTAATGATGGCCAGTTCTTCCTAGCTATATCCATCGAATTAGGAAGTAAACGCTAAAGAAATAATCGAAAATGGTTTACGCAAGTGGGATGTTCTCCGGACAAGAATAGGTATCTCTAACCTAACCTCCAGATTCCTAATGATGGCCAGTTCTCCCTAGCTATATCCATCAAATTAGGAAGTAAACGCTAAAGAAATAATCGAAAATGGTTTACGCAAGTAGAAAGTTCTCCGGACAAGAATAGGTATCTCTAGCCTAACCTCCAGATTCCTAATGATGGCCAGTTCTTCCTAACTATATCCATCGAATTAGGAAGTAAACGCTAAAGAAATATTCGGAAATGGTTTACGCAAGTAGGTATACAATGAAGTTCTCCGGGCAAAATAGGTATCTCTAGCCTAACCTCCAGATTCCTAATGATGGCCAGTTCTCCCTAGCTATATCCAACGAATTAGGAAGTAAACGCTAAAGAAATAATCGAAAATGGTTTACGCAAGTGGAAAGTTCTCCGGACAAGAATAGGTATCTCTAGCCTAACCTCCAGATTCCTAATGATGGCCAGTTCTCCCTAGCTATATCCATCGAATTAGGAAGTAAACGCTAAAGAAATAATCGAAAATAGTTCACGCAAGTAGGAATACAATTAAGTTCTCCGGACAAGAATAGGTATCTCTAGCCTAACCTCCAGATTTCTAATGATGGCCAGTTCTCCCTAGCCATATCCATCGAATTAGGAAGTAAACGCTAAAGAAATAATTGATAATGGTTTACGCAAGTAGGAATACAATTACGTTCTCCGGACAAGAATAGGTATCTCTAGCCTAACCTCCAAATTCCTAATGATGGCCAGTTCTCCCTAGCTATATCCATCGAATTAGGAAGTAAACGCTAAGGAAATAATCAAAAATGGTTTCCGCAAGTGGGAAGTTCTCCGGACAAGAATAGGTATCTCTAGCCTAACCTCCAGATTCCTAATGATGGCCAGTTCTCCCTAGCTATATCCATCGAATTAGGAAGTAAACGCTAAAGAAATAATCGAAAATGGTTTACGCAAGTGGGAAGTTCTCCGGGCAAAAATAGGTATCTCTAGCCTAACCTCCAGATTCCTAATGATGGTCAGTTCTCCCTAGCTATATCCATCGAATTAGGAAGTAAACGCTAAAGAAATAATCGAAAATGGTTTACGCAAGTGGGAAGTTCTCCGGGCAAGAATAGGTATCTCTAGCCTAACCTCCAGATTCCTAATGATGGCCAGTATTCCCTAGCTATATCCATCGAATTAGGAAGTAAACGCTAAAGAAATAATCGAAAATGGTTTACGCAAGTGGGAAGTTCTCCGGACAAGAATAGGTATCTCTAGCCTAACCTCCAGATTCCTAATGATGGCCAGTTCTTTCTAGCTATATCCATCGAATTAGGAAGTAAACGCTAAAGAAATATTCGGAAATGGTTTACGCAAGTAGGTATACAATGAAGTTCTCCGGGCAAAATAGGTATCTCTAGCCTAACCTCCAGATTCCTAATGATGGCCAGTTCTCCCTAGCTATATCCAACGGATTAGGAAGTAAACGCTAAAGAAATAATCGAAAATGGTTTACGCAAGTGGAAAGTTCTCCGGACAAGAATAGGTATCTCTAGCCTAACCTCCAGATTCCTAATGATGGCCAGTTCTCCCTAGCTATATCCATCGAATTAGGAAGTAAACGCTAAAGAAATAATCGAAAATAGTTCACGCAAGTAGGAATACAATTAAGTTCTCCGGACAAGAATAGGTATCTCTAGCCTAACCTCCAGATTTCTAATGATGGCCAGTTCTCCCTAGCCATATCCATCGAATTAGGAAGTAAACGCTAAAGAAATAATTGATAATGGTTTACGCAAGTAGGAATACAATTACGTTCTCCGGACAAGAATAGGTATCTCTAGCCTAACCTCCAGATTCCTAATGATGGCCAGTTCTCCCTAGCTATATCCATCGAATTAGGAAGTAAACGCTAAGTAAATAATCAAAAATGGTTTCCGCAAGTGGGAAGTTCTCCGGACAAGAATAGGTATCTCTAGCCTAACCTCCAGATTCCTAATGATGGTCAGTTCTCCCTAGCTATATCCATCGAATTAGGAAGTAAACGCTAAAGAAATAATCGAAAATGGTTTACGCAAGTGGGAAGTTCTCCGGGCAAGAATAGGTATCTCTAGCCTAACCTCCAGATTCCTAATGATGGCCAGTATTCCCTAGCTATATCCATCGAATTAGGAAGTAAACGCTAAAGAAATAATCGAAAATGGTTTACGCAAGTGGGAAGTTCTCCGGACAAGAATAGGTATCTCTAGCCTAACCTCCAGATTCCTAATGATGGCCAGTTCTTTCTAGCTATATCCATCGAATTAGGAAGTAAACGCTAAAGAAATATTCGGAAATGGTTTACGCAAGTAGGTATACAATGAAGTTCTCCGGGCAAAATAGGTATCTCTAGCCTAACCTCCAGATTCCTAATGATGGCCAGTTCTCCCTAGCTATATCCAACGGATTAGGAAGTAAACGCTAAAGAAATAATCGAAAATGGTTTACGCAAGTGGAAAGTTCTCCGGACAAGAATAGGTATCTCTAGCCTAACCTCCAGATTCCTAATGATGGCCAGTTCTCCCTAGCTATATCCATCGAATTAGGAAGTAAACGCTAAAGAAATAATCGAAAATAGTTCACGCAAGTAGGAATACAATTAAGTTCTCCGGACAAGAATAGGTATCTCTAGCCTAACCTCCAGATTTCTAATGATGGCCAGTTCTCCCTAGCCATATCCATCGAATTAGGAAGTAAACGCTAAAGAAATAATTGATAATGGTTTACGCAAGTAGGAATACAATTACGTTCTCCGGACAAGAATAGGTATCTCTAGCCTAACCTCCAGATTCCTAATGATGGCCAGTTCTCCCTAGCTATATCCATCGAATTAGGAAGTAAACGCTAAGGAAATAATCAAAAATGGTTTCCGCAAGTGGGAAGTTCTCCGGACAAGAATAGGTATCTCTAGCCTAACCTCCAGATTCCTAATGATGGCCAGTTCTCCCTAGCTATATCCATCGAATTAGGAAGTAAACGCTAAAGAAATAATCGAAAATGGTTTACGCAAGTGGGAAGTTCTCCGGGCAAAAATAGGTATCTCTAGCCTAACCTCCAGATTCCTAATGATGGTCAGTTCTCCCTAGCTATATCCATCGAATTAGGAAGTAAACGCTAAAGAAATAATCGAAAATGGTTTACGCAAGTGGGAAGTTCTCCGGGCAAGAATAGGTTTCTCTAGCCTAACCTCCAGATTCCTAATGATGGCCAGTATTCCCTAGCTATATCCATCGAATTAGGAAGTAAACGCTAAAGAAATAATCGAAAATGGTTTACGCAAGTGGGAAGTTCTCCGGACAAGAATAGGTATCTCTAGCCTAACCTCCAGATTTCTAATGATGGCCAGTTCTTCCTAGCTATATCCATCGAATTAGGAAGTAAACGCTAAAGAAATAATCGAAAATGGTTTGCGCAAGTAGGAATACAATGAAATTCTCTGGGCAATAATAGGTATCTCTAGCTTAACCTCCAGATTCCTAATGATGGCCAGTTCTTCCTAACTATATCCATCGAATTAGGAAGTAAACGCTAAAGCAATAATTGAAAATGGTTTACGCAAGTAGGAATACAATGAAATTCTCCGGGCAATAATAGGTATCTCTAGCCTAACCTCCAGATTTTTAATGATGGCCAGTTCTTCCTAGCTATATCCATCGAATTAGGAAGTAAACGCTAAAGAAATAATCGAAAATGGTTTACGCAAGTGGGATGTTCTCCGGACAAGAATAGGTATCTCTAACCTAACCTCCAGATTCCTAATGATGGCCAGTTCTCCCTAGCTATATCCATCAAATTAGGAAGTAAACGCTAAAGAAATAATCGAAAATGGTTTACGCAAGTAGAAAGTTCTCCGGACAAGAATAGGTATCTCTAGCCTAACCTCCAGATTCCTAATGATGGCCAGTTCTTCCTAACTATATCCATCGAATTAGGAAGTAAACGCTAAAGAAATATTCGGAAATGGTTTACGCAAGTAGGTATACAATGAAGTTCTCCGGGCAAAATAGGTATCTCTAGCCTAACCTCCAGATTCCTAATGATGGCCAGTTCTCCCTAGCTATATCCAACGAATTAGGAAGTAAACGCTAAAGAAATAATCGAAAATGGTTTACGCAAGTGGAAAGTTCTCCGGACAAGAATAGGTATCTCTAGCCTAACCTCCAGATTCCTAATGATGGCCAGTTCTCCCTAGCTATATCCATCGAATTAGGAAGTAAACGCTAAAGAAATAATCGAAAATAGTTCACGCAAGTAGGAATACAATTAAGTTCTCCGGACAAGAATAGGTATCTCTAGCCTAACCTCCAGATTTCTAATGATGGCCAGTTCTCCCTAGCCATATCCATCGAATTAGGAAGTAAACGCTAAAGAAATAATTGATAATGGTTTACGCAAGTAGGAATACAATTACGTTCTCCGGACAAGAATAGGTATCTCTAGCCTAACCTCCAAATTCCTAATGATGGCCAGTTCTCCCTAGCTATATCCATCGAATTAGGAAGTAAACGCTAAGGAAATAATCAAAAATGGTTTCCGCAAGTGGGAAGTTCTCCGGACAAGAATAGGTATCTCTAGCCTAACCTCCAGATTCCTAATGATGGCCAGTTCTCCCTAGCTATATCCATCGAATTAGGAAGTAAACGCTAAAGAAATAATCGAAAATGGTTTACGCAAGTGGGAAGTTCTCCGGGCAAAAATAGGTATCTCTAGCCTAACCTCCAGATTCCTAATGATGGTCAGTTCTCCCTAGCTATATCCATCGAATTAGGAAGTAAACGCTAAAGAAATAATCGAAAATGGTTTACGCAAGTGGGAAGTTCTCCGGGCAAGAATAGGTATCTCTAGCCTAACCTCCAGATTCCTAATGATGGCCAGTATTCCCTAGCTATATCCATCGAATTAGGAAGTAAACGCTAAAGAAATAATCGAAAATGGTTTACGCAAGTGGGAAGTTCTCCGGACAAGAATAGGTATCTCTAGCCTAACCTCCAGATTCCTAATGATGGCCAGTTCTTTCTAGCTATATCCATCGAATTAGGAAGTAAACGCTAAAGAAATATTCGGAAATGGTTTACGCAAGTAGGTATACAATGAAGTTCTCCGGGCAAAATAGGTATCTCTAGCCTAACCTCCAGATTCCTAATGATGGCCAGTTCTCCCTAGCTATATCCAACGGATTAGGAAGTAAACGCTAAAGAAATAATCGAAAATGGTTTACGCAAGTGGAAAGTTCTCCGGACAAGAATAGGTATCTCTAGCCTAACTTCCAGATTCCTAATGATGGCCAGTTCTCCCTAGCTATATCCATCGAATTAGGAAGTAAACGCTAAAGAAATAATCGAAAATAGTTCACGCAAGTAGGAATACAATTAAGTTCTCCGGACAAGAATAGGTATCTCTAGCCTAACCTCCAGATTTCTAATGATGGCCAGTTCTCCCTAGCCATATCCATCGAATTAGGAAGTAAACGCTAAAGAAATAATTGATAATGGTTTACGCAAGTAGGAATACAATTACGTTCTCCGGACAAGAATAGGTATCTCTAGCCTAACCTCCAGATTCCTAATGATGGCCAGTTCTCCCTAGCTATATCCATCGAATTAGGAAGTAAACGCTAAGGAAATAATCAAAAATGGTTTCCGCAAGTGGGAAGTTCTCCGGACAAGAATAGGTATCTCTAGCCTAACCTCCAGATTCCTAATGATGGTCAGTTCTCCCTAGCTATATCCATCGAATTAGGAAGTAAACGCTAAAGAAATAATCGAAAATGGTTTACGCAAGTGGGAAGTTCTCCGGGCAAGAATAGGTATCTCTAGCCTAACCTCCAGATTCCTAATGATGGCCAGTATTCCCTAGCTATATCCATCGAATTAGGAAGTAAACGCTAAAGAAATAATCGAAAATGGTTTACGCAAGTGGGAAGTTCTCCGGACAAGAATAGGTATCTCTAGCCTAACCTCCAGATTCCTAATGATGGCCAGTTCTTTCTAGCTATATCCATCGAATTAGGAAGTAAACGCTAAAGAAATATTCGGAAATGGTTTACGCAAGTAGGTATACAATGAAGTTCTCCGGGCAAAATAGGTATCTCTAGCCTAACCTCGAGATTCCTAATGATGGCCAGTTCTCCCTAGCTATATCCAACGGATTAGGAAGTAAACGCTAAAGAAATAATCGAAAATGGTTTACGCAAGTGGAAAGTTCTCCGGACAAGAATTGGTATCTCTAGCCTAACCTCCAGATTCCTAATGATGGCCAGTTCTCCCTAGCTATATCCATCGAATTAGGAAGTAAACGCTAAAGAAATAATCGAAAATAGTTCACGCAAGTAGGAATACAATTAAGTTCTCCGGACAAGAATAGGTATCTCTAGCCTAACCTCCAGATTTCTAATGATGGCCAGTTCTCCCTAGCCATATCCATCGAATTAGGAAGTAAACGCTAAAGAAATAATTGATAATGGTTTACGCAAGTAGGAATACAATTACGTTCTCCGGACAAGAATAGGTATCTCTAGCCTAACCTCCAGATTCCTAATGATGGCCAGTTCTCCCTAGCTATATCCATCGAATTAGGAAGTAAACGCTAAGGAAATAATCAAAAATGGTTTCCGCAAGTGGGAAGTTCTCCGGACAAGAATAGGTATCTCTAGCCTAACCTCCAGATTCCTAATGATGGCCAGTTCTCCCTAGCTATATCCATCGAATTAGGAAGTAAACGCTAAAGAAATAATCGAAAATGGTTTACGCAAGTGGGAAGTTCTCCGGGCAAAAATAGGTATCTCTAGCCTAACCTCCAGATTCCTAATGATGGTCAGTTCTCCCTAGCTATATCCATCGAATTAGGAAGTAAACGCTAAAGAAATAATCGAAAATGGTTTACGCAAGTGGGAAGTTCTCCGGGCAAGAATAGGTTTCTCTAGCCTAACCTCCAGATTCCTAATGATGGCCAGTATTCCCTAGCTATATCCATCGAATTAGGAAGTAAACGCTAAAGAAATAATCGAAAATGGTTTACGCAAGTGGGAAGTTCTCCGGACAAGAATAGGTATCTCTAGCCTAACCTCCAGATTCCTAATGATGGCCAGTTCTTTCTAGCTATATCCATCGTATTAGGAAGTAAACGCTAAAGAAATAATCGAAAATGGTTTACGCAAGTGGGAAGTTCTCAGGACAAGAGTAAGTATCTCTAGCCTAACCTCCAGATTCCTAATGATGGCCAGTTCTCCCTAGCTATATCCATCGAATTAGGAAGTAAACGCTAAATAAATAATCAAAAATGGTTTACGCAAGTGGAACGTTCTCCGGACAAGAATAGGTATCTCTAGCCTAACCTCCAGATTCCTAATGATGGCCAGTTCTCCCTAGCTATATCCATCGAATTAGGAAGTAAACGCTAAAGAAATAATCGAAAATGGTTTACGCAAGTAGGAATACAATTAAGTTCTCCGGACAAGAATAGGTTTCTCTAGCCTAACCCCCAGATTCCTAATGATGGCCAGTTCTCCCTAGCTATATCCATCGAATTAGGAAGTAAACTCTAAAGAAATAATCGAAAATGGTTTACGCAGGTAGGAATACAATGAAGTTCTCCGGACAAGAATAGGTATCTCTAGCCTAACCTCCAGATTCCTAATGATGGCCAGTTCTCCCTAGCTATATCCATCGAATTAGGTAGTAAACGCTAAAGAAATAATCGAAAATGGTTTACGCAAGTAGGAATACAATTAAGTTCTCCGCACAAGAATAGGTATCTCTAGCCTAACCTCCAGATTTCTAATGATGGCCAGTTCTCCCTAGCTATATGCATCGAATTAGGAAGTAAACGCTAAAGAAATAATCGATAATGGTTTACGCAAGTAGGAATACAATTAAATTCTCCGGACAAGAATAGGTATCTCTAGCCTAACCTCCAGACTCCTAATGATGGTCAGTTCTCCCTAGCTATATCCATCAAATTAGGAAGTAAACGCAAAAAAAATAATCGAAAATGGTTTACGCAAGTGGGAAGTTCTCCGGACAAGAATAGGTATCTCTAGCCTAACCTCCAGATTCCTAATGATGGCCAGTTCTCCCTAGCTATATCCATCGAATTAGGAAGTAAACGCTAAAGAAATAATCGAAAATGGTTTACGCAAGTAGGAATACAATTAAGTTCTCCGGACAAGAATAGGTATCTCTAGCCTAACCCCCAGATTCCTAATGAAGGAGAGTTCTCCCTAGCTATATCCATCGAATTAGGAAGTAAACGCTAAAGAAATAATCGAAAATGGTTTATGCAAGTGGGAAGTTCTCCGGGCAAGAATAGGTATCTCTAGCCTAACCTCCAGATTCCTAATGATGGTCAGTTCTCCTTAGCTATATCCATCGAATTAGGAAGTAAACGCTAAAGAAATAATCGAAAATGGTTTACGCAAGTGGGAAGTTCTCCGGGCAAGAATAGGTATCTCTAGCCTAACCTCCAGATTCCTAATGATGGCCAGTTCTCCCTAGCTATATCCATCGAATTAGGAAGTAAACGCTAAAGAAATAATCGAAAATATTTTACGCAAGTAGGAATACAATGAAGTTCTCCGGACAAGAATAGGTATCTCTAGCCTAACCTCCAGATTCCTAATGATGGCCAGTTCTCCCTAGCTATATCCATCGAATTAGGAAGTAAACGCTAAAGAAATAATCGATAATGGTTTACGCAAGTAGGAATACAATTAAGTTCTCCGGACAAGAATAGGTATCTCTAGCCTAACCTCCAGATTCCTAATGATGGCCAGTTTTTCCCTAGCTATATCCATCGAATTAGGAAGTAAACGCTAAGGAAATAATCAAAAATGGTTTCCGCAAGTGGGAAGTTCTCCGGACAAGAATAGGTATCTCTAGCCTAACCTCCAGATTCCTAATGATGGCCAGTTCTCCCTAGCTATATCCATCGAATTAGAAAGTAAACGCTAAAGAAATAATCGAAAATGGTTTACGCAAGTGGGAAGTTCTCCGGGCAAGAATAGGTATCTCTAGCCTAACCTCCAGATTCCTAATGATGGCCAGTACTCCCTAGCTATATCCATCGAATTAGGAAGTAAACGCTAAAGAAATAATCGAAAATGGTTTACGCAAGTGGGAAGTTCTCAGGACAAGAGTAAGTATCTCTAGCCTAACCTCCAGATTCCTAATGATGGCCAGTTCTCCCTAGCTATATCCATCGAATTAGGAAGTAAACGCTAAATAAATAATCAAAAATGGTTTACGCAAGTGGGAAGTTCTCAGGACAAGAGTAAGTATCTCTAGCCCAACCTCCAGATTCCTAATGATGGCCAGTTCTCCCTAGCTATATCCATCGAATTAGGAAGTAAACGCTAAAGAAATAATCGGAAATGGTTTACGCAAGTAGGAATACAATGACGTTCTCCGGACAAGAATAGGTATCTCTAGCCTAACCTCCAGATTCCTAATGATGGCCAGTTCTCCCTAGCTATATCCATCGAATTAGGAAGTAAACGCTAAAGAAATAATCGAAAATGGTTCACGCAAGTAGGAAGATCTCCGGGCAAGAATAGGTATCTCTAGCCTAACCCCCAGATTCCTAATGATGGCCAGTTCTCCCTAGCTATATCCATCGAATTAGGAAGTAAACGCTAAAGAAATAATCGAAAATGGTTTATGCAAGTAGGAATACAATTAAGTTCTCCGGACAAGAATAGGAATCTCTAGCCTAACCTCCAGATTCCTAATGATGGCCAGTTCTCCCTAGCTATATCCACCGAATTAGGAAGTAAACGCTAAAGAAATAATCGAAAATAGTTTACGCAAGTAGGAATACAATGAAGTTCTCCGGACAAGAATAGGTATCTCTAGCCTAACCTCCAGATTCCTAATGATGGCCAGTTCTCCCTAGCTATATCCATCGAATTAGGAAGTAAACGCTAAAGAAATAATCGAAAATGGTTTACGCAAGTAGGAATACAATGAAGTTCTCCGGACAAGAATAGGTATCTCTAGCCTAACCTCCAGATTCCTAATGATGGCCAGTTCTCCCTAGCTATATCCATCGAATTAGGTAGTAAACGCTAAAGAAAAAATCGAAAATGGTTTACGCAAGTAGGAATACAATTATGTTCTCCGCACAAGAATAGGTATCTCTAGCCTAACCTCCAGATTTCTAATGATGGCCAGTTGTCCCTAGCTATATCCATCGAATTAGGAAGTAAACGCTAAAGAAATAATCGATAATGGATTACGCAAGTAGGAATACAATTAAGTTCTCCGGACAAGAATAGGTATCTCTAGCCTAACCTCCAGATTCCTAATGATGGTCAGTTCTCCCTAGCTATATCCATCAAATTAGGAAGTAAACGCTAAAAAAATAATCGAAAATGGATTACGCAAGTGGGAAGTTCTCCGGACAAGAATAGGTATCTCTAGCCTAACCTCCAGATTCCTAATAATGGCCAGTTCTCCCTAGCTATATCCATCGAATTAGGAAGTAAACGCTAAAGAAATAATCGAAAATGGTTTACGCAAGTAGGAATACAATTAAGTTCTCCGGACAAGAATAGGTATCTCTAGCCTAACCCCCAGATTCCTAATGATGGCCAGTTCTCCCTAGCTATATCCATCGAATTAGGAAGTAAACGCTAAAGAAATAATCGATTATGGTTTACGCAAGTAGGAATACAATGAAGTTCTCCGGGCAAGAATAGGTATCTCTAGCCTAACCTCCAAATTCCTAATGATGGCCAGTTCTGCCTAGCTATATCCATCGAATTAGGAAGTAAACGCTAAAGAAATATTCGGAAATGGTTTACGCAAGTAGGAATACAATGACGTTCTCCGGGCAAGAATAGGTATCTCTAGCCTAACCTCCAGATTTCTAATGATGGCCAGTTCTCCCTAGCTATATCCATCGAATTAGGAAGTAAACGCTAAAGAAATCACCGAAAATGGTTTACGCAAGTAGGAATACAATGAAATTCTCCGGGCAATAATAGGTATCTCTAGCCTAACCTCTAGATTTCTAATGAATGCTATTCAAATGAAGCATTTTCTATCGAGTTTGGAAGTAAACGTTAAATGATTCGTGAATAGTTTCCTCTGGAATTTTCCCCGTGCACGCATCTTTCTGGTCTAACCATCAGAATTCTCATGATCACCAGTTCTCGCAAGCCATTTCGTTCGAGTTAGGTAGTAAACGCTAAAGATGTATTTGAGAGTGGTTTACGCAGGTAGGATTATCATGATTATCCCCAAGCACGCATATCTCTAACAGAAGCCCCATAGTTGTAATGGTGACCAGCTCTTGCGGGAATTTTTTTATCGACGTAGGGAGTAAACGCTTAAGAAATATTCAGGAGTGGTTTACGCAGATGGGATTATAATGATTTTTTCCAACCACACATTTTTCTAGCCTAACCTCTAGAATTCTAATGATGGCCAAGTCTCACTAGCCATTTTTATCGAGTTAGGAGGTAAACTGTATGAAAATATTCGGGAATAGTTTACACAAGTATCATAGTCATGATTTTCCCCGTGCACGAATTTCTCTCTAGCCTAATCCACAGAGTCCTCATCATCACCGGTTCTCGCTAGCCATCTCCTTCGAATTAGGTAGTAAACGCTATAGAAATATTCGAGTGTCGTTTACGCAGGTAGGATTATCATGATTTACCCTAGGCACGCATCTCTTTAGCACAATCCCCAGAGTTCTTATGACGACCAGTTCTCCTTATGGTTTTCTTCGAGTTAGGTAGTAAACGTTAACCAATTATCTGGACTGGTGTACGCAGGGTTAACTTTGGAGTTAGGTAGTAAACGTTAAAGAAATTTCGGGAGTTCTTTACGCACGTTGAACTATTAGGATTTTTCCTAGGCCAGCATCTCTCTAGCAATATCTCCAGAGTACTCAAGACGGTCAGTTCTCGCTAACATTTCCTTCGAGTTAGGTAGTAAACGCTAAAGAAATAATCGAAAATGGTTTACGCAAGTGGGAAGTTCTCCGGGCAAGAATAGGTATCTCTAGCCTAACCTCCAGACTCCTAATGATGGTCAGTTCTCCCTAGCTATATCCATCGAATTAGGAAGTAAACGCTAAAGAAATAATCGAAAATGGTTTACGCAAGTGGGAAGTTCTCTGGGCAAGAATAGGTATCTCTAGCCTAACCTCCAGATTCCTAATGATGGCCAGTTCTCCCTAGCTATATCCATCGAATTAGGAAGTAAACGCTAAAGAAATAATCGAAAATGGTTTACGCAAGTGGGAAGTTCTCCGGACAAGAATAGGTATCTCTAGCCTAACCTCCAGATTCCTAAAGATGGCCAGTTCTTCCTAGCTATATCCATCGTATTAGGAAGTAAACGCTAAAGTAATAATCGAAAATGGGTTACGCAAGTGGGAAGTTCTCAGGACAAGAGTAAGTATCTCTAGCCTAACCTCCAGATTCCTAATGATGGCCAGTTCTCCCTAGCTATATCCATCGAATTAGGAAGTAAACGCTAAAGAAATAATCGAAAATGGTTTACGCAAGTGGGAAGTTCTCCGGACAAGAATAGGTATCTCTAGCCTAACCTCCAGATTTCTAATGATGGCCAGTTCTCCCTAGCTATATCCATCGAATTAGGAAGTAAACGCTAAAGAAATAATCGATAATGGTTTACGCAAGTAGGAATACAATTAAGTTCTCCGGACAAGAATAGGTATCTCTAGCCTAACCTCCAGATTCCTAATGATGGTCAGTTCTCCCTAGCTATATCCATCGAATTAGGAAGTAAACGCTAAAGAAATAATCGAAAATGGTTTACGCAAGTGGGAAGTTCTCCGGGCAAGAATAGGTATCTCTAGCCTAACCTCCAGACTCCTAATGATGGTCAGTTCTCCCTAGCTATATCCATCGAATTAGGAAGTAAACGCTAAAGAAATAATCGAAAATGGTTTAGCAAGTAGGAAGTTCTCCGGGCAAGAATAGGTATCTCTAGCCTAACCTCCATATTCCTAATGATGGCCAGTTCTCCTTAGCTATATCCATCGTATTAGGAAGTAAACGCTAAAGAAATAATCGAAAATGGTTTACGCAAGTGGGAAGTTCTCAGGACAAGAGTAAGTATCTCTAGCCCAACCTCCAGATTCCTAATGATGGCCAGTTCTCCCTAGCTATATCCATCGAATTATAAAGTAAACGCTAAAGAAATAATCGAAAATGGTTTACACAAGTGGGAAGTTCTCCGTACAAGAATAGGTATCTCTAGCCTAACCTCCAGATTTCTAATGATGGCCAGTTCTCCCTAGCTATATCCATCGAATTAGGAAGTAATCTCTAAAGAATTAATCGGAAATGGTTTACGCAAGTGGGAAGTTCTCCGGACAAGAATAGGTATCTCTAGCCTAACCTCCAGATTCCTAATGATGGCCAGTTTTCCCTAGCTATATCTATCGAATTTGGAAGTAAACGCTAAAGAAATAATCGAAAATGGTTTACGCAAGTAGGAATACAATTATGTTCTCCGGACAAGAATAGGTATCTCTAGCCTAACCTCCATATTCCTAATGATGGCCAGTTCTCCTTAGCTATATCCATCGTATTAGGAAGTAAACGCTAAAGAAATAATCGAAAATGGTTTACGCAAGTGGGAAGTTCTCAGGACAAGAGTAAGTATCTCTAGCCCAACCTCCAGATTCCTAATGATGGCCAGTTCTCCCTAGCTATATCCATCGAATTATAAAGTAAACGCTAAAGAAATAATCGAAAATGGTTTACACAAGTGGGAAGTTCTCCGTACAAGAATAGGTATCTCTAGCCTAACCTCCAGATTTCTAATGATGGCCAGTTCTCCCTAGCTATATCCATCGAATTAGGAAGTAATCTCTAAAGAATTAATCGGAAATGGTTTACGCAAGTGGGAAGTTCTCCGGACAAGAATAGGTATCTCTAGCCTAACCTCCAGATTTCTAATAATGGCCAGTTCTCCCTAGCTATATCCATCGAATTAGGAAGTAAACGCTAAAGAAATAATCGAAAATGGTTTACGCAAGTGGGAAGCTCTCCGGACAAGAATAGGTATCTCTAGCCTAACCTCCAGATTCCTAATGATGGCCAGTTCTCCCTAGCTATATCTATCGAATTAGGAAGTAAACGCTAAAGAAATATTCGGAAATGGTTTACGCAAGTAGGAATACAATGAAGTTCTCCGGGCAAGAATACGTGTCTCTAGCCTAACCTTCAGATTTCTAATGATGGCCAGTTTTCCCTAGCTATATCCATCGAATTAGGAAGTAAACGCTAAAGAAATATTCGGAAATGGTTTACGCAAGTAGGAATACAATGACGTTCTCCGGGCAAGAATTGGTATCTCTAGCCTAACCTCCAGATTTCTAATGATGGCCAGTTCTCCCTAGCTATATCCATCGAATTAGGAAGTAAACGCTAAAGAAATCATCGAAAATGGTTTACTCAAGTAGGAATACAATGAAATTCTCCGGGCAATAATAGGTATCTCTAGCCTAACCTCTAGATTTCTAATGAATGCTATTCCTCGCTAGCATTTTCCATCGAGTTAGGAAGTAAACGTTAAATGATTCGTGAATAGTTTCCTCTGGAATTTTCCTCGTGCACGCATCTTTCTGGTCTAACCATCAGAATTCTCATGATCACCAGTTCTCGCAAGCCATTTCGTTTGAGTTAGGTAGTAAACGCTAAAGAAGTATTTGAGAGTGGTTTACGCAGGTAGGATTATCATGATTATCCCCAAGCACGCATATCTCTAACAGAAGCCCCAGAGTTGTAATGGTGACCAGCTCTTGCGGGAATTTTTTTATCAAAGTAGGGAGTAAACGCTTAAGAAATATTCGGGAGTGGTTTACGCAGATGGGATTATAATGATTTTTTCCAACCACACATTTTTCTAGCCTAACCTCTAGAATTCTAATGATGGCCAAGTCTCACTAGCCATTTTTATCGAGTTAGGAGGAAACTGTATGAAAATATTCGGGA
This sequence comes from Prosapia bicincta, assembly GCA_036971475.1. Taxonomy (NCBI): domain Eukaryota; kingdom Metazoa; phylum Arthropoda; class Insecta; order Hemiptera; family Cercopidae; genus Prosapia; species Prosapia bicincta. The sequence goes on from JBAIZL010000002.1 coordinate 238,261,102, forward strand.
ATAGTTTACACAAGTATCATAGTCATGATTTTCCCCGTGCACGAATTTCTCTCTAGCCTAATCCACAGAGTCCTCATCATCACCGGTTCTCGCTAGCCAGCTCCTTCGAATTAGGTAGTAAACGCTATAGAAATATTCGAGTGTCGTTTACGCAGATAGGATTATCATGATTTACCCTAGGCACGCATCTCTATAGCACAATCCCCAGAGTTCTTATGACGACCAGTTCTCCTTATGGTTTTCTTCGAGTTAGGTAGTAAACGGTAACCAATTATCTGGACTGGTGTACGCAGGGTTAACTTTGGAGCTAGGTAGTAAACGTTAAAGAAATTTCGGGAGTTCTTTACGCACGTTGAATTATCAGGATTTTTCCTAGGCCAGCATCTCTCTAGCAATATCTCCAGAGTACTCAAGACGGTCAGTTCTCGCTAACATTTCCTTCGAGTTAGGTAGTAAACGTTAAAACAATGTTTGGAGTGGTTTACGCATGTTGAACTATCAGGATTTTCCATCATCCAGCATCTCTCTAGCCCAATCGTCAGATTTCCTTTGACGGCCATTTCTCGTTATCATTTTCTTCGAGTTAGATAGTAAACGTTAAAGAAATTTCTGGAGTGGTTTACGCAGGTTGAATTATCAGGATTTTCCCTGGACCAGCATCTCTCTAGCAAAATCCCCAGAGTACTCATGACGGCCAGATCTCGCTATCATTTCCTTCGAGTTAATTAGTAAACGTTTATGAAATTTCTGGAGTGGTTTACGAAGGTTGAACTATCAGGATTTTTCCTGGGCCAGCATCTGTTTAGCCCAATCTCCAGAGTACTCATGACGGCCAGTTCTCGCTATCATGTCCTTCGAGTTAGGTAGTGAATGTTAAAGAAATTTCTTGAGTGGATTACGCACGTTAAACTATCAGGATTTTTCCTGGGCCAGCATCTCTCTATCCCAATCTCCAGAGTACTCATGACGGCCAGTTCTTGCTATCATTTCCTTCGAGTTAGTAAATGTTTATGAAATTTCTGCAGTGGTTTACGCAGGTTGAACTATCAGGATTTTTCCTTGGCCAGCATCTCTCTATCAAAAATCTCCATAGTACTCATGATGGCCAGTTCTCGCTATCATTTCCTTCGAGTTAGGTAGTTAACGTTAAAGAAATTTCTGGAGTGGTTTACGCAGGTTTATCTATCAGGATTTTTCCTGGACCAGCATCTTTCTAGCCAAATCCCCAGAGCTCTTATGACGACCTGTTCTTGCTATCATTTCTTTCGAGTTAGGTAGTAAACGTTAAAAAAATCTCTGGAGTGGTTTACGCAGATTGAACTATCAGGATTTTTTTGGGCCAACATCTCTCTGGCTCAATCACCAGAGCTCTTATGACGACCAGTTCTCGCAATAATATCCTTCGAGTTAGGTAGTAAACGTTGAAGAAATTTTTCGAATGGTTTACGCAAGTTGAACTATCAGGATTTTCCCTGGGCCAGCAACTCTCTAGCCCAATTCCCAGAGTCCTTATGACGATCAGTTCTCGCTATCGTTTCCTTCGAGTTAGGTATTAAACGTTAAAGAATTTACTGGACTGGTTTACGCAGGTTTAACTTGTAGGATTTTCCCTGGACCAGCATCTCTCTAACCAAATCGCCAGAGCTCTTATGACGACCAGTTCTTACTATCATTTCTTTCGAGTTAGGTGGTAAACGTTAAAAAAATCTATGGAGTTGTTTACGCAGATTGAACTATCAGGATTTTTCCATGTGCCAACATCTCTCTAGCCCAATCTACATAGTACTCATGACGGCCAGTTCTCGCTATCATTTCCTTCGAGTTAGGTAGTAAACGTTAAAGAAATTTCTGGAGTAGTTTACGCTGGTTTATCTATCAGGATTTTCCCTGGACCAGCATCTCTCTAGCCCAATCCTCATAGTTTTTATGACGGCCAGTACTCGCTATTTTCGTCGAGTTAGGAAGTAAGCGTTAAAGAAATTTTTGGAGTGGTTTACGCAGGTTGAACTATCCGTATTTCTCCTGAGCCAGCATCTCTCTAGCCCAATCTCCAGAGTACTCATAACGACCAGTTCTCGCTATCATGTCCTTCGAGTTAGGTAGTGAACGTTAAAGAAATTTCTTGAGTGGATTACGCACGTGGATCTATCAGGATTTTTCCTGGGCCAGCATCTCTCTAGCACAATCTCCAGAGTATTCAAGACGGCCAGTCCTCGCTATCATTTCCTTCGAGTTAGGTAGTAAACGTTGAAAAACGTTCTGGAGTGGTTTACGCAGGTTGAACTATCAGGATATTTCCTGGGCCACCATCTCTCTAGGCCATTCCCCAGAGCTCTTATGACGACCAGTTCTCGCTATCATTTCTTTCGAGTTAGGTAGTAAACGTTAAAAAAATCACTGGGGAAGTTTACGCAGGTTGAACTATCCGGATTTCTCCTGGGCCAGCATCTCTATAGCCCAATCTCCAGAAGACTCATGACGGCCAGTTCTCGCTATCATGTCCTTCGAGTTAGGTAGTGAACGTTAAAGAAATTTCTTGAGTGGATTACGCACGTGGATCTATCAGGATTTTTCCTGGGCCAGCATCTCTCTATCCCAATCTCCAGAGTACTCATGACGGCCAGTTCTCGCTATCATTTCCTTCGAGTTAGGAAGTAAGCGTTAAAGAAATTTTTGGAGTGGTTTACACAGGATGAACTATCAGGATTTTTCCTTTGCCAGCATCTCTCTAGCCCAATCCCCCAAGTTCTCATGACGGCCAGTTCTCGCTATCATTTCCTTCGTGTTAGGTAGTAAACGTTAAAGAAATTTCTGGAGTGGTTTACGCAGATTGAACTATCAGAATTTTTCCTGGGCCAGCATCTCTCTATCCCAATCTCCAGAGTACTCATGACGGCCAATTCCCGCTATCATTTCTTTCGAGTTAGTTTGTAAATGTTTATGAAATTTCTGGAGTGGTTTACGCAGGTTGAACTATCATGATTTTTCCATTTGCCAGCATCTCGCTAGCCCAATCTCCAAAGTACTCATAACGGCCAGTTCTCGCTATCATTTCCTTCGAGTTAGGTAGTTAACGATAAAGAATTTTCTGGAACGGTTTAATCAGGTTGAACTATCAGGATTTTTCCTGGACCAGCATCTCTCTAGCACAATCTCCATAGTACTCATGACGGCCAGTTCTCGCTATCATTTCCTTCGAGTTAGGTAGTTAACGTTAAAGAATTTTTTTGGAATGGTTTACTCAGGGTGAACTATCAGGATTTTTCCTGTGCCAGCATCTCTCTAGCCCAACCTCCATAGTACTCATGACGGCCAGTTCTCGCTATCATTTCCTTCGAGTTAGGTAGTTAACGTTAAAGAATTTTCTGGAATGGTTTACTGAGGGTGAACTATCAGGATGTTTCCTGTGCCAGCATCTCTTTAGCCCAATACTCATGACGGCCAGTTCTCGCTATCATTTCCTTCGAGTTAGGTAGTTAACGTTAAAGAATTTTCTGGAATGGTTTACTCAGGTTGAACTATCAGGAATTTTCCTGGGCCAGCATCTCTCTAGCACAATCTCCAGAGTACTCAGGACGGCCAGTTCTCGCTATCATTTCCTTCCAGTTAGGTAGTAAACGTTAAAAACATTTCTGGACTGGTTTACGCATGTTGAACTATCCGGATTTTCCATGATCCAGCCTCTCTTCAGCGCAATCCTCAGAGTTCTTATGACGGCCAGTTCTCGCTATCGTTTCCTTCGAGTTAGGTAGTAAACGTTAAAGAATTTTCTGGACTGTTTTACGCAGGTTTAACTTTCAAGATTTTCCCTGGACTAGCATCTCTCTAGCCAAATCCCCAGAGCTCTTATGACGACCAGTTCTTGCTATCATTTTCTTTATAGTTAGGTAGTAAACGATAAAATTATTTCTGGAGAGGTTTACGCAGGTGGAACTATCAGGATTTTCCCTGGGCCAGCATCTCTCTAGCCCAATCCCCCAAGTTCTCATGACGACCAGTTCTCGCTATCATTTCCTTCGTGTTAGGTAGTAAACGTTAAAGAAATTTCTGGAGTGGTTTACGCAGATTGAACTATCAAAATTTTTCCTGGGCCAGCATCTCTCTATCCCAATCTCCAGAGTACTCATGACGGCCAATTCCCGCTATCATTTCTTTCGAGTTAGTTTGTAAATGATTATGAAATTTATGGAGTGGTTTACGCAGGTTGAACTATCATGATTTTTCCTGGGCCAGCATCTCGCTAGCCCAATCTCCATAGTACTCATGACGGCCAGTTCTCGCTATCATTTCCTTCGAGTTAGGTAGTAAACGTTAAAGAATTTTCTGGAATGGGTTACTCAGGTTGAACTATCAGGATATTTCCTGGGCCACCATCTCTCTAGGCCATTCCCCAGAGCTCTTATGACGACCAGTTCTCGCTATCATTTCTTTCGAGTTAGGTAGTAAACGTTAAAAAAATCACTGGGGAAGTTTACGCAGGTTGAACTATCCGGATTTCTCCTGAGCCAGCATCTCTCTAGCCCAATCTCCAGAGTACTCATGACGGCCTGTTCTCGCTCTCATTTCCTTCGAGTTAATTAGTAAACGTTTATGATATTTCTGGAGTGGCTTACGCAGGTTGAACTATCAGGATTTTTCCTGGGCCAGCATCTCTCTAGCCCAATCCCCAGAGCTCTTATGATTACGAGTTCTCGCTATAATTTCCTTCGAGTTAGGTAGTAAACGTTAAAGAAATTTCTGCATTGGTTTACGCAGGTTGAACTATCAAGATTTTTCCTTGGCCAGTATCTCTCTATCCCAATCTCCAGAGTACTCATAACGACCAGTTCCCGCTATCTTGTCTTTCGAGTTAGTTAGTAAATGTTTATGAAATTTCTGGAGTGGTTTACGCAGGTTGAACTATCAGGATTTGTCGATGTGCCAGCATCTCTCTAGCCCAATCTCCAGAGTACTTTTGATGGCCAGTTCTCGCTATCATGTCCTTCGAGTTGGGTAGTGAACTTTAAAGAAATTTCTGGAGTGGTTTACGCAGGATAAACTATCAGGATTTTTCCTTTCCGGCATCTCTCTAGCCCAATCCCACAAGTACTCATGATGCCCAGTTCTCGCTATCATTTCTTCGAGTTATGTGTTAAAGGTTAAAGAAATTTCTGGACTGGTTTACGCAGGTTTAACTTTCAGGATTTTCCCTGGACCAGCATCTCTCTAGCCAAATCCCCAGAGCTCTTATGACGACCATTTCTCGCTATCATTTCCTTTGAGTTAGGTAGTAAACGTTAAAAAAATTTCTGAAGAGGTTTACGCAGGTTTAATTATCAGGATTTTCCCTGGACCAGCATTCTCTAGCCCAATCCCCAGGGTTCTTATGACGGCCAGTTCTCGCTATTATTTCCTCCGAAATAGGTAGCAAACGATAAAGAAATTTCTGGAGTGGTTTACGCACGTTGAAATATCAGGATTTTTCCTGGACCAGCATCTCTCTAGCCCAATCCCCAGAGCTCTTATGATTACGAGTTCTCGCTATAATTTCCTTCGAGTTAGGTAGTAAACGTTAAAGAATTTTTTGGACTGGTTTACGCAGGTTTAACGTTCATGATTTTCCGTGGACCAACATCTCTCTAGCCAAATCCCCAGAGCTCTTATGACGACCAGTTCTCGCTATCATTTCTTTCGAGTTAGGCAGTAAACGTTAAAAAAATCACTGGGGAAGTTTACGCAGGTTGAACTATCAGGATTTTTCCATGTGCCAGCATCTCTCCCGCCTAATACCCCACGTTCTCATGACGGCCAGTTCTCGCTATCATTTCCTTCGAGTTAGGTAGTAAACGTTAAAGAACTTTCTGGAGTGGTTTACGCCGGTTGAACTATCAGGATTTTCCCGGGCCAGCATCTCTCTATCCCAATCTCCAGAGTACTCATGACGGCCAGTTCTTGCTATCATTTCCTTCGAGTTAGTTAGTAAATGTTTATGAAATTTCTGCATTGGTTTACGCAGGTTGAACTATCAGGATTTTTCCTTGGCCAGTATCTCTCTATCCCAATCTCCAGAGTACTCATAACGACCAGTTCCCGCTATCTTGTCTTTCGAGTTAGTTAGTAAATATTTATGAAATTTCTGGAGTGGTTTACGCAGGTTGAACTATCAGGATTTGTCGATGTGCCAGCATCTCTCTAGCCCAATCTCCAGAGTACTTTTGATGGCCAGTTCTCGCTATCATGTCCTTCGAGTTAGGTAGTGAACTTTAAAGAAATTTCTGGAGTGGTTTACGCAGGATAAACTATCAGGATTTTTCCTTTCCGGCATCTCTCTAGCCTAATCCCACAAGTACTCATGATGGCCAGTTCTCGCTATCATTTCTTCGAGTTATGTGTTAAACGTTAAAGAAATTTCTGGACTGGTTTACGCAGGTTTAACTTTCAGGATTTTCCCTGGACCAGCATCTCTCTAGCCAAATCCCCAGAGCTCTTATGACGACCATTTCTCGCTATCATTTCCTTTGAGTTAGGTAGTAAACGTTAAAAAAATTTCTGGAGAGGTTTACGCAGGTTGAATTATCAGGATTTTCCCTGGACCAGCATTTCTCTAGCCCAATCCCCAGGGTTCTTATGACGGCCAGTTCTCGCTATTATTTCCTCCGAAGTAGGTAGCAAACGATAAAGAAATTTCTGGAGTGGTTTACGCACGTTGAAATATCAGAATTTTTCCTGGACCAGCATCTATCTAGCCCAATCTCCAGAGTACTCTTGACGGCCAGTTCTCGCTATCATTTCCTTCGAGTTAATTAGTAAACGTTTATGAAATTTCTGGAGTGGTTTTCGCAGGTGGAACTATCAGGATTTTTCCTGGACCAGCATCTGTTTAGCCCAATCTCCAGAGTACTCATGACAGCCAGTTCTCGCTATCATGTCCTTCGCGTTAGTTAGTAAATGTTTATGAATTTTCTGGAATGGTTTACGCAGGTTGAACTATCAGGATTTTTCCTGGGCCAGCATCTCTCTAGCCCAATCCCCAGAGCTCTTATGACGACCAGTTCTCGCTATAAGTTCCTTCGAGTTAGGTAGTAAACGTTAAAGAAATTTTTGGACTGGTTTACGGAGGTTTAACTTTCAGAATTTTCCCTGGACCAACATCTCTCTAGCCAAATCCCCAGAGCTCTTATGACGACCAGTTCTCGCTATCATTTCTTTCGAGTTAGTTAGTAAACATTAAAAAAAAAATGGGGAAGTTTTCGCAGGTTGAACTATCATGATTTTTCCATTTGCCAGCATCTCTCTAGCCCAATCTCCATAGTACTCATGACGGCTAGTCCCCGCTTTCATTTCCTTCGAGTTAGTTAGTAAATGTTTATGAATTTTCTGGAATGGTTTACGCAGGTTGAACTATCAGGATTTTTCCTGGGCCAGCATCTCTCTAGCCCAATCCCCAGAGCTCTTATGACGACCAGTTCTCGCTATAAGTTCCTTCGAGTTAGGTAGTAAACGTTAAAGAATTTTCTGGAATGGGTTACTCAGGTTGAACTATCAGGATATTTCCTGGGCCACCATCTCTCTAGGCCATTCCCCAGAGCTCTTATGACGACCAGTTCTCGCTATCATTTCTTTCGAGTTAGGTAGTAAACGTTAAAAAAATCACTGGGGAAGTTTACGCAGGTTGAACTATCCGGATTTCTCCTGAGCCAGCATCTCTCTAGCCCAATCTCCAGAGTACTCATGACGGCCTGTTCTCGCTCTCATTTCCTTCGAGTTAATTAGTAAACGTTTATGATATTTCTGGAGTGGCTTACGCAGGTTGAACTATCAGGATTTTTCCTGGGCCAGCATCTCTCTAGCCCAATCCCCAGAGCTCTTATGATTACGAGTTCTCGCTATAATTTCCTTCGAGTTAGGTAGTAAACGTTAAAGAAATTTCTGCATTGGTTTACGCAGGTTGAACTATCAAGATTTTTCCTTGGCCAGTATCTCTCTATCCCAATCTCCAGAGTACTCATAACGACCAGTTCCCGCTATCTTGTCTTTCGAGTTAGTTAGTAAATGTTTATGAAATTTCTGGAGTGGTTTACGCAGGTTGAACTATCAGGATTTGTCGATGTGCCAGCATCTCTCTAGCCCAATCTCCAGAGTACTTTTGATGGCCAGTTCTCACTATCATGTCCTTCGAGTTGGGTAGTGAACTTTAAAGAAATTTCTGGAGTGGTTTACGCAGGATAAACTATCAGGATTTTTCCTTTCCGGCATCTCTCTAGCCCAATCCCACAAGTACTCATGATGCCCAGTTCTCGCTATCATTTCTTCGAGTTATGTGTTAAACGTTAAAGAAATTTCTGGACTGGTTTACGCAGGTTTAACTTTCAGGATTTTCCCTGGACCAGCATCTCTCTAGCCAAATCCCCAGAGCTCTTATGACGACCATTTCTCGCTATCATTTCCTTTGAGTTAGGTAGTAAACGTTAAAAAAATTTCTGAAGAGGTTTACGCAGGTTTAATTATCAGGATTTTCCCTGGACCAGCATTCTCTAGCCCAATCCCCAGGGTTCTTATGACGGCCAGTTCTCGCTATTATTTCCTCCGAAATAGGTAGCAAACGATAAAGAAATTTCTGGAGTGGTTTACGCACGTTGAAATATCAGGATTTTTCCTGGACCAGCATCTCTCTAGCCCAATCCCCAGAGCTCTTATGATTACGAGTTCTCGCTATAATTTCCTTCGAGTTAGGCAGTAAACGTTAAAAAAATCACTGGGGAAGTTTACGCAGGTTGAACTATCAGGATTTTTCCATGTGCCAGCATCTCTCCCGCCTAATACCCCTCGTTCTCATGACGGCCAGTTCTCGCTATCATTTCCTTCGAGTTAGGTAGTAAACGTTAAAGAACTTTCTGGAGTGGTTTACGCCGGTTGAACTATCAGGATTTTCCCGGGCCAGCATCTCTCTATCCCAATCTCCAGAGTACTCATGACGGCCAGTTCTTGCTATCATTTCCTTCGAGTTAGTTAGTAAATGTTTATGAAATTTCTACATTGGTTTACGCAGGTTGAACTATCAGGATTTTTCCTTGGCCAGTATCTCTCTATCCCAATCTCCAGAGTACTCATAACGACCAGTTCCCGCTATCTTGTCTTTCGAGTTAGTTAGTAAATATTTATGAAATTTCTGGAGTGGTTTACGCAGGTTGAACTATCAGGATTTGTCGATGTGCCAGCATCTCTCTAGCCCAATCTCCAGAGTACTTTTGATGGCCAGTTCTCGCTATCATGTCCTTCGAGTTAGGTAGTGAACTTTAAAGAAATTTCTGGAGTGGTTTACGCAGGATAAACTATCAGGATTTTTCCTTTCCGGCATCTCTCTAGCCTAATCCCACAAGTACTCATGATGGCCAGTTCTCGCTATCATTTCTTCGAGTTATGTGTTAAACGTTAAAGAAATTTCTGGACTGGTTTACGCAGGTTTAACTTTCAGGATTTTCCCTGGACCAGCATCTCTCTAGCCAAATCCCCAGAGCTCTTATGACGACCATTTCTCGCTATCATTTCCTTTGAGTTAGGTAGTAAACGTTAAAATAATTTCTGGAGAGGTTTACGCAGGTTGAATTATCAGGATTTTCCCTGGACCAGCATTTCTCTAGCCCAATCCCCAGGGTTCTTATGACGGCCAGTTCTCGCTATTATTTCCTCCGAAGTAGGTAGCAAACGATAAAGAAATTTCTGGAGTGGTTTACGCACGTTGAAATATCAGAATTTTTCCTGGACCAGCATCTATCTAGCCCAATCTCCAGAGTACTCATGACGGCCAGTTCTCGCTATCATTTCCTTCGAGTTAATTAGTAAACGTTTATGAAATTTCTGGAGTGGTTTTCGCAGGTGGAACTATCAGGATTTTTCCTGGACCAGCATCTGTTTAGCCCAATCTCCAGAGTACTCATGACAGCCAGTTCTCGCTATCATGTCCTTCGCGTTAGTTAGTAAATGTTTATGAATTTTCTGGAATGGTTTACGCAGGTTGAACTATCAGGATTTTTCCTGGGCCAGCATCTCTCTAGCCCAATCCCCAGAGCTCTTATGACGACCAGTTCTCGCTATAAGTTCCTTCGAGTTAGGTAGTAAACGTTAAAGAAATTTTTGGACTGGTTTACGGAGGTTTAACTATCAGGATTTTTCCTGGGCCAGCATCTCTCTAGCCCAATCCCCAGAGCTCTTATGACGACCAATTCTCGCTATCATTTCCTTCGAGTTAATTAGTAAACGTTTATGAAATTTCTGGAGTGGCTTCCGCAGGTTTAACTTTCAGGATTTTTCCATGTGCCAGCATCTCTCTAGCCCAATCCCCAGGGCTCTTATGACGACCAGTTCTCGCTGTCATTTCCTTCGAGTTAGGTAGTAAACGTTAAAGAATTTTTTGGGATTTTTTACTTAGGTTGAACTGTCAGGATTTTTCTTGGGCCAGCATCACTCTAGCCCAATCCCCCACGTTCTCATGACGGCCAGTTCTCGCTATCATTTCCTTCGAGTTAGGTAGTAAACGTTAAAGAATTTTCTGGAGTGGTTTACTCAGGTTGAACTATCAGGATTTTTCCTTGGCCAGCATCTCTCTAGCACAATCTCCAGAGTACTCAAAACGGTCAGTTCTCGCTATCATTTCCTTCGAGTTAGGTAGTAAACGTTAAAGGAATATCTGGAGTGCTTTACGCAGGTTGAACTATCATGAATTTTCCATGGGCCAGCATTTACCTAGCTCAATCCCCACAGTTCTTCTGACGGCCAGTTCTCGCTGTCATTTCCTTCGAGTTAGGTAGTAAACGTTAAAAAAATGTTTGGAGTGGTATACGCAAGTTGAACTATCAGGATTTTCCCGGGCTAGCATCTCTCTAGCCCAATCCCCAGAGCTCTTATGACGACCAGTACTCGCTGTCATTTCCTTGGAGGTAGGTAGTAAACGTTAAAGAAATTTCTGGAGTGCTTTACGCAGGTTGAACTATCCAGATTTCTCCTGGGCCAGCATCTCTATAGCCCAATCTCCAGAAGACTCATGACGGCCAGTTCTCGCTATCATTTCCTTCGAGTTAGGTAGTAAACGTTAAAAACATTTCTGGAGAGGTTTACGCAGGTTCAACTATCAGGATTTTCCCTGGGCCAGCATCTCTCTATCAAAATCTTTAGAGTACTCATGACGGTCAGTTCTTGCTATCATTTCCTTCGAGTTAGTTAGTAAATGTTTATGAAATTTCTGCATTGGTTTACGCAGGTTGAAATATCAGGATTTTCCCTGGGCCAGCATCTCTCTAGCCCAATTCACCATGTTCTCATGACGGCCAGTTCTCGCTATCATTTCCTTCGAGTTATGTAGTAAACGTTAAAGAAATTTCTGGACTGGTTTACGCAGGTTTAACTTTCAGGATTTTCCCTGGACCAGCATCTCTCTAGCCAAATCCCCAGAGCTGTTATGACTACCAGTTCTCGCTATCATTTCCTTCGAGTTAGGTAGTAAACGTTAAAATAATTTCTGGGGAGGTTTACGCAGGTTGAATTATCAGGATTTTCCCTGGACCAGCATCTCTCTAGCCCAATCCCCAGAGCTCTTATGATTACGAGTTCTAGCTATAATTTCCTTCGAGTTAGGTAGTAAACGTTAAAGAAATTTTTGGACTGGTTAACGCAGGTTTAACGTTCATGATTTTCCGTGGACCAACATCTCTCTAGCCAAATCCCCAGAGCTCTTATGACGACCAGTTCTCGGTATCATTTCTTTCGAGTTAGGCAGTAAACGTTAAAAAAATCACTGGGGAAGTTTACGCAGGTTGAACTATCAGGATTTTTCCATGTGCCAGCATCTCTCCCGCCTAATACCCCACGTTTTCATGACGGCCAGTTCTCGCTATCATTTCCATCGAGTTAGGTAGTAAACGTTAAAGAACTTTCTGGAGTGGTTTACGCCGGTTGAACTATCAGGATTTTCCCGGGCCAGCATCTCTCTATCCCAATCTCCAGAGTACTCATGACGGCCAGTTCTTGCTATCATTTCCTTCGAGTTAGTTAGTAAATGTTTATGAAATTTCTGCATTGGTTTACGCAGGATAAACTATCAGGATTTTTCCTTTCCGGCATCTCTCTAGCCTAATCCCACAAGTACTCATGATGGCCAGTTCTCGCTATCATTTCTTCGAGTTATGTGTTAAACGTTAAAGAAATTTCTGGACTGGTTTACGCAGGTTTAACTTTCAGGATTTTCCCTGGACCAGCATCTCTCTAGCCAAATCCCCAGAGCTCTTATGACGACCATTTCTCGCTATCATTTCCTTTGAGTTAGGTAGTAAACGTTAAAAAAATTTCTGGAGAGGTTTACGCAGGTTGAATTATCAGGATTTTCCCTGGACCAGCATTTCTCTAGCCCAATCCCCAGGGTTCTTATGACGGCCAGTTCTCCCTATTATTTCCTCCGAAGTAGGTAGCAAACGATAAAGAAATTTCTGGAGTGGTTTACGCACGTTGAAATATCAGGATTTTTCCTGGACCAGCATCTATCTAGCCCAATCTCCAGAGTACTCATGACGGCCAGTTCTCGCTATCATTTCCTTCGAGTTAATTAGTAAACGTTTATGAAATTTCTGGAGTGGTTTTCGCAGGTGGAACTATCAGGATTTTTCCTGGACCAGCATCTGTTTAGCCCAATCTCCAGAGTACTCATGACAGCCAGTTCTCGCTATCATGTCCTTCGCGTTAGGTAGTGAACGTTAAAGAAATTTCTGCAGTGGTTTACGCAGGTTGAACTATCATGATTTTTCCATTTGCCAGCATCTCTCTAGCCCAATCTCCATAGTACTCATGACGGCTAGTCCCCGCTTTCATTTCCTTCGAGTTAGTTAGTAAATGTTTATGAATTTTCTGGAATGGTTTACGCAGGTTGAACTATCAGGATTTTTCCTGGGCCAGCATCTCTCTAGCCCAATCCCCAGAGCTCTTATGACGACCAGTTCTCGCTATAAGTTCCTTCGAGTTAGGTAGTAAACGTTAAAGAAATTTTTGGACTGGTTTACGGAGGTTTAACTTTCAGGATTTTCTCTGGACCAACATCTCTCTAGCCAAATCCCCAGAGCTCTTATGACGACCAGTTCTCGCTATCATTTCTTTCGAGTTAGTTAGTAAACGTTAAAAAAATCACTGGGGAAGTTTACGCAGGTTGAACTATCATGATTTTTCCATTTGCCAGCATCTCTCTAGCCCAATCTCCATAGTACTCATGACGGCTAGTCCCCGCTTTCATTTCCTTCGAGTTAGTTAGTAAATGTTTATGAATTTTCTGGAATGGTTTACGCAGGTTGAACTATCAGGATTTTTCTTGGGCCAGCATCACTCTAGCCCAATCCCCCACGTTCTCATGACGGCCAGTTCTCGCTATCATTTCCTTCGAGTTAGGTAGTAAACGTTAAAGAATTTTCTGGAGTGGTTTACTCAGGTTGAACTATCAGGATTTTTCCTTGGCCAGCATCTCTCTAGCACAATCTCCAGAGTACTCAAAACGGTCAGTTCTCGCTATCATTTCCTTCGAGTTAGGTAGTAAACGTTAAAGGAATATCTGGAGTGCTTTACGCAGGTTGAACTATCAGGAATTTTCCATGGGCCAGCATTTACCTAGCTCAATCCCCACAGTTCTTCTGACGGCCAGTTCTCGCTGTCATTTCCTTCGAGTTAGGTAGTAAACGTTAAAAAAATGTTTGGAGTGGTATACGCAAGTTGAACTATCAGGATTTTCCCGGGCTAGCATCTCTCTAGCCCAATCCAAAGAGCTCTTATGACGACCAGTACTCGCTGTCATTTCCTTGGAGGTAGGTAGTAAACGTTAAAGAAATTTCTGGAGTGCTTTACGCAGGTTGAACTATCAAGATTTCTCCTGGGCCAGCATCTCTATAGCCCAATCTCCAGAAGACTCATGACGACCAGTTCTCGCTATCATTTCCTTCGAGTTAGGTAGTAAACGTTAAAAACATTTCTGGAGAGGTTTACGCAGGTTCAACTATCCGGATTTTCCCTGGCCCAGCATCTCTCTATCCAAATCTTTAGAGTACTCATGACGGTCAGTTCTTGCTATCATTTCCTTCGAGTTAGTCAGTAAATGTTTATGAAATTTCTGCATTGGTTTACGCAGGTTGAAATATCAGGATTTTCCCTGGGCCAGCATCTCTCTAGCCCAATTCACCATGTTCTCATGACGGCCAGTTCTCGCTATCATTTCCTTCGAGTTATGTAGTAAACGTTAAAGAAATTTCTGGACTGGTTTACGCAGGTTTAACTTTCAGGATTTTCCCTGGACCAGCATCTCTCTAGCCAAGTCCCCAGAGCTGTTATGACTACCAGTTCTCGCTATCATTTAATTCGAGTTAGGTAGTAAACGTTAAAATAATTTCTGGGGAGGTTTACGCAGGTTGAATTATCAGGATTTTCCCTGGACCAGCATTTCTCTAGCCCAATCCCCAGAGTTCTTATGACGGCCAGTTCTCGCTATTATTTCCTCCGAAATAGGTAGTAAACGATAAAGAAATTTCTGGAGTTGTTTACGCACGTTGAAATATCAGGATTTTTCCTGGACCAGCATCTATCTAGTCCAATCTCCAGAGTACTCGTGACGGCCAGTTCTCGCTATCATTGCCTTCGAGTTAGTTAGTAAATGTTTATGAATTTTCTGGAATGGTTTACGCAGGTTGAACTATCAGGATTTTTCGATGTGCCGGCATCTCTTTAGCCCAATCTTCAGAGTACTCGTGACGGCCAGTTCTCGCTATCATTTCCTTCGAGTTAGTTAGTAAACGTTAAAGAAGTTTCTGGCGTGGTTTACGCAGGTTGAACTATCAGGATTTTCCCTGGAACAGCATTTCTCTAGCCCAATCCCCAGAGTTCTTATGATGGTCAGTTCCCGCTAATTTTTCCTCCGAAATAGGTTGTAAACGTTAAAGAAATTTCTGGAGTGGCTTACGCACGTTGAACTATCAGGATTTTTCCTGGGCCAGCATCTGTTTAGCCCAATCTCCAGAGTACTCATGACGGCCAGTTCTCGCTATCATGTCCTTCGAGTTAGGTAGTGAACGTTAAAGAAATTTCTGCAGTGGTTTACGCAGGTTGAACTATCAGTATTTTTCGATGTGCCAGCGTCTCTCTAGCCCAATCTTCAGAGTACTCGTGACGGCCAGTTCTCGCTATCATTTCCTTCGAGTTAGTTAGTAAACGTTTATGAAATTTCTGGAGTGGTTTACGCACGTTGAACTATTAGGATTTTCTCTGGGCCAGCATCTCTGTAGCTCAATCTCCAGATCTCTCAAGACGGGCAGTTCTCGCTAGTCATTACCTTAGAGTTAGGTAGTAAACGCTAAAGAAAATATTCGAGAATGGTTTACGCAAGTATGTCTACTATGATTTTCCCAGGCACGCATCTCTCTAGCTTAACCTCCATAGTTCTCATGATGGCCAGTTCTCGCTATCATTTCCTTCGAGTTAGGTAGTAAACGTTAAAGAAATTTCTTGAGTGGTTTACGAATGATGAAGTATCATGATGTTCCATGGGCCAGCATCTCTCTAGCCAAATCCCCAGAGCTCTTATGACGACCAGTTCTTGCTATCATTTTCTTTGGAGTTAGGTAGTAAACGTTAAAATAATTTCTGGAGAGGTTTACGCAGGTTGAACTATCAGGATTTTCCCTGGGCCAGGACCTCTATAACCCAATCCCCAGAGTTCTTATGATGATCAGTTCTCGCTTTCATTTCCTTCGAGTGAGGTAGTAAGCGTTAAAAAAATTTCTGTAGAGGTTTACGCAGGTTGAACTATCAGGATTTTCCCTTTCCCAGCATCTCTATAGCCCAATCCCCAGAGTTCTTATGATGACCAGTTCTCGCTATCATTTCCTTCGAGTTAGGTAGTAAACGTTAAAGAAATTTCTGGAGTGGTTTACGCAGGTTGAACTATCAGGATTTTTCCATGGGCCAGCATTTCCCTAGTTCAATACCCATAGTTCTCATTACGGCCAGTCCTCGCTATCATTTCCTTCGAATTAGGTAGTAAACGTTAAAGAAATTTCTGGAGTGGTTTACGCATGTTGAACTATCCGGATTTTCCATGATCCAGCCTCTCTTCAGCCCAATCCACAGAGTTCCTATGACGGCCAGTTCTTACTATCATTTTCTTCGAGTTAGGTAGTAAACGTTAAAAAAATCTCTGGAGTAGTTTACGCAGATTGAACTATCTGGATTTTTCCATTTGCCAGCATCTCTCTAGCCCAATCCCCATAGTACTCATGACGGCCAGTCCTCGCTATCATTTCCTTCGAATTAGGTAGTAAACGTTAAAGAAATTTCTGGAGTGGTTTACGCATGTTGAACTATCCGGATTTTCAATGATCCAGCCTCTCTTCAGCCCAATCCACAGAGTTCCTATGACGGCCAGTTCTTGCTATCATTTTCTTCGAGTTAGGTAGTAAACGTTAAAAAAAGCTCTGGAGTGGTTTACGCAGATTGAACTATCTGGATTTTTCCATTTGCCAGCATCTCTCTAGCCCAATCCCCCAAGTTCTCATGACGGCCAGTTCTCGCTATCATTTCCTTCGAGTTAGTTTGTAAATGTTTATGATATTTCTGGAGTGGTTTACGCAGGTTGAACTATCATGATTTTTCCATTTGCCAGCATCTCTCTAGCCCAATCCCCATAGTACTCATGACGGCCAGTTCTCGCTATCATTTTCTTGGACTTAAGTAGTTAACGTTAAATAATTTTCTGGAATGGTTTACTCAGGCTGAACTATCAGGATTTTTCCTGGGCCAGCATCTCTCTTGCACAATCTCCAGAGTATTCAAGACGGCCAGTTCTCGCTATCATTTCCTTCGAGTTAGGTAGTTAACGTTAAAGAATTTTCTGGAATGGTTTACTCAGGTTGAACTATCAGGATTTTTCCTGGGCCAGCATCTCTCTTGTACAATCTCCATAGTACTCATGACGGCCAGTTCTCGCTATCATTTCCTTCGAGTTAGGTAGTTAACGTTAAAGAATTTTCTGGAATGGTTTACTGAGGGTGAACTATCAGGAGTTTTCCTGTGCCAGCATCTCTCTAGCCCTACCTCCATAGTACTAATGACGGCCAGTTCTCGCTATCATTTCCTTCGAGTTAGGTAGTTAACGATAAAGAATTTTCTGGAATGGTTTACTCAGGTTGAACTATCAGGAATTTTCCTGGGCCAGCATCTCTCTAGCACAATCTCCAGAGTACTCAGGACGGCCAGTTCTCGCTATCATTTCCTTCAAGTTAGGTAGTAAACGTTAAAAACATTTCTGGAGTGGTTTACGTAGGTTGAACTATCAGGATTTTTCTTGGGCCACAAACTCTCTAGCCCAATCCCCAGAGCTCTTATGACTACCAGTTCTCGCTATAATTTCCTTCGAGTTAGGTAGTAAACGTTAAAGAAATTTTTGGACTGGTTTACGCAGGTTTAATTTTCAGGATTTTCCCTGGACCAACTACTCTCTAGCCAAATCCCCAGGGCTCTTATGACGACCAGTTCTCGCTATCATTTCTTTCGAGTTAGGTAGTAAACGTTAAAAAAATCACTGGGGAGGTTTACGCAGGTTGCACTATCATGATTTTTCCATGTGCCAGCATCTCTCTAGCCTAATCCCCCAAGTTCTCATGACGGCCAGTTCTCGCTATCATTTCCTTCAAGTTAATTCGTAATTTTTTATGAAACTTCTGGAGTGGTTACGCAGGTTGAACTATCAGGATTTTTCCATGTGCCAACATCTCTCTAGCCCATTCTCCAGAGTACTCATGACGGCCTGTTCTCGCTCTCATTTCTTTCGAGTTAGGTAGTAAACGTTTTAAGAAATTTCTGGAGTGGTTTACGCAGGTTGAACTATCAGAATTTTTCCTGGGCCAGCATCTCTCTAGCCCAATCCCCAGAGCTCTTATGACGACCAGTTCTCGCTATAATTTCCTTCGAGTTAGGTAGTAAACCTTAAAGACCATTTTGGACTGGTTTACGCAGGTTGAACTATCAGGATTTTCCCTGGGCTAGCAACTCTCTAGCCCAATTCCCAGAGTTTTTATGACGATCAGTTCTCGCTATTGTTTCCTTGGAGTTAGGTATTAAACGTTAAAGAAATTTCTGGAGTGGTTTACGCAGGATGAACTATCAGGATTTTTCCTTTGCCAGCATCTCTCTAGCCCAATCTCCATAGTACTCATGACGGCCAGTTCTCGCTATCATTTCCTTCGAGTTAGGTAGTTTACGTTAAAGAATTTTCTGGAATGGTTTACTCAGATTGAACTATCAGGATTTTTCCTGGGCCAGCATCTCTCTAGCACAATCTCCATAGTACTCATGACGGCCAGTTCTCGCTATCATTTCCTTCGAGTTAGGTAGTTAACGTTAAAGAATTTTCTGGAATGGTTTACTCAGGTTGAACTATCATGATTTTTCCATTTGCCAGCATCTCTCTAGCCCAATCTCCATAGTACTCAAGACGGCCAGTTCTCGCTATCATTTCCTTCCAGTTAGGTAGTTAACGTTAAAGAATTGTCTGGAATGGTTTACTCAGGTTAAACTATCAGGATTTTTTCTGGGCCAGCATCTCTCTAGCACAATCTCCATAGTAATCATGACGGCCAGTTCTCGCTATCTTTTCCTTCGAGTTAGGTAGTTAACGTTAAAGAATTTTCTGGAATGGTTTACTCAAGGTGAACTATCAGGATTTATCCTGTGCCAGCATCTCTCTAGCCCAACCTCCATAGTACTCATGACGGCCAGTTCTCGCTGTCATTTCCTTCGAGTTAGGTAGTTAACGTTAAAGAATTTTCTGGAATGGTTTACTCAGGTTGAACTATCAGGATTTTTCCTGGGCCACAAACTCTCTAGGCCAATCCCCAGAGCTCTTATGACTACCAGTTCTCGCTATAATTTCCTTCGAGTTAGGTAGTAAACGTTAAAGAAATTTTTGGACTGGTTTACGCAGGTTTAATTTTCAGGATTTTCCCTGGACCAACTACTCTCTAGCCAAATCCCCAGAGCTCTTATGACGACCAGTTCTCGCTATCATTTCTTTCGAGTTAGGTAGTAAACGTTAAAAAAATCACTGGGGAGGTTTACGCAGGTTGAACTATCATGATTTTTCCATGTGCCAGCATCTCTCTAGCCTAATCCCCCAAGTTCTCATGACGGCCAGTTCTCGCTATCATTTCCTTCAAGTTAATTAGTAAATGTTTATGAAACTTCTGGAGTGGTTTACGCAGGTTGAACTATCACAATTTTTCCTGGGCCAGCATCTCTCTAGCCCAATCCCCTAAGTTCCCATGACGGCCAGTTCTCGCTATCATTTCCTTCGAGTTAATTAGTAAACGTTTATGAAATGTCTGGATTGGTTTACGCAGGTTGAACTATCAGGATTTTTCCATGTGTCAGCATCTCTCTAGCCAAATCTCCATAGCCGGCCAGTTCTTGCTATCATTTCCTTCGAGTTAGGTAGTAAACGTTAAAGAAATTTCTGGAGTGTTTACGCAGGTTGATCTATCAGGATTTTCCCTGGACCAGCATATCTCTAGCCCAATCTCCAGAGTTTTCATGACGACCAGTACTCGCTATCATTTCCTTCGAGTTAGCTAGTAAACGTTAAAGAAATTTCTGGAGTGGTTTACGAATATTGAACTATCATGATTTTCCCTGGGCCAGCAACTCTCTAGCCCAATTCAAAGACTTCTAACGACGACCAGTTCTCGCTTTCGTTTCCTTCGAGTTAGGTAGTGAACGTTAAAGAATTATCTGGACTGGTTTACGCAGGTTTAACTATCATGATTTTCCCTGGACCAGCATCTCTCTAGCCAAATCCCCAGAGCTCTTATGACTACCAGTTCTTGCTATCATTTTCTTTCGAGTTAGGTAGTAAACGTTATAAAAATTTCTGGAGAGGTTTACGCAGTTTGAACTATCAGGATTTTCCCTGGGCCAGCATCTCTATAACCCAATCCCCAGAATTCTTATGATGACCAGTTCTCGATTACATTTCCTTCGAGTTAGGTAGTAAACGTTAAAATAATTTCTGAAGAGGTTTACGCAGGTTGAATTATCAGGATTTTCCATGGACCAGCATTTCTCTAGCCCAATCCCCAGAGTTCTTATGACGGCCAGTTCTCGCTATTATTTCCTCCGAAATAGGTAGTAAACGATAAAGAAATTTCTGGAGTTGTTTACGCACGTTGAAATATCAGGATTTTTCCTAGACCAGCATCTATCTAGCCCAAACTCCAGAGTACTCGTGACGGCCAGTTCTTGCTATCATTGCCTTCGAGTTAGTTAGTAAATGTTTATGAATTTTCTGGAATGGTTTACACAGGTTGAACTATCAGGATTTTTCGATGTGCCGGCATCTCTTTAGCCCAATCTTTAGAGTACTCGTGACGGCCAGTTCTCGCTATCATTTTATTCGAGTTAGTTAGTAAACGTTAAAGAAGTTTCTGGAGTGGTTTACCCAGGTTGAACTATCAGGATATTTCCTGGGCCAGCATCTCTATAACCCAATCCCCAGAATTCTTATGATGACCAGTTCTCGATTTCATTTCCTTCGAGTTAGGTAGTAAACGGTAATGAAATATTTGTAGTGGTTCACGCAGATTGAAGTATCAAGATTTTCCCTGGGCCAGCATCTCTCTAGCCCAATTCACCATGTTCTCATGACGGCCAGTTCTCGCTATAATTTCCTTCGAGTTATGTAGTAAACGTTAAAGAAATTTCTGGACTGGTTTACGCAGGTTTAACTTTCAGGATTTTCCCTGGACCAGCATCTCTCTAGCCAAATCCCCAGAGCTGTTATGACTACCAGTTCTCGCTATCATTTCCTTCGAGTTAGGTAGTAAACGTTAAAATAATTTCTGGAGAGGTTTACGCAGGTTGAATTATCAGGATTTTCCATGGACCAGCATTTCTCTAGCCCAATCCCCAGAGTTCTTATGACGGCCAGTTCTTGCTATTATTTCCTCCGAAATAGGTAGTAAACGATAAAGAAATTTCTGGAGTTGTTTACGCACGTTGAAATATCAGGATTTTTCCTAGACCAGCATCTATCTAGCCCAATCTCCAGAGTACTCGTGACGGCCAGTTCTTGCTATCATTGCCTTCGAGTTAGTTAGTAAATGTTTATGAATTTTCTGGAATGGTTTACACAGGTTGAACTATCAGGATTTTTCGATGTGCCGGCATCTCTTTAGCCCAATCTTTAGAGTACTCGTGACGGCCAGTTCTCGCTATCATTTTATTCGAGTTAGTTAGTAAACGTTAAAGAAGTTTCTGGAGTGGTTTACGCAGGTTGAACTATCAGGATATTTCCTGGGCCAGCATCTCTATAACCCAATCCCCAGAATTCTTATGATGACCAGTTCTCGATTTCATTTCCTTCGAGTTAGGTAGTAAACGGTAATGAAATATTTGTAGTGGTTCACGCAGGTTGAAGTATCAAGATTTTCCCTGGGCCAGCATCTCTCTAGCCCAATTCACCATGTTCTCATGACGGCCAGTTCTCGCTATCATTTTCTTCGAGTTATGTAGTAAACGTTAAAGAAATTTCTCGACTGGTTTACGCAGGTTTAACTTTCAGGATTTTCCCTGGACCAGCATCTCTCTAGCCAAATCCCCAGAGCTGTTATGACTACCAGTTCTCGCTATCATTTCCTTCGAGTTAGGTAGTAAACGTTAAAATAATTTCTGGAGAGGTTTACGCAGGTTGAATTATCAGGATTTTCCCCGGACCAGCATTTCTCTAGCCCAATCCCCAGAGTTCTTATGACGGCCAGTTCTCGCTATTATTTCCTCCGAAATAGGTAGTAAACGATAAGGAAATTTCTGGAGTTGTTTACGCACGTTGAACTATCAGGATTTTTCCTTGGCCAGCATCTGTTTAGCCCAATCTCCAGAGTACTCATGACGGCCAGTTCTCGCTATCATGTCCTTCGAGTTAGGTAGTAAATGTTTATGAATTTTTTGGAATGGTTTACACAGGTTGAACTATCAGGATTTTTCGATGTGCCGGCATCTCTTTAGCCCAATCTTTAGAGTACTCGTGACGGCGAGTTCTCGCTATCATTTTATTCGAGTTAGTTAGTAAACGTTAAAGAAGTTTCTGGAGTGGTTTACGCAGGTTGAACTATCAGGATATTTCCTGGGCCAGCATCTCTCTAGCCCAATCTCAAGAGTACTTATGACGACCAGTTCTTGCTATCATTTCTTTCGAGTTAGGTAGTAAACGTTAAAGAAATTTCTGGAGTGGTTTACGCAGGTTGAATTATCAGGATTATCCCTGGACCAGCATTTCTCTAGCCCAATCCCCAGAGTTTTTATGATGGCCAGTTCCCGCTAATTTTTCCTCCGAAATAGGTTGTAAACGTTAAAGAAATTTCTGGAGTGGCTTACGCACGTTGAACTATCAGGATTTTTCCTTGGCCAGCATCTGTTTAGCCCAATCTCCAGAGTACTCATGACGGCCAGTTCTCGCTATCATGTCCTTCGAGTTAGGTAGTGAACGTTAAAGAAATTTCTGCAGTGGTTTACGCAGGTTGAACTATCAGAATTTTTCATGGGCCAGCATCTCTCTAGCCCAATCCCCAGAGCTCTTATGACGACCAGTTCTCGCTATAATTTCCTTCGAGTTAGGTAGTAAACCTTAAAGACCATTTTGGACTGGTTTACGCAGGTTGAACTATCAGGATTTTCCCTGGGCTAGCAACTCTCTAGCCCAATTCCCAGAGTTTTTATGACGATCAGTTCTCGCTATTGTTTCCTTGGAGTTAGGTATTAAACGTTAAAGAAATTTCTGGAGTGGTTTACGCAGGATGAACTATCAGGATTTTTCCTTTGCCAGCATCTCTCTAGCCCAATCTCCATAGTACTCATGACGGCCAGTTCTCGCTATCATTTCCTTCGAGTTAGGTAGTTTACGTTAAAGAATTTTCTGGAATGGTTTACTCAGATTGAACTATCAGGATTTTTACTGGGCCAGCATCTCTCTAGCACAATCTCCATAGTACTCATGACGGCCAGTTCTCGCTATCATTTCCTTCGAGTTAGGTAGTTAACGTTAAAGAATTTTCTGGAATGGTTTACTCAGGTTGAACTATCATGATTTTTCCATTTGCCAGCATCTCTCTAGCCCAATCTCCATAGTACTCAAGACGGCCAGTTCTCGCTATCATTTCCTTCCAGTTAGGTAGTTAACGTTAAAGAATTGTCTGGAATGGTTTACTCAGGTTAAACTATCAGGATTTTTTCTGGGCCAGCATCTCTCTAGCACAATCTCCATAGTAATCATGACGGCCAGTTCTCGCTATCATTTCCTTCGAGTTAGGTAGTTAACGTTAAAGAATTTTCTGGAATGGTTTACTCAAGGTGAACTATCAGGATTTATCCTGTGCCAGCATCTCTCTAGCCCAACCTCCATAGTACTCATGACGGCCAGTTCTCGCTGTCATTTCCTTCGAGTTAGGTAGTTAACGTTAAAGAATTTTCTGGAATGGCTTACTCAGGTTGAACTATCAGGATTTTTCCTGGGCCACAAACTCTCTAGGCCAATCCCCAGAGCTCTTATGACTACCAGTTCTCGCTATAATTTCCTTCGAGTTAGGTAGTAAACGTTAAAGAAATTTTTGGACTGGTTTACGCAGGTTTAATTTTCAGGATTTTCCCTGGACCAACTACTCTCTAGCCAAATCCCCAGAGCTCTTATGACGACCAGTTCTCGCTATCATTTCTTTCGAGTTAGGTAGTAAACGTTAAAAAAATCACTGGGGAGGTTTACGCAGGTTGAACTATCATGATTTTTCCATGTGCCAGCATCTCTCTAGCCTAATCCCCCAAGTTCTCATGACGGCCAGTTCTCGCTATCATTTCCTTCAAGTTAATTAGTAAATGTTTATGAAACTTCTGGAGTGGTTTACGCAGGTTGAACTATCACAATTTTTCCTGGGCCAGCATCTCTCTAGCCCAATCCCCAGAGCTCTTATGACGACCAGTTCTCGCTATAATTTCCTTCGAGTTAGGTAGTAAACGTTAAAGACATTTTTGGACTGGTTTACGCACGTTGAACTATCAGGAATTTCCTTGGGCTAGCAACTCTCTAGCCCAATTCCCAGAGTTTTTATGACGATCAGTTCTCGCTATCGTTTCTTTGGAGTTAGGTATTAAACGGTAAAGAATTTTCTGGACTGGTTTACGCAGGATGAACTATCAGGATTTTTCCTTTGACAGCATCTCTCTAGCCCAATCCCCTAAGTTCCCATGACGGCCAGTTCTCGCTATCATTTCCTTCGAGTTAATTAGTAAACGTTTATGAAATGTCTGGATTGGTTTACGCAGGTTGAACTATCAGGATTTTTCCATGTGTCAGCATCTCTCTAGCCAAATCTCCATAGCCGGCCAGTTCTTGCTATCATTTCCTTCGAGTTAGGTAGTAAACGTTAAAGAAATTTCTGGAGTGTTTACGCAGGTTGATCTATCAGGATTTTCCCTGGACCAGCATATCTCTAGCCCAATCTCCAGAGTTTTCATGACGACCAGTACTCGCTATCATTTCCTTCGAGTTAGCTAGTAAACGTTAAAGAAATTTCTGGAGTGGTTTACGAATATTGAACTATCATGATTTTCCCTGGGCCAGCAACTCTCTAGCCCAATTCAAAGACTTCTAACGACGACCAGTTCTCGCTTTCGTTTCCTTCGAGTTAGGTAGTGAACGTTAAAGAATTATCTGGACTGGTTTACGCAGGTTTAACTATCATGATTTTCCCTGGACCAGCATCTCTCTAGCCAAATCCCCAGAGCTCTTATGACTACCAGTTCTTGCTATCATTTTCTTTCGAGTTAGGTAGTAAACGTTATAAAAATTTCTGGAGAGGTTTACGCAGTTTGAACTATCAGGATTTTCCCTGGGCCAGCATCTCTATAACCCAATCCCCAGAATTCTTATGATGACCAGTTCTCGATTACATTTCCTTCGAGTTAGGTAGTAAACGTTAAAATAATTTCTGGAGAGGTTTACGCAGGTTGAATTATCAGGATTTTCCATGGACCAGCATTTCTCTAGCCCAATCCCCAGAGTTCTTATGACGGCCAGTTCTCGCTATTATTTCCTCCGAAATAGGTAGTAAACGATAAAGAAATTTCTGGAGTTGTTTACGCACGTTGAAATATCAGGATTTTTCCTAGACCATCATCTATCTAGCCCAATCTCCAGAGTACTCGTGACGGCCAGTTCTTGCTATCATTGCCTTCGAGTTAGTTAGTAAATGTTTATGAATTTTCTGGAATGGTTTACACAGGTTGAACTATCAGGATTTTTCGATGTGCCGGCATCTCTTTAGCCCAATCTTTAGAGTACTCGTGACGGCCAGTTCTCGCTATCATTTTATTCGAGTTAGTTAGTAAACGTTAAAGAAGTTTCTGGAGTGGTTTACGCAGGTTGAACTATCAGGATATTTCCTGGGCCAGCATCTCTATAACCCAATCCCCAGAATTCTTATGATGACCAGTTCTCGATTTCATTTCCTTCGAGTTAGGTAGTAAACGGTAATGAAATATTTGTAGTGGTTCACGCAGGTTGAAGTATCAAGATTTTCCCTGGGCCAGCATCTCTCTAGCCCAATTCACCATGTTCTCTCTATAACCCAATCCCCAGAATTCTTATGATGACCAGTTCTCGATTTCATTTCCTTCGAGTTAGGTAGTAAACGGTAATGAAATATTTGTAGTGGTTCACGCAGGTTGAAGTATCAAGATTTTCCCTGGGCCAGCATCTCTCTAGCCCAATTCACCATGTTCTCATGACGGCCAGTTCTCGCTATCATTTCCTTCGAGTTATGTAGTAAACGTTAAAGAAATTTCTGGACTGGTTTACGCAGGTTTAACTTTCAGGATTTTCCCTGGACCAGCATCTCTCTAGCCAAATCCCCAGAGCTGTTATGACTACCAGTTCTCGCTATCATTTCCTTCGAGTTAGGTAGTAAACGTTAAAATAATTTCTGGAGAGGTTTACGCAGGTTGAATTATCAGGATTTTCCCCGGACCAGCATTTCTCTAGCCCAATCCCCAGAGTTCTTATGACGGCCAGTTCTCGCTATTATTTCCTCCGAAATAGGTAGTAAACGATAAAGAAATTTCTGGAGTTGTTTACGCACGTTGAAATATCAGGATTTTTCCTAGACCAGCATCTATCTAGCCCAATCTCCAGAGTACTCGTGACGGCCAGTTCTTGCTATCATTGCCTTCGAGTTAGTAAATGTTTATGAATTTTCTGGAATGGTTTACACAGGTTGAACTATCAGGATTTTTCGATGTGCCGGCATCTCTTTAGCCCAATCTTTAGAGTACTCGTGACGGCCAGTTCTCGCTATCATTTTATTCGAGTTAGTTAGTAAACGTTAAAGAAGTTTCTGGAGTGGTTTACGCAGGTTGAACTATCAGGATATTTCCTGGGCCAGCATCTCTCTAGCCCAATCTCAAGAGTACTTATGACGACCAGTTCTTGCTATCATTTCTTTCGAGTTAGGTAGTAAACGTTAAAGAAATTTCTGGAGTGGTTTACGCAGGTTGAATTATCAGGATTATCCCTGGACCAGCATTTCTCTAGCCCAATCCCCAGAGTTTTTATGATGGCCAGTTCCCGCTAATTTTTCCTCCGAAATAGGTTGTAAACGTTAAAGAAATTTCTGGAGTGGCTTACGCACGTTGAACTATCAGGATTTTTCCTGGGCCAGCATCTGTTTAGCCCAATCTCCAGAGTACTCATGACGGCCAGTTCTCGCTATCATGTCCTTCGAGTTAGGTAGTGAACGTTAAAGAAATTTCTGCAGTGGTTTACGCAGGTTGAACTATCAGTATTTTTCGATGTGTAAGCATCTCTCTAGCCCAATCTTCAGAGTACTCGTGACGGCCAGTTCTCGCTATCATTTCCTTCGAGTTAGTTAGTAAACGTTTATGAAATTTCTGGAGTGGTTTACGCAGGTTGAACTATCAGGATTTTCCATGATCCAGTATCTCTCTAGCCCAATCCTCATAGTTCTTATGACGGTCAGTTCTCGCTATCATTTTCTTCGAGTTAGGTGGTAAACTTTAAAGAAATTTCTGGAGTGGTTGACGCACGTTGAACTATTAGGATTTTCTCTGGACCAGCATCTCTGTAGCTCAATCTCCAGATCTCTCAAGACGGGCAGTTCTCGCTAGTCATTACCTTAGAGTTAGGTAGTAAACGCTAAAGAAAATATTCGAGAATGGTTTACGCAAGTATGTCTACTATGATTTTCACAGGCACGCATCTCTCTAGCTTAACCTCCATAGTTCTCATGATGGCCAGTTCTCGCTATCATTTCCATCGAGATAATTAGTAAACGTTTATGAAATTTCTGGAGTGGTTTACGCAGGTTGAACTATCAGGATTTTTCCTGGGCCAGCATCTGTTTAGCCCAATCTCCAGAGTACTCATGACGGCCAGTTCTCGCTATCATGTCCTTCGAGTTAGGTAGTAAAAGTTAAAGAAATTTCTTGAGTGGTTTACGAATGATGAACTATCATGATGTTCCCCGGGGCCAGCATCTCTCTAGCCAAATCCCCAGAGCTCTTATGACGACCAGTTCTTGCTATCATTTTCTTTGGAGTTAGGTAGTAAACGTTAAAATAATTTCTGGAGAGGGTTACGCAGGTTGAACTATCAGGATTTTCCCTGGGCCAGGACCTCTATAACCCAATCCCCGGAGTTCTTATGATGATCAGTTCTCGCTTTCATTTCCTTCGAGCGAGGTAGTAAGCGTTCAAAAAATTTCTGTAGAGGTTTACGCAGGTTGAACTATCAGGATTTTCCCTTTCCCAGCATCTCTATAGCCCAATCCCCAGAGTTCTTATGATGACCAGTTCTCGCTATCATTTCCTTCGAGTTAGGTAGTAAACGTTAAAGAAATTTCTGGAGTGGTTTACGCAGGTTGAGCTATCAGAATTTTTCCATGGGCCAGCATTTCCCTAGTTCAATACCCATAGTTCTCATTACGGCCAGTCCTCGCAATCATTTCCTTCGAGTTAGGTAGTAAACGTTAAAGAAATTTCTGGAGTGGTTTACGCATGTTTAACTATCTTGATTTTCCATGATCCAGCCTCTCTTCAGCCCAATCCACAGAGTTCCTATGACGGCCAAGTTCTTGCTATCATTTTCTTCGAGTTAGGTAGTAAACGTTAAAAAAATCTCTGGAGTGGTTTACGCAGATTGAACTATCTGGATTTTTCCTTTGCCAGCATCTCTCTAGCCCAATCCCCTAAGTTCTCATGACGGCCAGTTCTCGCTATCATTTCCTTCGAGTTATTTAGTAAATGTTTATGAAATGTCTTAATTGGTTTACGCAGGTTGAACTATCAGGATTTTTCCATGTGTCAGCATCTCTCTAGCCAAATCTCCATAGCCGGCCAGTTCTTGCTATCATTTCCTTCGAGTTAGGAAGTAAACGTTAAAGAAATTTCTGGAGTGTTTACGCAGGTTGATCTATCAGGATTTTCCCTGGACCAGCATATTTCTAGCCCAATCTCCAGAGTTTTCATGAAGACCAGTACTCGCTATCATTTACTTCGAGTTAGGTAGTAAACGTTAAAGAAATTTTTCGAATGGTTTACGCAGGTTGAACTATCAGGATTTTCCCTGGACCAGCATTTCTCTAGCCCAATCCCCAGAGTTCTTATGGCGGCCAGTTCCCGCTAATTTTTCCTCCGAAATAGGTAGTAAACGTTAAAGAAATTTCTGGAGTGGTTTACGAATGTTGAACTATCACGATTTTCCATGATCCAGTATCTCTCTAGCCCAATCCTCATAGTTCTTATGACGGCCAGTTCTCGCTATCATTTTCTTCGAGTTAGGAAGTAAACGTTAAAGAAATTTCGGGAGTGGTTTACGCACGTTGAACTATCAGGTATATCTCTGGGCCAGCATCTCTGTAACTCAATCCCCAGAATTCTCATGACTGGCAGTTCTCGCTAGCCATTTCCTTGGAGTTACTTAGTAAACGCTAAAGAAATATTCGGGAATGGTTTACTCAAGTATGTCTACTATGATTTTCCCAGGCACGCACCTCTCTAGCTTAACCTCCATAGTTCTCATGCTGGCCAGTTCCGCTAGTCTTTATCTTCGAGTTAGGTAGTAAACGCTAAAGAAATATTCGAGAGTGGTTTTGGCAAGTACGATTATCTTGATTCTTCCCGGGCACGCACATCTCTAGCCTAACCTCCAGAGTTCTCATGACGGCCAATTCTCGCTAGCCATTTCCTTCGAGTTAGAAAATAAACGCTAAAGTGATAACGCGTAAATGTGGTAACATTGTTAGTAGGGTGTGGAACGCGAAAATCAGGGATTCTCTCCCTGAGGGTTTGCAAAAGTTTTGGCCGCGGAATTTTGTGTGTGTGTGTGTGTGTGTGTGTGTGTGTGTGTGTGTGTGTGTGTGTGTGTGTGCGTGCGTGCGTGCGTGTGTTTGTGTGTGTGTGTGTGTGTGTGTGTGTGTGTGTGTGTGCGTGCGTGCGTGCGTGCGTGTGTTTGTGTGTGTGTGTGTGTGTGTGTGTGTGTGTGTGTGTGTGTGTGTGTGTGTGTGTGTGTGTGTGTGTGTGTGTGTGTGTGTGTGTGTGTGTGTGTTTGTGTGTGTGTTGTGTGTGTGTGTGTGTGTGTGTGTGTGTGTGTGTGTGTGTGTGTGTGTGTGTGTGTGTGTGTGTGTGTGTGTGTGTGTGTGTGTGTGTGTGTGTGTGTGTGTGTGTGTGTGTGTGTGTGTTTTGCAACGGGCAATTTGCCCTTACAATCTAAAGAAATTTATATTTTTATAAATTTGAATCTCAAAAATTATAATGCTACGACCAAATGTAAAAATCTTTATATTAAAGAAAAATTAAAGCAAAACATAGAATAACAGTGGAATAGCCAGTATTTTATAGTTAATAATATAAATTGTAACTAAGAAAAAATTTGGCAAACCGGGAGTGTAGTGCCGTTAAGTTAGTGCAAGAAAATCACTAAAAAATACTATCAGCGAACCTGACCACCTACAATCACCATTGACATTTTTAAATAGCAAGTGAAGTGTGAAAAATCAATAGTAAAATAATAATACTTTAATAAATAGAAAATTACAGCAAAATTAAATAAAATAGACATTTTAAGAATTAAAAGAACGATAACGGAATTTAAGCATGCTGGTTCATGTAAGGGAGAAACCAACTAGGACAAGAAAATAAGCTATCAAAGTTGCAAGGTAAAACGACCGGAGGGAAGTGCGGGGAGGCCAATATAAACGCTAGCTGAAGGTTTTTGAGAGGATTCCGAAAATTTAAAAATTCACAAGTGCCGAACGAAACTGTCGGTTTTCAGATAGAAAAAACTGTCAACAGGCCAGTTGGCGTCTACAATAACATTTCTATCGTCAAATTTATAACGCAAGTTATAAATCGTGAATCAGCAATAGGTACTTCCATTTCGTAGAAATGTAACTAAATCATAACGACTTACCAGGGTTTCGCTGTCCGAAAATCCAAGGGATCCAGGGGGAAGAAAGAAGAACCCAGCTTCAATAAGATCTAAGGCCCAGGAACCGAGAATGTTAGGAAGTGAGAACTTTTAGCTAGTCAATTTGTATAGTCAAATTTATTAGTTGAAATTTATCAAACTTTTAAAAAAATTATAAATTAGAATTTTGATTCATAAAGAAATAAACAATGGCTTCACACTAAATAAAATTGATAAATAGTTTTAAAACAGTAAAAGATTTTTCTTATATGAAATATTGTAGTGTGTAAAATCATTAAAATCAGATGAAATAAGTCAGTTTCTCCTAAAAGGCAAGTTTTTGCATGTTTCATATTTAAGTCTCTAGACCTGCCTAGTCATGAAAAAACCAACAAAAGAATATTTAACTGAACTTATTAGAGTGGTTTCGATTGTAATTCAGCCTATGTATGTAGCCTAACCTCCAGAGTTCTCATGATGGCCAGTTCTCGCTAGTCGCCTCCTTCGAGTTAGGTAGTAAAGGCTAAAGAAATATTCGGGAATGGTTTACCAGTAAGCAACCTAGAAATCTCTTTATAGCAGCCTACGTAAATGTAATCTAATGTTTATGTTTTCTCCACGAAAGTCAATTATATCACCGTTATGATTTCTTAGACTTACAGTTATAATATGAATGATTTTCGTTGAGGTGAATATATTACGCTCTGTAGGACTTCTATCTTATAGCCAGGTAGTACCTTCGGATAAAATTCGTGCTTGGTATGGCATTGTGTGTCGTTTTGATACGATCCTGCAACTATGTTGCAGTTAACGCGAATCCCATTAACCATGATGATATCGTCAGACAGGTAAGAAGGGTGTTTATTGTTTGCCTTAAACTCTTCATGCTAATCCCCAACAGTTGACCTATGGGCATGTCCTTGATGAAAAGTTAGCTTGAGAAACTTTATTTCCACTTTGAGTGTGTTATTGTATGGGGTCAATTATAAAGAAGTGCCAGGAACTAGTTCGTGTTTGATATACTTCTCAATATCGATAATTTCATACGATCCGGTTGGCAATGAAATGTGAATATTTTTATAATCACCGTAAAAGATTGTTTACATCTTTAGCGTCATTTGGTATCGGATCGTATGCTGCCAGATAGATAAAACCGATTTACCACTCACCGTTAGAATCATCTATTGGGAGAAAAAGTCACAAAAAAGGATTTATGATTTGTTAGTACTATACTCATGACGTGAGGAACTTTAGACACAAATTACCGCAAACGATTGATTTGTCTTTCTGATGTCTCTTTTATGCTTAGTGTTTAGTTTGTAAATATCCGGACGCAGATTCCCGAAACTATAATAGTATTCTATAGTTTCCCCTCTTTTTTTAACACACTTAATGACTGCCAGGACCAGATATACTATCCAAATTCACGATAGCTGTTTCGTTTTTAAGGGTAGTGTCGAAAGTGTATCTCTCATGTATACACCTCTGAACCTAATCGCTATACAGCTATAGGGAAAAATACTGATCTTCCGGAGTTAGTGAACTGTTAATTTGTGATAACACGCCATGTCGGTGAGACAGTAACAATAGAACAAAGACAGTAAATTATTAGTATTTGTTTGGAGGTGGTCTATTTTAATAGAGTGACAACCTCCGAACTAGTGCTTGGTTGGAGCTGCGTTTACTGGGATGACCAATTAAAGTTCATATCACAATTGTGGAGAGCTGACTTGATTGACGAATATTTACTTTTTTCGACAAATATTTGATTATTGATTTATTTCAGATTGATACTGACGATGTCCGATAAACGTATTCAATCAGAGGTGAGAAGAAAATATTTTTATTTCTAAATTCGTTATATCTCTTTTGAAACGTTAATCCGATAGCTTTATGCATTGTTTTCAGTCTAATGAAACATCAAACAACGATAATGCTGGCTACAATGAAACAGGGATTTGGGAAGAATTAACTAATCATGGTAACGAAATCGACCGTAACAGAAGTTCTCCATCAGTGATACGAA
Organism: Prosapia bicincta; assembly: GCA_036971475.1. Lineage (NCBI taxonomy): Eukaryota > Metazoa > Arthropoda > Insecta > Hemiptera > Cercopidae > Prosapia > Prosapia bicincta. Next base: position 238,293,642 of record JBAIZL010000002.1, read on the forward strand.
TCAACGAATGGATACACAAAAATATGGAGGCCAGTCCCTACATCACAGGTAATTATAAAAAATTTAGATTTTTAACAGACTTATTTTTATATGTAATAGATATTTTTAGGGAACAGATAATACGACTCCTTCTAGAACCATTGTCAGAGGGCCTTAGACTTATCGTAACAATGAATCTACTAAAACACCGGTGATGATGGTATTCTAAATGAATTTTTACAGTTTTTGTAATTGTTCATATCTAGTGAATTTTATTTCATGGGAAACACTAATGAATCTCATTGTAAATAGACTCATACGCCGGACTCATACCACAAGTGAATTACATGGTGAAATGACGCACATACAAGGACTCGAGCAGAGTCGTATTGACTGTTCCCTTTATTTAGGACGTAGGATACGATATATTCCTCAATATTAAGTAAATATTATTGTACGGCGATAATGGTAGTAACACCAAATTATTATAAATAAATTAAATCTTTGATTGGTCTTGTAAACCAGCAGTGGCAAATGCACGGGCAACTGACGCTCGTAATATATCAGCTGATGCACTACGTATACTAATTAGGAGATTTTCGTACAGATGACTACGATTAAAATTTCTATGCAGTTGTTGTCTGGGAAAAAAATGATAAGTGATCTTTACAACCTAGTAGAGGAAGGCAAAAGCTGAAAGAGAGACTGTAATAGCTGACCAAATCGTTCTGAAGACGTAAGTGTAGGTGTTACAATTTGTCAAAACTGATATTTAGTTTCATCGATTCATTATAAATAATAAAAATTATCTTTTTTATTTGTATTAAGGAACAAAGAAATTCGGGAGACCGGAAAAAAGGTAGAAAGAGATATATTTTCATCGTATATTACGGTGCAGTGTATGTTTGGAGAGCCCTCCCCTCTACAGCCGCCATACTCTGTAGTCATGTCTTCTGCATTGAGTGTGTGGACGGTGATAGAGGTGCCCTATATGTAGGAAACAAATAGATATCGTCTTTTTCTACATTTCGATTAACTGTGTCAAAGATGCCTTGAAATAATTGTTTAAATTCATACTTGTATTTTAAAATTTTAAATATACATAAAAGTATTGCTTAGAAATACTCAGTTTACTATTATTTGACACCTTTATCTAGTCAAGGTCTGACACAGACGCCTATAAAGTTATGTAAACATAAATCCACTTTTAATTTTTATTGTTCAAGTTATATATATATATATATATATATATACAACGCTAAAAAAAAAATTCCTGTACCCGCATACAACACTCATTTGCAACTCTCAATATCGTAGCTCAGTGGCTAGCATTGTGGTTTACAAACACAGACACTCGAAGTTCTAATCCATACCATACACCTTTATTTTTCATCAAATTATTAGCGCTTATCGTTATTTCGCTATACCGAGAAGAAGAAGGGTAACAAAATAAAGGTCCAACACCAACGACACACATAATGATAGACACCGTCATCAAAAGGCCATCGACATGAAGAAACAACCATTCACGAGAAGAAGTGGTGTTACGATATTCGGCAATCTGACTGGTGGGATAAAGTGCACCTTTATCTACACATACCGACATTAACAATTCTTCTTTTCCATTCAAGCGATAATCACAAATTATCATCTACTAGGAGGTTTTATTTTCCTACCTCAATCACACCGACATTCGTAACCCTTCCCTTTCTATAGAGAGATAATCCCAAATTATCATCCAACAGGAGGTTATAGGTATATGCTCCTACCACAATCATACTCCTATTCACAATCCTTCTTTTCCATTAAAATGATAATGCCAAATTATCATTTACCAGGAGGGTATAGGTATAAGCTCCTTCCGCAATAATGCTTCGATTCACAATCCTTCTTTTCCATTAAAGTGATATTCTCAAATTATAATGTTAAAGGGGGTTATATTCTCGTACTACAATCATACTTCTATTCACAATCCTTCTTTTCAATTAAAGTGATAATCCCAAATTATTATCTACCAGAAGGTTATATTCTCCTACTTCGATCATACTTCTATTCATAATTCTTTTTTCCCATTCAAGTAAAAATCCCAAAATATCATCTACCAGAAGGTTATATACTTCTACCTTAATCATACTTCTATTCACAATCCTTCTTTTCCATTAAAGTGACATTCAAAAACTATCATCTACCAGTAAGTTATATGCTCCTACGTCGATTCACAATACTTCTTTTCCATTAATGTAATAATCCCAAATTATCATTTACCTGGAGGTTATATGCTCTTACTTCAATCTTACTTCTATACACAATCCCTCTTTTCCATCAAAGTGATAATCCCAAATTATCACTCACTGGGAAGTTATACGATCCTTTTCATAATCCTTCTTTTCAATTAAACTGATAAACTCAAATTATCACCTACCTGGAGGTTTTATGCTCCCACCTCAATAATACTTCTATTTACAATCCTTCTTTTCCATTTAAGAGATAATACCAAATTATCATATACCAATAGGGGTTATGCTCCTACCTCAATCATACTTTTAGTTCCAATCCTTTTTTCCATTAAGCTGATAATCCCAAATTATCATTTTTCAGGAGGTTATATGCTCCTACCTCAATCATATTTCTATTCAAAATCCTTTTTTTACCAATAAAGTGATAATCCCAAATTATCATCTACCAGGAGTTTAATTACCCCTACGTCAATAATGTTTCTACTCACAATCCTTCTTTTACATTAAAGTGATAATCACAAATTATCATTTACCCATAGGTTATATGCTCATACCTCAATCATACTTTTATTCACAATCCTTCTTTTCCATTTAAGTACCAGCAGGGGGGTGCGGACTAGCCGCACCTACGAGGGATTTGGCGTCCCTCGCGGTACCCTCGCCTAACACTACACCACTCACAAAGTATACCCACACACACACACGCACGCACATGCACATACACTAACATCTTCACTTAAGGAATTTGACTGGTCAGAACCGTTGCGCGTTGGGAGTGCTGAAAATTCCAGAGCTTGACAAACTATGGTCTGGGACGCTGATGTAAGCTTGCTCTGCCGAAGACGTAAGTGCGGTTTCTGGTCTACCAGCCGCTTCGGTCCTTGGTCAGGGAGTGTCCGCGGTGCATGGGTGTCGGAGCCTGTGCACAGTATTACGAGTTCTCGACTGATGCCCATCCAGTCGAGCTAAGGAGAATACTATAGGCTCCAGAGTTCTGGAGATTGAAAATGATCGTAAGTGATCCAAGGGTGTACCCATTCCTATAACTATGGTTGGCTAAAAGCATTCTATGGATCCTAAAACTAAGTCAAATTGTTTGAGTTTAAAGAGGACTCGTCAGGATTCACCTGATGAGCCTAAAGTTGATGATTTGAGAAAGAAGTTGATGGTGCCAACGTCACAAGCATTGCCATCGCCCAAATATTTAATAATTTCTAGTGCCAAAGATGGAAAGGATTTGTCTAAAGTTTCTCCGTTTCTTATAAATAAGGCAATTACTGCCTGTGCTGGAAGTCCTGTCTCATCTATCAAAAAATTAAGAAATGGGACACTGCTTGTTGCTACTGAAAAACAAACCCGATCTCTTTTAAAAACGACTTCCTTCTTTGACCAATTCAAGGTGTCTGTGGCTCCCCATAGATCGTTGAATTTCTCTAAGGGGATCATTACATGTAGGGACTTGATGCACGTCCCTCCCGATAAATGAAATCAAGGCCGAACTCTCGTCACAGTCTGTTACGGATGTTGCTGTTATTATGAAATCTGAAAAAGGCGAGAAAATTAAAACAGCCTCTTTCATACTTACTTTTGTTAAACCAGAGATTCCTGAATATATTAATGCAGATTATCAAAGGCTGTCAGAGTAGCCTTACGTAGCTAACCCTCGGCGATGCTTCAAGTGTCAGCGTTTTGGGCACATTAGCTCTGCGTGTTCTAAACAGGGTGTATGCAGCAAGTGTAGCATGGAAGGTCATGATGAAAAAGATTGCGGTAACCCCCTGAAGTGCGCTAACTGTGGGGGCGATCATCCGGCGCGATCTTACAACTGTCCTCACTTTAAGGAGGAGAAAGCAATCCTTGGGATTATGGCTAACCAGAGGATATCATTTGCTGAAGCTAAGAAGATCTTTAAAGCTTCCCAACCAAATGTTGTCAATAAAACTTATGCTGCTTTCGCGAGCGCTACGAAGTCGTCCTGTGCCAACTGCGCAAACCTGACCGGGAAAATTGAAGCCCTTACTGAGCAGGTTGCACGCCTTATGTCTTTAGTGACAAATGGACCTTCAGTAAGTGTAGTACAACCAGCGACTACGCCGAGTAATCTGCTAGTACGTATCAAATCAGCCGATACAGGCATTCCTGCACAGGTATCTCCCCACAAAGGAAAGACTCTCAGAACAATTAATAAGTCTGAAAGCATTAAGTCCGTAACATTAGAGGTAGGAAGAATAAATTAAATTTTGATATTTAAAAAAAAAATGCACCAATAAAGTTGGGGGGAAAAGCAAAGGCCAAAGGAGGGGCCCATTCCATCTCACCTCCTGAGCAAACAAATTCCTCGAGTTCCACCACTGCAATAGAGCGGTGATGGAATCCGATGATACATTGCCTGAAGCGTCTCCTGACGTTCCAGGTAAATTAACATTTAATGCCAACAATGTGAGCCAGGTCAATCCTTTTCACTAAGTAACAATGACCACACCTAAACAATCCATGATTCAGTGGAACATTAACGGAGTTAGAAGTCACATTGAGGATCTCAAATTCATTGTAAGGGATGTGTCCCCTATGTACATTTGTATTCAGGAGACACATCTCCATGAATCGCACAATTTCCATCTAAGGGAGTATTCAGTTTACAGTATCGGACTTCGTTACAGAAAATCGAGCTAGAGGTGGCGTAGCCATTCTAAGCCGTGATTGTGTCGACGCCGTTTCTCTGAACTTAATAACTCCCTTACAAGGAGTAGCAATTCAAACAGCTGTTCCGTACAAACTCACTCTCTGTTGTGTCTACCTTCCACCATGTGACCACCTGCAACAGAGAGACTTGATAGACCTGATAAACCAGTTACCTTTTTCATTTTTATTAGTCTGCGATTTTAATGCCCACCATGTTTCATGGGGTTCACCAGGATGCAACTCACGAGGGCATCTGGTTGAGAGTGTCAGATCAGAACTGGATTTATACCTGCTAAATGACGGTTCTCCGACACATTTAGCAGCGTCTACAGGCGGATGGACAGCTGTTGACTTGTCATTGTGCAGTCCTGCTCTGGCCCCAAGGCTAACATGGTCAGCATTGCCTGATCTTTGCAGTAGCGATCATACTCCCATTGAGATCTCTTTATATGACTCCTCACCCTGTTGTGATCGATATCCCCGTTGGATCTTGAAAAAAGCCAACTGGAAACAATTCTCACATTATCTAGAATCACTGGAAGTGGAAGACCTGGCTCCTTTCCGCCGGAAAGGCAATACAGACGACGAAAAGCTTTGAACCAGTTCAAAATAAATCCAACGAATGAGAACCTGGATAAATATAAAATCTTCCGTGTGAAAGCACGGAGAATATTTAGGCAAAATAAACGAGAATCATGGTCGCAGTACATTGGCACTATTACAAGAACTACAGCTCCATCTACAGTATGGAAGAAATTACGATCCGTCTGTGACATTTCCGTTCCGATGCCATTAATTTCATTAAGGCATCCGGATGGAGTTACTGACCACGGACAGTGAGGAAATTGCCAATGTGCTAGCGTTATCGTTCTCAAAATATACTTCATCTTCTGCATACAAGGACGCTTTCCAGGTGTACAAACGTAAACAGGAAGCCTTACCTTTCACCGTTGGATTGTCTGGAGACTCGTGTTTGAATATCCATTTCTCTATCGATGAACTAGAGTCGGCTCTCTCGTCAACGAAGGATTCAGCTCCAGGCCCGGATAATATTGTATACTCCATGATTATAAATCTGCCACAGTCAGCAAAACTAGTTCTCCTTGGGATATACAATCGTATATTCATGGAGCACGGTTTTCCCGATGCATGGTTAGAAGCGACAATAATTCCTCTTCTAAAACAAGGAAAGGACAAAACTAATCCCAGTAGTTACAGACCCATCTCTCTGACCAGCTGCTTATCCAAACTACTGGAGAAGATGGTCAACCGTCGTCTTGTCTGGTATCTAGAAACAAACAAACTTCTTACTAACGTTCAGTGTGGTTCCAGACATTTACGTTCATCAGTTGACCAATTGGTTTTGTTGGAGTCAGCTATACAGAATGCCTTCATCTTACGACAAACACTGGTAGCTGTTTTCTTTGACCTTGAGAAGGCATATGACATGGCATGGAGAAGAAGAATTTTGAACGTATTGAAATCATGGGGTATAGAAGATAACATTCTTGCTTTTACACACAATTATTTGAATAACAGGACTTTCCGTGTACGTCTAGGAGGCATATATTCTGATCGTTACGAACTAGAGAATGGTGTACCACAGGGTGGCGTGTTGAGTGTGACGCTGTTTGCCGTTGCCATTAACAGCGTCACTTCAAACGTACAGTCACCGGTCCACTGTTCCCTGTTTGTAGACGATTTTTGCATATATGTGGCTGCTAGAAGTATGGCAACAGCGGAAAGATCCTTACAATTAGTCATTAATAAATTGCAAGAATGGATCAAATCTACGGGCTTCAAGTTTTCGGCATCGAAGACCCATGTATAGCATTTAGTCGTCGCAAGCAACACCACGAACCTATCCTTTATCTTGATGGTACGCGGCTTCAGACCGCGAATAATGTGAGATTTTTGGGTCTTTTATTGGATAAAAGACTTTCATGGAATCCGCATGTGCGTGAGTTGAGGACCCGGTGCAGCAAGATATTGGATATGTTGAGAGTTCTAAATGGTACAAATTGGGGAGCAGACAGAACCTGTATGCTCCGCTTCTATCGCGCCGTTGTAAGATTGCGCATAGATACGGCTGTATAGCCTATTCATCTGCTCGACCTACGGTTCTGAAACTCCTTGATTCAATACATCACGCTGGTCTTAGACTTTCTACTGGTGCTTTTAGATCAAGCCCAATCTCCAGCCTTCTAGTTGAAGCTGGAGAACCATCTCTCTCAGTGCGACGTCAAAGGCTACAGATTTCATATTACACTGGTCTTCGAAGCAAACCTAAACATCCGGTATTCAAAGCAGTTTTTGATAACCACCTCGAGGATCGTTACAATAAGCGTCAACGTTCAACTGCTCCCTTCGGAATAAGAACGTTGCGCATTTTTAGCTATCTAAATTTAGAACTTCCACCTATATTCGAACGATCATCATGCTACATCCCTCCATGGGTAATACGAATGCCAAAATTTTACTTCTAATTGTCCAGGTACCTAAAATACAATACTCCGGACGTTATTTACCGTCAGGAGTTTTTGCAGATACAACTAACTCACCAACATACTGTGACTATATTCACAGACGGTTCAAAACTGGACAATGGGATGGGTTGTGCATTTTTTATGGAAGGACAAACTTTCACTTACGGATTACCCTCAGCCTGTAGCGTTTTTACTGCAGAACTTTATGCGATTTTTCAAGCTTTAAGACCAATTCCGTCTGCAAAATCTAAATAACTTGTGTGTTGTGATTCCAAAAGTGCTCTCCAGGCTATTCATGAAATGTACACTAAGAACCCTTTAGTTGGAGACATCTTGTGCTCAATACACTGGCTCCAATTGCGAGGTGTCGAGGTGTCATTTCTCTGGGTCCCTGGTCACTGTCGAATATTCGGAAACACTAAAGCAGACGAGGGTGCAAAATTAGCTACAGGTATGGTGCCATCGACACAACGTGTGATGACATCAGATTTTGTATGCAAAGTTAAAACTACACTATTTTGGATGGTTAATGCGACATGAGGATCCACCACTATGTCCGTTTTGTAGAAGTAATATTACAATCAAGCATATCCTGCTTGATTGTGATGATTTGAGCGATTTGTATATACGTTACGATCTTCGAGGTAGTTTAAAGGTGGTTTTAAGGGACGATGTCAGGGCTATCGACCTTTCATCGCTTTCTTACGCCACCTGAATCTATTTAATAATATTTAAATTATGTATAATTTTAGTTTCTTTAGTTTTAGTTTCTTTAGTTTTAGTTATTGGGTACGTGGCCTTGGTGGCGCCGTCGAGTCGCTCGGGAAGCAGTATCGAGCTGCCGGGTCGTGCTGCCAGATCGAGTTTGTTGTAATGGAATTTACCGATGAAATTGACTTGTTCCTACAATTCTCTATTCAAACCCTATAAGGACAATGTTGTTCCAGATAATAAAACAACAATAAAACAAGTACCTAAGTACCTACTATACTTTTGTTTCCTACACAAATAGTACAAATACACATTCTAAACACAAACCATAAATCAAGATAATTAATCACCTTTACACTCTCAGAGATTGATATAATTATACATTACAAATATTATAATTATAATTATGAAATCCATTTATGTTTAGAAACCATCCTCTACGGATCAATGGAATCATGTTGTCTGTTTGTTTCGGGTTTTTTTCGCTGTACCTATAATATGGAATTCCATTTTTTTTTATTTCGAAATAAGTATCCCGTACTAAATTATGAAAGCAACATAGTGTAACAATTAAGTCATTACATATTTCTGGTTTAATTGCTATTGGTGAACATAAAATTCGGAAGTCCAAAAGAGTGGCTCGTTCTGCCTGGCAGATGCGAGAATTGAGGACAACTTTATTACGATCGTCCTTTAGGATAGGTTTTTTAACAGGGCCTCATCATGTGGACATCCAATGCAAACGCATCGTCGCCAATTAAATAGCTTGATGTTAATGTCCCTTGTAAAGGTGCTGCTTGAGGCACATTAAATTGACAGCAAATAATTTTTCCCCCATAACTGACTTTTCAAATATACCGCTGTCTCCTTCCTTTCCAAATAAACCCACATTAACAGCAAAAAATGTGTGGTGTGCGTCTACAATCGCTAATAATACAGTGGAATAGTAGTCTTTATAATTAATCACGTTAACATTAGTTTATAACTATCCGAACTTTAAATCTTGTAAAGTTGTAAAAACGCACTAAAACAGATCGTTTTCGATCACTATGTGGCGATCTTCATCAGTATCTTTTGCTTGGAGTTGTCGGGTCAAGCGATGACGATTTTAAAGGCAGGTTTTCGATAGTATCAAAGAGTATGTGTGATTTGTATTGTGTTTGTACATTTAATATGTTTGTTGTCAACAACAACAACAACAAAGGATCACATCTCAACACACTAGAACAATATGAAATTTACAGGCACACAAAAACACAAACATATTAAACAAACAAACCCAATACAAATCACACATACTCTTTGATACTATCGAAAACCGGCCTTTAAAACAGTCACCGATTAACCTAACAGCTTCAAGCAGGAGACACTGATGAAGATCGCCACATAGCGATCGAAAACGCCAAAATTCTGTCTCTGTAAGTACAAAATTCAAGTTCAGATAGTCATAAACTAATGTTAAAGTGATTAATTAAGATTCACCGAACGTAATGGATTATAAAATTCAAAAGTCTTTATAGTTAAAGAACATTGATCCACTGCTTTACGGAGCCTAATGTGTACACTTTATTGCAAGAAAACAACTGCATGCCTATTGAGACTCTCCAACTTAATAGAAGGTGGCTGGACCTTACATCTGCAGCGTATTCCAAGCCAAAACGGAACTGCTCTCCAGCAACCACCTTGCATTCAGTCCTACTCTTCTGCAAAGACCGCAATCAATCAAGCGGTGAACAGCTGGACCAGAACTCGCAACAGGCAAGCCAGCACAGGGAAAAATTGGGCTAAGCTGATAGACTGTCCCATACCCAGAAACTTGCCTAGAGATGTAGCAGTAGCTGCGTTTAGAACTACCACTGGCCACGACCACCTGGCAGCTAATCTGCACCGCATCGGGTTAAGCGCAGATGCGACCTGTACGCTGTGCCAACATCCCAGGATAGACGCAGCCCACCTACTCCAATGTCTGGCCCTAGCAGCCAACTCTGAGGACGAGGAAGAAGACAACTACAGGGAGATCGCCCGCCTCTACTGGTCAGCGCGCCGCCAAATGGATAACCTGCCAAGGATGGGCGTTGGCTAGTAAGTAAGTATGTGTACTCACTTGCCATCAATTGCTCCAAAACAATTAGGATAATTCCCCCTATTCCAAAACTGTTCCGCTATTTCTTTTAGTTGATCGTTTATATAAGTTTTCAGGCACAGTTTTGATATTCAAAACACCACTAACTTTGATATTCATAACACGAGCGGAATGCACAACCGTTCAAGTGTCCGTGCAGGCAGCGGCTGCCTTGATCCGAGTGGTACCTTGTTAGACTGTCCAATCAAAGCTTATAACATCGGACCGCTATATTGTAAACGTCTCCATCCCTGTCTACAGTCATCGGTCCGAATCCACATACAGTAGACCCTCACTATTCAAGGGTTCAGTATTCGCTGTTGTCAAAATTACAAGACATTCCACTAATACGTATCGTATTTTTTAAAGAAAGACAGTATAGTTACTGTGCAGCTTGTTCGATAATGTGTTCTCGACCTATTTATTTTGTACAGCAATGTAGTTATTTATCACAAAGAAATCTGATTATTCTACCAACATCCGTATACTGTACACCAGGGATGGCCAACTAACGACCTAGTTTTATGCGGCTCCAGACGAATTTTAAAAAGCATTTGATTATTGATTTATTAATAAATGTAAAACATAAAAATAAAAAAGAGGTCCCAATGACCACCGAAAACATAAACAAAGAACTAAACACAATTAAATATCTAGCATACACAAATGGATACAACACCACAATAATAGACAAACTATGGTTTTTTCCAGGCGAAAAACCTATTGAGGTTATTATCGCCTAACTAAAGTTAAGTTTTAAAATAAATATTACATAAATAAAACTAATCAAAATAAAACAAAATAAAATAAAATAAATGTTTAAAACTAATTGAAATTATCTAAAACTAAAGAACCTAAAATTATACAAAATTTTAATATTATTAAATAGATTAAGTTGGCGTAAGAAAGCGAGGACACGGTCGATAGCCGTGACATCGTCCCTTAAAACCACCTTTAAACTACCTCGAAGATTGTAACGAATATACAAATTTGTCAACTCATCACAATCAAGCAGAATGTGCTTGATTGTGATGGTACTTTTACAAAACGGACAAAGTGGTGGATCGTCATGTCTCATCAACCATCCATGCGTTAACAAAGAGTGGCCGATGCGAAGTTGAGATACCACCACTTCCTCCCTACGATTCGAACGAATAGATGTAATCCATGGTCGGACGGTATTTTTGATGTCCCTCAGCTTGTTTCTATTTACATTTTGCCATTCTTCATTCCAAACAGAGAATAATGTAGTTTTAACTTTGCATACAAAATCTGTTGCCATCACACGTTGTGTCGATGGCACCATACCTGTAGCTAATTTTGCACCTTTATCTGCTTTAGTGTTTCCGAATATTCCACAGTGACCAGGGACCCAGAGAAATAACACCTCGACACCTCGCAATTGGAGCCAGTGTATTAAGCACAAGATGTCTCCAACTAAAGGGTTCTTAGTGTACATTTCCTGAATAGCCTGGAGAGCACTTTTGGAATCACAACACACAAGATATTTAGATTTTGCACACGGAATTGATCTTAAAGCTTGGAAAATTGCATAAAGTTCTGCAGTAAAAACGCTACAGGCTGAGGGTGATCCGTAAATGAAAGTTTGTTCTTCCATAAAAAATGCACAACCTATCCCATTGTTCAGTTTTGAACCGTCTGTGAATATAGTCACAGTATGTTGGTGAGTTAGTTGTATTTGCAAAAAACTCCTGACGATAAACACGATAAATGGCCAGGAGTATTGTGTTTCAGGTAAATGGACAATGAGAAGTCACATTTTGGCTTTTGTATTATCCATGGAGGGATGTAGTATGATGTTCGTTCGAATATAGGTGGATGTTCTACATTTAGATTGCTAAAAATGCGCAACGTTCTTATTCCGAAGGGAGCAGTTGAACGTTGACGCACATTGTAACGATCCTCGAGGTAGTTAGCAAAAACTGCTTTAAATGCCGGATGTTTAGGTTTACTTCGAAGACCAGTGTAATATGAAATTTGTAGCATTTGACGTCGCATTGAGAGAGATGGTTCTCCAGTTTCAACTAGAAGGCTGGAGATTGGGCTTGATCTAAAAGCACCAGTAGAAAGTCTAAGGCCAGCGTGATGTATTTAATCCAGGAGTTTCAGAACCGTAGGTCGAGCAGATGAATAGGCTATACAGCCGTAATCTATGCGCGATCTTACAACGGCGCGATAGAAACGGAGCATACAGGTTCAGTCTGCTCCCCAATTTGTACCACTTAGAACTCTCAACATATACAATATCTTGCTGCACCGGGTCCTCAAATCACGCGCATGCGGATTCCATGAAAGTCTTTTATCCAATAAAAGACCAAAAAATCTCACATTATCCGCGGTCTGAAGCCGCGTACCATCAAGATAAAGGATAGGTTCCTGGTGTTGCCTGCGACGACTAAATGCTATACACTGGGTCTTCGAAGCCGAAAACTTGAAGCCCGTAGATTTGATCCATTCTTGCAATTTATTAATGACTAATTGTAAGGATCTTTCCGCTGTTGCCATACGTCTAGCAGCCACATATATGCAAAAATCGTCTACAAACAGGGAACAGTGGACCGGTGACTGTACGTTTGAAGTGACGCTGTTAATGGCAACGGCAAACAGCGTCACACTCAACACGCCACCCTGTGGTACACCATTCTCTAGTTCGTAACGATCAGAATATATGCCTCCTAGACGTATAAGAAAAGTCCTGTTATTCAAATAATTTTGTATAAAAGCAAGAATGCGTTTCAATACCCCATGATTTCAATACGTTCAAAATTCCTCTAATGCCATGTCATATGCATTCTCAAGGTCAAAGGAAACCGCTACCAGTGTTTGTCGTAAGATGAAAGCATTCTGTATAGCTGACTCCAACAAAACCAATTGGTCAACTGATGAACGTAGATGTCTGGAACCACACTGAACGTTAGAAAGAAGTTTGTTTGTTTCTAGATACCAGACAAGACGACGGTTGACCATCTTCTCCAGTAGTTTGCATAAGCAGCTGGTCAGGGAGATGGGTCTGTAACTACTGGGATTAGTTTTGTCCTTTCCTTGTTTTAGAAGAGGAATTATTGTCGCTTCTAACCATGCATCGGGAAAACCGTGCTCCCCCAATAAACGGTTGTCCTATATCCGAAGGAGAACTAGTTTTGCCGACGGTGGTAGATTTTTAATCATGGAGTATACAATATCATCCGGGCCTGGAGCAGAATCCTTCGTTGACGAGAGAGCTTACTCTAGTTCGTCGATAGAGAAATTGATATTCAAGAATCTCCAGACAATCCAACGGTGAAAGGTAAGGCTTCCTGTTTACGTTTGTACACCTGGAAAGTGTCCTTGTATGCAGAAGATGAAGAATGTTTTGAGAACGATAACGCTAACACATTGGCAATTTCCTCACAGTCCGTGGTCATAACTCCATCCGGATGCCTGAATGAAATTAATGGCATCGGAACGGAAATGCCACAGATTGATCGTAATTTCTTCCATACTGTGGATGGAGCTGTAGTTCTTGTAATTGTGCCAATGTACTGCGACCATGATTCTCGTTTACTTTACCTAAATATTCTCCGTGCTTTCACACGGAAGATTTTATATTTTTCCAGGTTTTCACTCGTTGGATGTCTCTTGAACTGGTTCAGAGCTTTTCTCCGTTGACGAAGGATCACAGTGCACTCATAATACCACCACGGAACAGGTAGTCGTCGTGGTTTGGATGAGGTTTTCAGAATTGCCTTTCCGGCGGCATTCAAAACGGTTTTTGTAAATGAATTGACAATGTCATCAATGGGAGCCAAGTAATCCACGTCCAGTGATTCTAGATCTTGTGAAAATTGTTCTCAGTTGGCTTTTCTCAGGATCCAACGGGGTTTTCGAACACAACAGGGTGAGGAGTCACACAAAGAGATCTCAATAGGAATGTGGTCGCTACTGTAAAGATCAGGCAATGCTGACCATTTTAGCCTTGTAGCCAAAGCAGGACTGTATAATGACAAGTCTACAGCTGTCCATCCACCTGTTGACGCTGCTAAATGTGTCGGAGAACCGTCATTTAGCAGGTATAAATCCAGTTTCGATCTGATGCTTTCGATCAGATTACCTCGCGGGTTGAATTCTGGTGAACCCCATGAAACATGGTGGGCATTGATATCGCCCACTAATAAAAAAGGAGTCGGTAACTGATTTATAAGGTCTACAAGATCTCTCTGTTGCAGGTTGTCACTTGGTGGAAGGTAGACACAACAGAGAGTGAGTTTGTACGGAACAGCTGTTTGAATTGCCACTGCTTGTAAGGGAGTTATTAAGCTCATAGGAACGGCGTCGACACAGTTACGGGCTAGAATAGCTACGCCACCTATAGCTCGATTTTCTGTAACGAAGTCCGATCTGTAAACTGAATACTCCCTTAGATAAGACAAACTATGAAACAAAATACAAAAAAAAAAAACACTAAAATTAACACTACAGACAGGGAAAACAAATGCATCACATTACCATACATAAACAAAACAACAAACAAAATATTCCGCAAATTTCAAAAAATAGGATACAAAATAGCATACAAAACTAACAACAAGTTACAATACAAAATACAACATAACACCAACAACAAAGATAAACTACAAGCACCAGGCGTATACAAACTGAACTGCGACGAATGTAACAAATTCTACAATGGACAAACAGGTCCCAGCTTTAAACAAAGAGTCGAGTAACACAAACAAAACACCAACTCAACATTTTACAATCATGTAAAAAAAACAGGACACAAATACACAGACATTTACCATAACCTAGAAATCCTACACATCAACAAAAAAAGGACCACATCTCAACACACTAGAACAATTTGAAATTTACAGGCACACAAAAACACAAAGTATAAACATACTAAACGAACAAACACAATACAAATTACACATACTATTTGATACTATCGAAAACCTACCTTTAAAACCGTCACCGCTTGACCCAATATCTACTAGCAGAAGACACTGATGAAGATCGGCATATAGCGATCGAAAACGTTCTGTCTCAGTAAGTTTTAGCAAATTTTCTAAATTTAAAGTTCGGATAGGGATAAATTAATGTTTTAAGTGATTAATAAAAATATAGGTTTATAACAGACATAAGTCCTCATATGAATAAACTAAACTGGAAATTACAGGGTCCAAATCACAACCATACCTCAGCTAGTTGGACAGTTTGGCGGTTTTGTAAGTCGACTTGAGATTTTCCAATCCAGCTTTAAAAAGTCCAATCTCGTACATTTTTCATCATGCAACGAAATCATGGAAGAATACCAACCAGTGATTCCAATTTTTGCCTGCCTATTTTAGATATGCCTCTAAAAGTCGTTTAATAAACAGTTTTTTGATTTTATGGAAATGCGCCCGCAACTTTTCTTATTTTCTTTGCAAAGGGAATAATTTTTTCAGACAAGGTTGGAAACTGGTACTGCAGTTTGGATTAAATTGCCTGACGAGAAATATCCCTAACTTTTTGACTTCAGTAGGAAAATACTTTCAATGTTTGGAAGCAAATACCTTTGTGAGTGCACCTTTACAACAATGAAATTTATAGAGTCATTTCACCACAACAGCCTCACAGACAACCCTCTTCGAGTTCTGCTAAAGGTTACCACCGCTTCATTTCAGATTGAGTTTTATAAACTTAGAACGATTGTGCCCGCCCTCAGTGTTCTCATTAGGCGAAGTAACATTGGAGGATTTTAAATTTAAATAAATTAAAGTTTTTCCAATATTGTGTTCCAATTTAATATTATACTTATTTTGATCCTTTGTGCATTAAGCTTGATATTAAATGTATATGAAAATATTTTGAGTAACGTTTATGGATTCATATTATTACATAAACGACGCATACTATACGATATGCGTATTGCCCACATTTGGCGTAATGTATGTGTGGAATTATATGTGGTGCCCTCGCCTTCACTGAAAATATTGAAGTGGCTCTTTAGGGTTAAGAAGTTGGCCATCCCTGCTATACACTACTAGGTCTACTACTCAAAAGGTTGGCATTCCTTATTTATAACAAGTGGCGTTATCGTCATTCAATTCGGCGTATCAAACTTCATACTTAAGATTAGCTCAACTACTGTTTAATTACTGCTAGTTTAGTAGTTTTCGAAATCCAAACATCGATAATCGTATCCGGCGGCCGTAACTAACTCGGATTTGTTTTTCCCGTTAGTTACCAAACAGGTGTCGAGTTCGATTGTTGTGTTTTCTAGTTTTGTTAGATTCGCGTCTACCTGTAGAAGTGTTTAGTTTGAATTGAAGGAAAACGTTAATAATCAATAAACATATCTATGTAATTGTGTAGTACATAAATATACCATACATTATTATAAGTGTACAGTATAGCTGTAATTAATGTTGACATTTTTTATGGGGAACGTAGCCCTTTCTATATACAGTTAGTTTCAGTATTCGCGGTAAGTTCAGGGAACGAAATCCATGAGAATGACGAGGGATCACCGTAGTCTAGTTGCTCTGTCTTGTGTAGCTAGTGGAGGCTCTGGAGCTTTTAAAAAATGCAAAACGAATTTTTGTGTCGTAATGTTGTCTAGTTAAACCGTTTGTAACAATAAATAAACATGTTACACGAGTAAAGGGAAGTTATATGAAATATTTATTGGAAGAAACTGCTAGAAATAAATGTGTATAGTTTTTATATTTATTGGTTTAGAAAATTAGGAAAGGGGCAGAGATAAGCTATAATATAACATTAGATAGTATTGTGAACCACCTCTAACATGACGCTTACTAGCTTATAGGCGACAACTTCAACAGCTTTGTTATTACACTTGTTTGTATTATCTTGGCAAAAAACTACTACTTACTGATTTATTCAGCATACGCCGTGGGTCACTGATAAGACTATTGCTCATGTGTTGGTGTGATTTTGTGGTGTATTTTTGTTCTGTGGTGTGTTATTGTTCATAGAGTAGTAATTATGTGCTCAAATATATTATTTGATTGTGATTGCGTTTTGTCATTTAGAACGTGTTGTGGATAGTATTTATGGTGCTTATATATCTCATAGTCTTCTACTGTGTTATGTTTTCTGCTTTTATTGATGTAATGCAGGATTTTTAGATTGGTGTCTATGTCAGTTTGTGAGTGTAGTGCGTTTTTTATGTGTATGGTGAAATTTGATGTGGGTTGTGTCTTTCTTATCTGTTTTACGTGTTCTTCGTATCTTGTGGTCCGCTATCTTGTGACAACCCACATCAAATTTTGCCATACACATACAAAACACAGTACAATCACAGACTGACATAGACACCAATCTAAAAATCCTACATTACATCAATAAAAGCAAAAAAACTTGACACAGTAGAAACCTATGAGATATATAACCACCATAAATACTATCCGCAACACATTCTAAATGACAAAACACACTCCCAATAATTAGCAACTATTCTATGAACAATAACATACCACAGAACAAAAATACACCATAGACTCACACCAACACAACACAACTGAGCAACAGTCTCGTCAGTGACTCACAGCATATAATAACGAAAAAAGTCTGCTGAATAAATCAGTAAGTAGTGGTTTTTTTTGCCAAGATAATACAAACAAGTGTAATTTCTATAAAAACTTCAAGATGGAGCCTACAACACAAAAACTGCAAGCTTTGTTATGTTACTAAGTAAATTACAAAAATTAATTATTTAAATTTTATATAAATAATAAATATTTTATGAAATAAATTTGTTGTTGGGCCCCAAATCTGTATTTTGAAAGGACTAAAAGTAATAAGAAATTTTCTGAATTTAACAGACAAAAATAGTCACTGAATTACTTATTAAAATGAGCTTTTAATAAATTAAATTTTCAATCGCTAATAAAATACTTTTTATTCATCCACTCAAGTTCAAGTATTTGTCCACACACATTTTTTTAAACTTATCGTGAATGACACTCGATGTTAACAAAGTTTTTCTAAATATTAGTTCATTTTTAAATTTAATTATTCATTTTAATAATTAATTACGCTTTCTATTCTGCTATCTAAAATTGTGATTCTCTTATGTGTAGAGACCTATATAGCCTACATATTTTTATTAATTATAATTATTTAATAAAAAGTAACTGACATAAAACTTTTCTTGATCCAAGTAGGAATTTACTTAAATTTATTTTCTTTTATATTTATTGTTTAAATATAAAAGCAAAGAAAGAACTTATAGAATATTACATGTGTTGAAATATACAAAAATTCATAGAGAGCATAGTAGCGTAATTATAATTAATAAACAACATAACCTTTACTACAAATATTTATATAATGTACAATAGAACCATAAGTCGGACTTCGTTAACTCGGATCTCCGGATAACCCGGAATGGTTTTGAAATACAATACAAAACAATAAATAGGAAATAAAAAAAACTAAATAAATACATTACATACATAAAAGATCTAACAAAACAATAAAAACTTCTAAGACCCGCAGATAAAAAAATAATGTTTTGAGCTGAAAAGAATAAGGGATCACCAGCATGAAAGCGGCTCACAAAATTAAACAGCCATATAGACAGATTTGTTTGCCAAGAAATAAAATGCAATGCAGTTTAACTTACATGCAATATGTACGTTCATGTACTGTATATAATACTCTTTGTTTGCTAAATGTAAAAGAGTTTTTCTGTAAGTACAATGTCTTTTTTTAATTTTTTCTTAGTGTCTGGTTTACCCGGATTTTAGAAAGCCCGTACACATCACAGTCCCCGTAAGTCCCAATTATCAAGGCTTTACAATAAATAAATATTAAATAAACAATTACATAAATTTATTTTAATTAAATTCTAGCTATGGTTATTGTTTTTTTTAATTAGGTTAAAATATATTTACAAAATATCCTGTTTGGATATGCTTGGGTTTAAAACAAATAAACTTTATTATTGCGCAAAGCAAATAGTTAACTAAAGGAGGCTACTAGCTCTTTGTTACGGGAGACTCGATGATACAATCCGCAAAAAAAATCCATACATTGTTGCCCATTCGATAAGTCCAGATGAAACAGTTGGCTGATTTGCTGAGATGCACAAAAAAATGTTTAGAATAAATTCCGAGAAGACACGAAGACGAGTACATTAAAAATTTCAGCATTATTCTACGCCGCTTCTGGATTATACGTAGATTCTCGAAAATTAATTTATAAAATCGCGCGTGCATACATAGACCCTACACTCAATAGCGCATACACACATTCACACGCACTTACTTTCTCTCTTTCACACACACACACACACACACACACACACGCGCGCGCGCGCGCGCGCGCGCGCATGCACGCATTAATAATGGCAACATCGTCATTGAAACTAGTCGCTTAAAAAATTATTTTACCAGGAAAAATGGGGTGACCTTTCTGCATTAACATCCTTACTAGCTAATTTCTACCTGATAATGTTAAATATACTTCTTCACAATCCTATAACTTTATCCTGTGAAAGTTAGAATTTTGATTTTAGAATTCAGTTTTCAATATTAGAATTAAAGGGTTTTAAAATTTTCCTCCCACTTTAAACAGAGGCTCCATCTGCAGTAACATTACAATATGATAAAATTTGGCCCCTCCCAAAAATGCTATAGGGGCAACTTGTGCCAACTCCCGTCTTGGCCGCCCTTCCAGAATAGACACAGTTTCCAGAATCAATACTCGTTAAAGGGGTTTCACTTCTCCCGCTATGGTTGAAAGTGTAGAGAGCTGTATCAAGCGAAATGCCAGTGTTTGGGACAAATGTTCAATATAGTTAAATGAATTAAGAGTTCAATGTAATTGAATGGTGTTAGAATTCAATATAATTATATAAAGTAAGAATTAAATATAATTGAAAAGGGTAAGAGTTCAATATGAATAAATGGATCACGAATTGAATATAATTGAAAGAAGTTAGAGTTCAAGATAATTAAATGGAGTAAGAGTTCAATATAAAATATAGGCCTAAGGTGTAAGAGATCAGTATAATTGTAAGTAGTAAATGATCAAGAGTTCATTATATGTTGAATAAGAGTTAAATATAATTAAATGCAGTAAGAATCCAATATTATTGATTGGAGCAGGAGTTCAATATGATTAAATGGAGTAAGAGCTCAATGTAATTGAATGGAGTAAAGTTCAATATAATTGAAAGGAGTAAGAGATCATTATGATTAAATGGAGTAAGAATCCAATATAATTGATTGGAGCAGGAGCTCAATACGATTAAAAGGAGTAAGAGCTCAATATAATTGAGTGGAGTAAGAGTTCAATATAAAATATAAGGCGTAAGAGATCAATATAATTGAAAGGAGTAAGAGATCTTTATGATTAAATGAATCAAGTGTTCAGTATATTTTAAATAAGAGTTCAATATATCAAATTATATTGAATGGAGTAAGCATTAAATATAATTAAATTTAGTAAGAATCCAATATTATTGATTGGAGCAAGAGTTCAATATGATTAAATGGAGCAATAGTTTAATTTAATTAAATGAACCAACAGTTCAATATAATTAAATGGAGTAAAAGTTCAATATAAGTGCAATCAGACTCTTATCCTCTTGCAGTTGGTCTAATCATGGCATTTGAATTATGTTGAGTTAAAACTGAAGAAAGAAAGGGAGAGGGTGAAGAAGAAAATCGTTGACAAGAAGTATCTGGCTCTGACGACTCTCGTTGTCAAAATAACACATTAATTTCCCTATGTGGGGAATCCACAGCGAAGCAAGTGAAACCACTATTACTAAGAATCCAACTGCAAACTCTTAACTCTCGTCCGGGTGACTAGCGACAGTCCCAAGACTTGGTGCCCCAACCCGTGGTACCATTATAGCAAGGGTCCTCCTACCTTACAGTAAGGATTGGACTGGTGACCCCCTTGGACGAGACGATCTCCAACCAGACACTGCGGCTCGACCGCTTTTCCAGAACTACAGGACTACTAGAGCCTTTAGAACGGTCAGGTTCCGTACCTCATTTCCCCGTCTTATCAGTTTGGTCCAGGTAGTACAATCCATCATCAGTTGGTTTTATCTAAGGCTTGAACCCTCAGACTAGGGACTTGGTCCTATGTTGGCATTAACCGATCCCGTTAGACTAATAGAGCCATCTTCTATGACAAGCGTGCTATTTGTGTGTCTTGCGACTAAAAGGAGCCGGTTGTTCTGGTTCATTACCATTCTCATCCGGCTCCACACCACAGAATAATGGGGGACGACTTTTTTACTACCTAGTAATACTGCCCCTAGGAATCCAACCACAAACTCGTGACTCGTGGTGGCTTGGTGCCACGACCCGTAGTACTAGTATGTAAGAGTCTTCCGGCCTTGCAGTAAGGGCTAGACTGTTCACCTGCCCAATGAAGAGACGAACTACTCCAGTAACAGTGGTCCGCCCGCTTTTCCAGAACTAATCATACGAATAGAGCCTTCCAAATGACCAGGTCTCCGTGCCCCAATATACCCCGTCTGATAAGTTCGGTCCAGGTAGTGCAATCGGACCTTTATCCACTCCCGAGTGACCTTACCTAAGGGCCAGACCTCCAGACTGGAGACTTGATCCTAGGGGGTCATCTTATATGAGAATATATTTTAATTATAAATAATATAGATTAATATTACATTATATTAATATATATTAATTAACTAATGTTCATTAAAATAAACAAGTCATCATGTCCCACTTTGGCCAATTGAGTTAGTCAATATGAGTCCAAAATTTTTAATAATTAGCCTAAAACGAACCGAACGTTTGATCTCTTTTAAGAAAGAGTATCAATTAAATTTCTATTGAACGTATAATTGATAGAAAAAACGTTTTTTAAAGACTAAAACTAGTATTAAATAATTTAAACTTTAAAATCACGTTTCTTACTTAAAAATTATGTAAACATAGTAAAGTAATGTTTTTCTAATACCCGTAAACATTGAACTAAAAACTCCCATATTTTATTATATACGTAGATCTACAAAATGTAAGTATTTTTGATCAAAAAATTTTTTAAAATTGAAAAAATCTGTCATCTTTAATAGTAAAATATGTTACAAATGCTTTTAGTTATAACCATAAAAAGTTCCATTGTTTCTGGTATGGAACAATACCATTCTTTTTTGATCTTTTCGAAAACAAAAGTGTTTAAAAAAGTTTTATATATTTATTCAATTCCTTCTATCAGTTCACAATATCCCTATATATCTCGTATATATATATATATATATATATATATATATATATATATATATATATATATATATATATTTTCACTCCTGATGTTGTTGGCACTGTTTACCAACGAAAAACTTTGAATATAAATTAATAAATAGACTATTCTTGTATTTGAATAGCCTATGTTGTTTTAGATTATTAAACAAGAAAACATATTATATATATATATATATATTTATATTTATTTATTTATTATATATCCTGTTCCAATTTTCAATCGTTAATAAAATACAGTACTTTTTATTCATTCACCAAAGTTCAAATACTTTTTTTAAAATTGTAGTAGATTACAGTTTATGTTAATACAGTTTTTTTCAAATATTAATACATTAATTCAATTCCTACTATTAGCTCAATCACTCACTCTGTCTGCCTGTCTGTCTATCTGTCTCTCTCTCTCTCTCTCTTTCTCTCTCTCTCTCTCTCTTTCTCTCTCTCTCTCTCTCTCTCTCTCTCTCTCTCTATATATATATATATATATATATATATATATATATATATATATATATATATATATATATATATATATAACAAAATATGTATTTTTTGTAACAATGAAAAGACAAGAGAAATACAAATAAAAGAATAATTTATTGAGTTATACAATTATGAATTGTTGTTGAATTATGAAATTATTCTTTGTTGGCCCAAGTAGGAATTGATTTTTTAAAATATTGTTTTCTTTTTAAGATTGTGTGCCACTGTACACAATTGTATATTAATGCATCATGCACTCATTAATTTGTAGGTATGTGAGAGTGACAGTCACAGACAACTTAACACGTGTAACACACTACGTGTTTCCTTATAGTGCTGGTAACTACGACGGTTTTTTTCGTAGAAAACTCAAGGAAGTGTCAGTAATGTACGACTTGGGCAATGTTGAAGATAAGACACAACTTAACAGTCACATTAAGCACCTAATCGTGCATCCAGAAATGTTGAGTATGAATCTTATTCGAGTGCCGCGTTAGTCACAATGTCAACAATGTTCGCTGTGATGTATGTATTATCAATCTGTGAGTGTGACTCATCGCATAAGCAGCGTTACAAGTGAACATAGTGATTTATCTACTGGACAAGAATATACAACTGGCAAATAGGCGTGTTACGCATTTGGTAAGGTTATTTATAAATAAGCGTGGCTTAATTATGAATTGTTTTAATAGATTGTACAAGTTTTAATGTTATACTATTACAGATTATTTTACATTTGAATCAAGTACTTTGTGTTTAGACCCGCATGCAGTACAGGTTATTCTTTAGTTTTCACTAATTAAATATTTAAAATAATATTTTGATTTTATTTAAGAATATTATTTTACGTCATTGAATATTTAAAATATTTCATTTTTATTTTTAATCTATAGTTTAGTGTAGATAATTGTTACAACAGTATTTTTTAAACGTAATTGAAGTTTTTAAATGTGTTTAAAATTATGAAAACAATAGAAAATAAAAATAAAACTGATACAAATCTCACAAGTAAAAACGTTTTACTAACAAAGGCCGTTTCAACTATCCAGCCGTCATCAGTGACGTGGAATCTTATATTTTTTACAAGAATATTTATATATGTTGGAATCTTTATTTTTTACAAATAGGAGAAAGCTAATTGATTTTCTTTCCGATTTTATAAGTTTTGAGGCGTGGTTGGTAAACAGTATTCCGAATAAAATTTACAAAAAGTAATATAAATATTACGATGTAAATTATTATATGTATATACTAATCCAAACTTTCAAAGTATGGGCTACATTAAATGTAAAATTTAAGAAGACGAATTTTGAATTGGATCCAACTTGCTATTTTCAGTGAAATTACAATATTTATAACGATTTAATCATTTGTCTTTGAAACTGAATTAATGGAGGTAATAATTAGTTATTGTTATATGATTGATCGGTCAGGATGTGTTTGTCCTTGTGAGAACAAATACAAATTAATTCTTGTAATATTTGTTATCGATAAATAGGAATAAAACCGTTTATGGATAAAATATACGTAGCCTTCGTTTATATATTACAAGATTCTCTGCGGAGGCCAACATAAGGTGTAGCGAGCCGGCTGGCTACGTTATTCGATTATCTTTCTATTTACTCAGCGCACTGACGCATTTGTTCGAGGTAGCTTTCGAGGTAATCAGCGCGGGATTACTTCGGCAGTGGTTTTTAGTTTAGGTTCGTACGACTGTGATCATAACTACAGGGATTTTATTGTGTTTCGTGTGTAATGTTTGTGACGGTTACAAGAATCGAACACACGGACAGTGAGCTTGGGGATCTAGACGGAGTTATAGAAATATTACGTTTATCAGAGGATGATAGTGTCCAGTTTGAAGAAGTGTATGAGTCCTAGTGGCAGCCACAAATGCTATATGCATTGGTCACGTTTCCGTTACCCGTGAGAATAATTGTTTGTATTGTGTCCGTCAGTGACAATGAAACAGTCCCACTCTCGCGAGCTGTGTATCTCATTTCCTGCATATTTACAAGAATTACTTCTGTTTAATTAATTATAATCATATTTATAATAATTTATAATTATATATCCATATTGGGGAAAATACACGTTTTTTTGGGGTAGACTCTTGGTATTCAAATTTATGCAGTCGATTTAAAAAAAAAAAACATTTATGTGATGAAAAATGTTCTGCTTTTGATAAATTTTGATTTTTTTTATAAAGCAGGGAATCTATTAATGACACATAGGATTTAGCTTACTTATATATAGGCCTATATATTACTCAAGGTTTCATGTTTCATTTAATCTCACTTGGTATATTTGCGAGTCGACTTTCGAGAGTTTATTATTTAATATGCTCTCATTTTCGACCTTTCAAGGACTTAAACGATCATATATATATATATATACTTCAATGTACTTTAATATTTTAACATTTTAATGTACTTAAACAACACTCTTACTCGGTATATTTGCATATTAATTAAATCGAGAGCGAATTAATAACATGCTCTCATTTTCGAGCTTTCAAGGACTTAAAAGACCACACACACACACACACACACACACACACACACACACACACACACACACACACACACACACACACACACACACACACACACACACACACACACACACACACACACACACACACACACACACACACACACACACACACACACACACACACACACACACACACACACACACACACACACACACACACACACACACACACACACACACACACACACACACACACACACACACACACACACACACACACACACACACACACACACACACACACACACACACACACACACACACACACACACACACACACACACACACACACACACACACACACACACACACACACACACACACACACACACACACACACACACACACACACACACACACACACACACACACACACACACACACACACACACACACACACACACACACACACACACACACACACACACACACACACACACACACACACACACACACACACACACACACACACACACACACACACACACACACACACACACACACACACACACACACACACACACACACACACACACACACACACACACACACACACACACACACACACACACACACACACACACACACACACACACACACACACACACACACACACACACACACACACACACACACACACACACACACACACACACACACACACACACACACACACACACACACACACACACACACACACACACACACACACACACACACACACACACACACACACACACACACACACACACACACACACACACACACACACACACACACACACACACACACACACACACACACACACACACACACACACACACACACACACACACACACACACACACACACACACACACACACACACACACACACACACACACACACACACACACACACACACACACACACACACACACACACACACACACACACACACACACACACACACACACACACACACACACACACACACACACACACACACACACACACACACACACACACACACACACACACACACACACACACACACACACACACACACACACACACACACACACACACACACACACACACACACACACACACACACACACACACACACACACACACACACACACACACACACACACACACACACACACACACACACACACACACACACACACACACACACACACACACACACACACACACACACACACACACACACACACACACACACACACACACACACACACACACACACACACACACACACACACACACACACACACACACACACACACACACACACACACACACACACACACACACACACACACACACACACACACACACACACACACACACACACACACACACACACACACACACACACACACACACACACACACACACACACACACACACACACACACACACACACACACACACACACACACACACACACACACACACACACACACACACACACACACACACACACACACACACACACACACACACACACACACACACACACACACACACACACACACACACACACACACACACACACACACACACACACACACACACACACACACACACACACACACACACACACACACACACACACACACACACACACACACACACACACACACACACACACACACACACACACACACACACACACACACACACACACACACACACACACACACACACACACACACACACACACACACACACACACACACACACACACACACACACACACACACACACACACACACACACACACACACACACACACACACACACACACACACACACACACACACACACACACACACACACACACACACACACACACACACACACACACACACACACACACACACACACACACACACACACACACACACACACACACACACACACACACACACACACACACACACACACACACACACACACACACACACACACACACACACACACACACACACACACACACACACACACACACACACACACACACACACACACACACACACACACACACACACACACACACACACACACACACACACACACACACACACACACACACACACACACACACACACACACACACACACACACACACACACACACACACACACACACACACACACACACACACACACACACACACACACACACACACACACACACACACACACACACACACACACACACACACACACACACACACACACACACACACACACACACACACACACACACACACACACACACACACACACACACACACACACACACACACACACACACACACACACACACACACACACACACACACACACACACACACACACACACACACACACACACACACACACACACACACACACACACACACACACACACACACACACACACACACACACACACACACACACACACACACACACACACACACACACACACACACACACACACACACACACACACACACACACACACACACACACACACACACACACACACACACACACACACACACACACACACACACACACACACACACACACACACACACACACACACACACACACACACACACACACACACACACACACACACACACACACACACACACACACACACACACACACACACACACACACACACACACACACACACACACACACACACACACACACACACACACACACACACACACACACACACACACACACACACACACACACACACACACACACACACACACACACACACACACACACACACACACACACACACACACACACACACACACACACACACACACACACACACACACACACACACACACACACACACACACACACACACACACACACACACACACACACACACACACACACACACACACACACACACACACACACACACACACACACACACACACACACACACACACACACACACACACACACACACACACACACACACACACACACACACACACACACACACACACACACACACACACACACACACACACACACACACACACACACACACACACACACACACACACACACACACACACACACACACACACACACACACACACACACACACACACACACACACACACACACACACACACACACACACACACACACACACACACACACACACACACACACACACACACACACACACACACACACACACACACACACACACACACACACACACACACACACACACACACACACACACACACACACACACACACACACACACACACACACACACACACACACACACACACACACACACACACACACACACACACACACACACACACACACACACACACACACACACACACACACACACACACACACACACACACACACACACACACACACACACACACACACACACACACACACACACACACACACACACACACACACACACACACACACACACACACACACACACACACACACACACACACACACACACACACACACACACACACACACACACACACACACACACACACACACACACACACACACACACACACACACACACACACACACACATATATATATTTATATATATATATATATACACACACTTTAATGTACTTGAGTATTTTAACACCTAAATATACTTAAACAAGAATCTTACTTCGTATATTTGAGTATTAATTAATGAGCGAATTAATTAGAATGTTCTCATTTTTGAGCTTTCAAGGACTTAAAACTAAAGCTTTCAAGGAATATATATCTAAAAGAACTAGGATATAGATCTCAAGGAATATTTCCTCAAGGAGTATATATCTAAAAGAACTAGGATATAGATCTCAAGGACTATTTCCTCAAGGAATATAGATCTAAAAGAACTAGGATATAGATCTCAAGGACTATTTCCTCAAGGAATATAGATCTAAAAGAACTAGGATATAAATCTCAAGGACTATTTCCTCAAGGAATATATATCTAAAAGAACTAGGATATAGATCTCAAGGACTATTTCCTCAAGGAATATAGATCTAAAAGAACTAGGATATAAATCTCAAGGACTATTTCCTCAAGGAATATATATCTAAAAGAACTAGGATATAGATCTCAAGGACTATTTCCTCAAGGAATATATATCTAAAAGAACTAGGATATAAATCTCAAGGACTATTTCCTCAAGGAATATATATCTAAAAGAACTAGGATATAGATCTCAAGGACTATTTCCTCAAGGAATATAGATCTAAAAGAACTAGGATATAAATCTCAAGGACTATTTCCTCAAGGAATATATATCTAAAAGAACTAGGATATAAATCTCAAGGACTATTTCCTCAAGGAATATATATCTAAAAGAACTAAGATATAGATCTCAAGGACTATTTCCTCAAGGAATATATATCTAAAAGAACTAGGATATAGATCTCAAGGACTATTTCCTCAAGGAATATAGATCTAAAAGAACTAGGATATAAATCTCAGGGACTATTTCCTCAAGGAATATATATCTAAAAGAACTAGGATATAGATCTCAAGGACTATTTCCTCAAGGAATATAGATCTAGAAGAGGATATTCAAATACAAGAACATTTATTAATTTATATTCAAAGCTTTTCGTTGATAAACAGTACCAACATCATCAGAATTGAATAATACAATAATGCAAGATATAAAACACATGTTAAATTAAAAATAAAATTGTTGCTAAATTTATACAAATTGCCGAGCTTATTTTGTTGATGTAACATTATAGATATTGAATATAGTATCAAATTTAGAATGTATTTGTTCTTTTATTAATTTATTATTATCACTGTATTTATATATTTCGAATGTTTCATATATATTCATTCTTAATCCTTTATTATTTCTTTTATACGTTTCATATTTTCAATATTTGGAAACTGGTGCTTATTTGGATAATTGGTAATATTTTATAATTTATAGCCAGAATCAGATGTTTACAATATAATACAGCATATTTTATACTAATATATTTTAAAATGATTTCTATCAATAATTGTAATGTTGCCTTAACAAAAGACATTAATTTATTTGAAAAACGTAAAATTCAACTAATGAATACAAATTGTAATATATACTTTAATAAACAATGCATTATAAATAATATAATTACAAAATACGCAAAAACTAAAATAAAGAACAAAAATAATAAGGCTAAAAAACTTGTAAACAAGCCTAAAAATTATGGGTTAAAAATGAAATAAAAAACTTGTATAAAAAGAGAAATACTTTAACTATTGAAAAACATAAGCTACATATAAAATTTGCTTCTATAATGAATAACATAAAAAGGGAAGAAAATATAATAAAATTAATTTATTTATAAATAAAATTAGAAATATAAAAATAAATAAAATAAACAAAAAACTTAAAAATTTGAAGTTACAAAAACAAATAAAAGAAGTACTTGGAATTAAATATCATATTTTCACCCTAATGTAGTTAATCTATTAAATACTGGATTTAAAAATAATGAAATAAAAATACTAGAAAACAATAAAACCAACATAGAAACAGACATAAATAATAATAATAATATTATTGTAATGGATACAGAACTAGCTATTAATAAACTAAATAAAAGCTTAGAAGAAAATAACAGAATCGAAGCAGCTTATGAAATTAAAAAATTGATTAAAAATTATACAGTTAATAAAACACATAAGAAAAAATATTTAGAAATTAAAGATTTAAAACAAAAACTACAAAATAATAATCTTATTGCAGTAAAGGCAGATAAAAGTAATGGTATTGTCATAATTGATAAAAATGAACACATAACAAAAACAGAAAAATATATAAATGGTAATCAATTTTGCCAAATATATAAAGATCCTACGAATAAATTTCAAAATATTGTAAAATTTTCATATACATTATTCAATGAAATATTAATATTAGCAACTATATAAATGATAATCCCGAAATTCCAATTTTGAATGGACTTGTTAAATTACAAGTATATTGAATATAATTAAGAATAATTAAATTTTATAAACGCTCCATCTTATAATATATCAAGAAACATGGCAATTATTCTTAAAGATAAAATAAAAATTAATAATCATACTATCATAAATTCTAATTATCTTTTTGAAAAACTAAATGCAATCGAAATTGATGAAAATACAAAATTAATATCATTAGATATAAAACATATGTATACAAACATACCTGTAAAAGAAACTCTCGAAATTATAAAATCTAAATTATAACACGAGAAAGATAAAAAATTAACATTAGAAATTTCAAATACACTAAAAATAATATTAAATAAAAATTAGTTTTCATACCATGACAAAATTTATAAACAAGAAGATGGCCTTGATATGGGCTTGCCATTATCAAATATATTATACGAAATATTTTTACAACAATTACATAATAAAATAAATTAAATTATAAAAATATATGATAAAAATGGTTATTGGTTTAGATATATAGATGACGGAATGTATATATAAAACAATAATAATACAAATTTAACAAATATTTTGGATAAAATAAATAAAATTAATAATAAAATCGAATTTACTTATGAAATTGAAACAAATAATAAAATAAATTTTCTAGATTTATCAATAATAAAAAGATGACAAATTGAATATATGATATACCGTAAACCAACTTTAACAAACCAAATTATACCAAATAATTCTAATCATCCATATAACCAAACATGGCTTCTTTATATACCTTATTATATAGAATGCATAAAATACCCATGAATGAAGAAAATAAAAAGAGAGGAAAAACATAATTTATCAAATTGCAATAGAAAACGGTTATAAAAAGAAAACTGTCTACAAACTTAATTAAATATTTTTAATAAACAACATAATAATTAAATTTACAAAAATAATAATAATACAATATGAACTTCATTTTTATTTATAGGCCATGAAATAAAAAATAAAACCATATTATTTAAAAATACAAATATCAAAATTGCATACAAAACTAATAACAAAATAATAAACATAATAAATAACAATAATAAAACAAATAATATGCATGATAAAGGTGGTGTTTATAAATTAGAATGTGAAAAGTGTAATAAAACCTATACATGTCAAAACAAGAAAAAAATAAAAGAAAGATATAAAGAACATTTGAATGCTTATATAAATCCAGAAATATATAAATCAAATTTTGCAAGTCATTGTATTAATAATAAGCACCAAATTCCAAATATTGAAAATATAAAACTTAAAAAAAGAAATTAATAAAGGATTAATAATGAATATATATGAAGCATTCGAAATATATAAATTCAGTAATAATAACAAATTAATAAAAGAACAAATACAAATACATTCTAAATTTGATACTATATTCAATGTCTATAATGTTACAGCACCAAAATAAACTTGGCAATTTGTATAAATTTAGCAACAATTCTATTTCTAATTTAACATATGATTTATATCTTGCAGTATTGTATTATTCATTCCTGATGATGTTGGTACTGTTTATCAACGTAAAGCTTTGAATATAAAATAAATTAATGTATTTGAATAACCTTTTAAACAAGAAAACATATTATATATATATATATATATATATATATATATATATATATATATATATATATATACATACTATAATGTACTTGAATATTTTAACACTTAAATATATTTAAACAAGAATCGTACCTGGTGTATTTGACTATTAATTCAAAGAGCGTATTAATGCGAGAGTGAATTAATTATAATACTCTCATTTTTGAGCTTTCAAGGTTAAAAGATCATATATATATATATATATATATATAAACACCATAGGTTATTCAAATACAAGAATATTTATTAATTTATATTCAATGCTTTTCGTTGGTAAACAGTACCAACATCATCAGGAATGAAAAATACAAATAATTGATTGTATTTTTCATTCCTGAAGATGTTGGTACTGTTTACCAACGAAAAGCTTTGAATATAAATTAATAAATATTCTTGTATTTGAATAGCCTATGTTGTTTTAAATTATTAAACAAGAAAACATAATATATATAATATATGCACACACACACACACACACACACACACACACACACACACACACACACACACAAGTACTTTTTAAATCTAGCAATAATAATTTATAACGTCAACATATAGAAGCTATTTTTGATAATTTTCTCCTTTTTTGCTTGGATTTATTTATTATTTCTATTTTGAATATCAAATAAGAAAATAGAGGCTTTTACGTTAGTATTAAAACTATTTTGTATTTTTTACACTTATTAAATTCATGTTGTTAGACCGTGACTTAGTAAATACTTGCGGGTTTGGGCAGCAACTATTCCTGGCTGAATGTTATTGACACTGTCTCATGCTGTAAAGCATGACCGCTTTGTGTGAAATGACAGTGACTACTGTCTCGCAAACGGGAAATCTTACACTAATAACTGGGTAAACTGGGTAATAACACGGGTAAAATAAACTGTAATAACTGTTTTGATTGATATCCTTGGCAATAAACCACTGCCTACTGATACTTTTCAGCAGACGGATTTCACGCCTGATCAGTGCTTTGTCCAACGTGAGTAGTGCGAAACGCGTTGCTGAAAAATATCAGTAGTATTTTTTTGCCAAGTGATATAAATAACAATAGTTCAAAAACCTAAAGATTTAGGCCCACAACACAAAGACTGCAAACTGTAATAAATTTAATATAGGGTCTAAAAACTCGCTTTTTGTATTTCATGAAAAAATGGCGCTTTTGCTTTACATTTTTTAATTATCATAATTTAAATAATTGATTAAAACCTCTGATTTATTGGTTTTTCACTACTTTTAAATTACGATATAATGTATTGAACACAACAGAATAATATGTTATTCTGTTATTATTTTTTGCTTTTTTTACATAGTTTTCAATATTATTAAAATAATTAGCTTCATTGAATAACCCTAAATTGAGAAAAATTAAAATCTCATAATTATTTCACGAGTATCAGGGATAAATTTTTATTTCTTTTGTAGCTGCAGGCAAACAAAGGCCCATGTAAACCCTTATGGCGATAAGTAAATAGCTTTTTCATATTTACCTCTTAAATTTAAATAAAAACATTATTTCTAGCTCTTGAAGAGACCACAATTTTGGTTTTTGTTTCTTCATATCTAGTTTTTGTGTTTCATATTAATCACTGAGGCAAGTTCATTATTTTTATGAATATATGATTTTCCCATTTATATATTTTACTATAATATGGACATAGTTTATATAGCTAACCTTAGTAATTAGATTTAGCCAAATCGGTCGCACCTTTCGCATAAGTGACAAACAATTCTAAATGTTTGGTAATATATTTAAAATTTTTTAAGCTACTACCTGGGGGCTGTGGGCCTTTTCATGAGGCCAAGGACGAGGTGCACCCTCGTGGAGGGTGAAGGTGCTCGCAGATAATTTTTAAAAACTTCGACCCTTGGACTTCTGCTGAATTAGAGGGATGTCTCATTATTTTGATACTTATTAATACTTTTTAATGCATAGTAAAATTATGGAGTGTGTAAATTATTATACAACTGGGGTGTTATTATTAATTATAAATAAATAAAACGTCTTAAACCACAAAAACGTTTAAATTATCTCAAAATAAAAGGTTTTTGTGGTTAGGGAGGTTTTATTAATTATAACTAAATGTTTGGGTTGAATAAGGACCTTACTCCTTGGCAATCCCTATAAAGAAAAAGAAATTACTCTTGTCATCTTTCATTGGAAAACATATAGTGAACTTGCGCCGTATATAAATTTAACTATCAAGATTTAGGAATAAATAAGCGTTATTAAAACATTTTTTAGTTTTATTTGTGCCTGAAGTATTAGGAGCACGAGTTAAATAGCAAATTAAAATGTTAATCATATTTAAACGAATAAATAATAAAAGCTTCAGGAATATCCCTTGAAAGTACACAGTTGTTGAGTTTGCAGCCTAAGTATAACGAAGTGTGGATTGAAATAATTTGATAAATTTTGGGGAATATTAGAAACGACTGATGTCCCCCCTCGTTATTGAAATTCTTGGTTCCCATTAACGAAATTCTGGGTGTGTCGCTGTCCCATCGTTAATAACGGTAGGTAAGAGTGGAAACCCGTCTCGTCGGCGTGATGACGTGAATATAAACCGACTCTTCTGTCTTTAGCGGTTCAGAAGAGTAGGGGTCGTACTACTACTATCCAGAAAATAAACATTCGCTAAATGTGCGTCGGGTTGCGGACAGAGAATTACGGTCGTTACTAAGCACCTGTCAACTGGATGCTGGGTGGGGTGGGAAAGATGACAAGTCCTTTCTCAATTAATCGCGTATCCATTCTATTACAGCACAGATAAGTGGGCCTGTTTCTACTTAGAGAGATGGTTCCTGGGCTTAATATATGTTTTGTTGTCATAATTAAATCTTAATTTTATTAACTTTCATAAGGTAAATTTATTTTTAATTTAAATTTATTTACTACTACGCATTTAGAGAAGATAAAAGAAATGTAAATACAAATATTCGTGCACAAATATCTAATGCGAAGTGTGGCTTAGGTCTATGAAGACATATTTTATAAATGTCCAGTTTTGGCTTAGTGGTACTAAATAATGACACGTTTTCTATATAATTACCATTTGAGCTTGAGTTTAGGCTCAATTTTTAAGTTTTTGTTTCCGAGAAAGTTTGTTCACGTGTAAGGGAAAGTCGTCTTGTATCGGACAGGAGGTGGTATCAGACAAACCATGATTAACCAGGATACGACTAACGGCAGCATCTGTCATGCCATTAGATTGTGTCTTTAAGGACAACGGAGACGTTGTCACCATATTGGATGATAATGCTGCGTCGTTTAGTTGTAGGGTATCGGACAAAGTACTTTCGGGAGGTATCGGATAAAAAGGAATCTCTGAAAATCTTTACATTTAAAACTGTAATCAAAGGATTTTTTTTCCAGAGAGAAATGAAAAAGATAAGAGGGAAATTGAGTGAAGAGTGTATGAAGAGAGAAATAGAACAAGTTTGACATAGACAAGTAAAAAAATTACAATAAGGGAAGCAAGTGAAAAATACAGTGTTCCTAGAAGCTCATCAGGGGATAGACTCAAAGTTATATCTAAGGGGAAGTTGTGGAACACTCAGTGAAAATGAAAGTTGTGGTAAACAAACTGAGAAAATATTACAGAAGTAAAAATTTAAGAAAGCTTTAAATATTAACAACGAAATTAGCCCAAACAAGGCTAACGATGTCGCTCACCTATCATTTGTGGCGAGAGTTTTGTAGAAAACTGAATACAGTGCCCAGTGTCCAAGGACTGGGATCATGAAAATTTAGCCAACTTAGAAGAAAGTGATCTTTCTTTATTACTAGTACGATTTTTGTACGAAAAACCTTAAATACAAGAAGGGACTAAGAGTTTTTATGTTCATCCTAATCTTAAATATTGTTTAATTTTCTACTTCTCAAAAACATAACTAAACATTTTTAAATGAAAAAAATACATCCCCCACAATCTGGAATACCAAAACTGCAAAGGTTTTCAAATTTGCAAAAAATAAATATTTCTTTTATATTTTGAAGCAAGACTATTTAATGGTACTTGAGAATATGCAACTGAGGATACACAAATACAAGAATTAATTATTAAATGTTATTATTTAAAGTTTTTCCTAGGCAAAGGGTTCTATCATCATCAGAAATGAATGAAGCAAGTCATACAACATATGTCAGATAAGAGCCAGCATTATTGTTGCCAAGTCTATTACAACATAGCCAAGTTTATCTTATTGCTATAACAATGTTGCTGGATCTAATCTGACATATGTTCTATGACTTGTTTTAAACATTCCTGATGATGTTGGAACTATTGTAACAAGAAAAAGTAATAATTCTTGATTTGTACATCCTCAGTTGTTTTGATTACTATACAAGAAAACATATTATATATATATATATATATATATATATATATATATATATATATATATATATATATATATATATATATATAGTAATACTATTGTAACTAAGATTAAATGCTAAGTTGATTAAGATGTAGGTCAAATTTAATTGATTTGAACCAACTAAAACTTATTGATGTTAATGCATAATGCAGGTTTTATTATTTAAAATCTCTATACAAAAATATTTACATACATACAGTTGTGTACTCATTTAAGCTGGAAGGTCAATTTAAAACAAAGAATTCACCATGACCTGCATTCCAGGATATGAGAGTGAACAAATCAAAGAATAGAGCTTAGGAAAAGAGTTGGAAAAGGGTTGTTTATTTTGTTAAAGGATTCTGGCAAGTTCTATACTAAATGAAGATTAATAGGGAGGTGGTTAAATACTACCCTCAATAGACCAAGTTAAAGTAGTTATCAAGAGATGGGGATGCAACTAGCACCCTCAAAAATTTTAATTTTAGTTTAGCAAGCATATAGCATTTTGTGGATGTTACTGTGATAGTGAAATGTGCATCACAGTTTTAGTGAATAAAAAGTTATATTATATTTCAGATGCACAACAAGTGTAATGTTGGGATGAAAAAACAAGTTTAATTCATAATAATAATAAAAAAACAAGACATTAATGACTCCATTATCGCGTGAGCTACTAGTTTTTAACTAAAAACACTTGTAAATATGTCACACTTGCCTATAGGAACACTTACTTTTATAATTGTTGAGGACTCCTGTTTCGGAAGATATGTTCCATTGACAACTCAGACTGTAACTAACCTCATGGTTTTTTTTTGTACGTTAAGGTTAATTAATTGAGGTTTATTGAAGGTTAATATCCCACCCCTACCTACCTTGACCTACAAAAAAAACCATGAGGTCAGTTATGGTCAGAGTTGACAATGGGGCACATCTCCCGAAACGGCCGTCCTCAACAATTATAAAGTAAGTGCTACTATAGGCAGGTGTAAAATATTTACAAGTGTTTTTAGTTAAAAAAACAGGAGTTTCACTTTTATTTTAAATTTTTGTAATCAAGAAAAATTAAAGATATCTGATTTATAATATAACCAATAATATAATTACAGTTACAGTATTTTCAATGAGGGCATAAATGTTGGTATTTTTACAAGTTTTGGATTTTTTTTATATTCTCTATCCCTTTTGATTTTTCTACTCAATATAGATTTTGACAATACTGTATTTCATTGACAGTATTCTTAAGGCAAAAATTGATCAAAATAGATGTAAACTGGAATATAATCAAATATCTGCAATAACAGGTATTAATTATCTGTTTATTATTGATTATAATTTTTTTATTATTAGAAACTCTGGTGACTGAAAGTATAACAATTTTGGAAAATAATTTTAGTTGTAAAAATCCAAATTAAAACTTAAATAAAATCTGCATACATCACTATCTTTAAGGAACGAAAATGTTTTATCTAAAAGGAAGTGTTCACTACATCAGATGTCTTAAACTGTTAACAATCAAGAAGTTTTGTCACAATAATTTTTTACCTAACTGTTTAGATATTCAGTGTGACTAGGGAGATACACGAAATGTAAATGTTTTTAAAATTATTTGGGTTTCAGAAATATAATTCAAAATCTACATAGAGAGTTTGATTCATCACTATCTTTGAGGAATAAAAATGAGTTTTCTAAAAGCTAGCCTCAAATAAGTTTAGATGTGGTGAATTTAATAATTAGGTGTTAATATTAAATATTTAATAATAATAATACATAATGTTGTGAAAATTAATGTTAGTTTTCACAATAGTTTCCCATTTGGTAACCAAATATTTTGTCACTTTTATTCTGTCAAAATCATGGTAACCTGGTAGACCTAATTTTCAAGATAAGAATATGTTTGCTTTAGTTAGTAATGTATTTGACATGTATTTAAAAAGTGAAATTGCATGATACCAATTCCGTTTGTTCTAAAAATACTGTATTTTTGCTTTAATAAAATTCGACTACTTTTCTATACACTCATACAGTCAGTCTTATTTATATACAGTCATATGTTATTAGTAATTATTGCTTAACTAAGTAAATACCTTTGAACTTACTTGCTGACGTTTTTTGAAACAATCGTTTAGCTTGTAGATGGTTAGCTTTGTAAATGAAACGATTGTTTCGAGCCCCATCAGCAAGTAAGCCCTAAAGTATTCACTTAATTAAGTTATAGTTACTTATGATTGCTTATGATTTAATCAGTGAATTCAAGATGATTTCAACAAGAAACTCAGACATATTTATTGAACATATTATTAGCTATAAAATTTTAGAAAATACCAGTTTAAAATGTTTTTCTACAAAATGTTAAATATTAACAATAACATTAAGTTAGGTAGAGCATAGCTAGTAAGAACTATTTACAAAGTTAAAAATTAAGTTAGTTCATTCTAATTCTCACTACACAATAGTAGTAAGCAAGCACTGATGAAGGTGACGTCGTTGTTGAAACTAGTCTGTTTGTTTTAATAAACTACTGTGTACTGATATTCTAGTAAACTAATTTAATTTTAAATGTTATTAACAATAACCAGATTTTTCAAATGAACCTCTTAAAGTTTTGCAAAAATTGTATAAAATATGAAAATTATTAAATGTAAACAAAGTATCGAATTCAGATAGAACTGGTTCCTCTGCATAAGAAAATTAAAAAATATTCGAAAAAGGAATTTGACGACAATGTTTTTTCAAGTTACTAATAAGTAGTGTGGTAAAATGATATAAAATACATATTATTCTCTATATATTACTAATCATGTTAAAATTTGATTGGTAAATTTAAAAAATGTATGCATTTTTAAATTACTGACAAATTTTTCTTTTCAAATAGATTTTTTGAAAATCGATTGACTTCATTTTTGACTTAGTTATATTTGAAATAACCTACACTATCTTATAGGTTAATCTTTGCTTAAGTAGATATTATATAAGCCTATTGTGTGAGATTTTGGTTGCTATATAAATTCAGTGACAAGGTTAATTATGTAATTTCAAACAAAACTGTTACTGACAGTGATGTATTCAATGGTCAGGCGAGGTGCGTTCCTCTGTGTATTGACACATATTTTTTAATGCTGCTATTATCTAACACCATTTGGTTGATCACCGTATACAATAAAATCTACGAGATAATTTTTGTCTGAACTGAGTTATAAAAAGTTTTTATATTAAACAAATTTTTTTTTGATATTTTGTTGCATTAGCAGAAAAAAATTGAAAATTAACAACTTATAAATTCATGTTAAATCTTATTTTTTTGTCAATTCAGCAAAATTTAGGAGGCAACTGGTCTAGCTCTCCTCAAAATAACAAACAAATAAAAATAAATGGATAGATAAAAAACAAACAGCAATAACACAACTTAATTTATAATTTAACAAATAAATCTCAATAAAACTGTACTCAAAACATTAAGAAAACATTTGAAATAAAATGTTACCATTAGCTGTTAAATGCAACAACATCAATAGAATTTGAATAGAAAATTGACTACATCCTGACTTCATTAAGTTGCCAAGCGGGCAAAGTAAAATCATCGAAAGGTACTGGTGGGGAAATGCCGTTTACTCTGATATTGGTCAGCACAAACAGAACTCAGTGGCTCCTCAAAGGTGGTTCTCCCATAAGAACCCAATGGGACAGGCCCTACCATTATTAAGGGAAAGAGGAACTTGAATGATTACAAAATGGCGAATCCATTTATATCAAGTTGAAGGTTGTTTTTGTGGTTGGTAAGCGATAGTGACATATTTAACACACATGAGTAGCTAAACCATAATAGACAACTCTTCACTAGTCAAAGGCCGAGATTCTTACATATTTTTACTAATGCCTTCTGTTGTAAAGATCATTCACTTCTTGACTACACTAAGTAATTTCTACCTCAATATATATCAGGAATGGGCCAGTTTTAACTGACTGGGTACTTAATATTCAACTTTACTATGTGTTGTGCATCTAAATTATAGATGTGATGTGAATTTATGTGAGTTGTGTGATTAAATATTATTTAATAATGCAATAATAACATTATTTTCTGCTTTTTATCATGAGTTGCCCACTACCTAGTCAGGAATAAAAATTACTTTGAGCCTGCCAAGCAGAAGGAGCAAGCAGGACCACCCAGAAGTTCTAAAAACTGAAACGTTGGAAATGATACATACCAGCTACAATGATCATGTTAGAATT
This sequence comes from Prosapia bicincta, assembly GCA_036971475.1. NCBI lineage: Eukaryota > Metazoa > Arthropoda > Insecta > Hemiptera > Cercopidae > Prosapia > Prosapia bicincta. Next base: position 238,335,384 of record JBAIZL010000002.1, read on the forward strand.
TACAGTGATGGCTAACTTGACCAACAAAAGAGAACATCTGGAGCAGGTTTTTTTAACGAATCTACTGATATCTGCTTTTACCTGCAAACTCGCACTCTAGTATGGACACAGAGCTTCTGGCGCTAAATGCTGTATTGGGAAGTTGCTTCGAAACAGAGGAGGAGAAAATATGCATATTCACTGATTCTAGATCTGCCCTCCAGGCTCTCTTAAATCCATCCATAGGTGTCTACTCCTTTCGCATTGCTGAAATAAGAAAATTTGCTAACAACCTGAAGGACATGGGGAAGGACGTAACTCTTCAATGGGTACACGCACATTGTGGAATACCAGGAAAGGAGAAGGCCAGTGAAACAGCTAAAGCGGCATCCTATATGTACCCAACAATTAAAGCCAAGTATTCACTCATGTATTGTAAAAGCTTGGCAAATAAATACTTTCATAAATGTTGGACTGAATCTTGGAAAGAAGAGGCCACAGATCGTCACCTTTTTCAAGTTCAGCCTGAACCGTTGAGTGAGGACAAATTCAGGGAAGTTTAACGTCCGATTGCAGCTCGAGCACGATCCGGCCATCTAGTGACGAAGGAATATTTATTTATATTGAACCTTTCGAATTCTCCAATCTGTGCACTTTGTGAGGGTGAAGATGAAAGCGTAAAGCACATTTTATATGATTACACGTACCCCATACCAATGTGGGACTTTTTGAGAGCCGAAGTGGCAACATGGCAAGATATTCTCATAAACAAGAAGCATTGGGGGCTGGCAAGGATAAGATACCGTGGACATCTGCCTACAGCTACTCTTGAAGCTGGATGCCTGTGCAAAGATGTAAAGAAGAAAAAGTAAGAATGTAAACGTTGAAGCAAACGAATTAAAAAACATGAATTGTATACCTCTTCTTTGAAAACTACTTTTATATATAAAACTCAATAAATATTGCAACACTAATTTACTCTGCTGTTACAATTTCACTCTGAAAATGATAATGATCGGGTAACCAAAACAGATTCTTGGTAAGGTAATAGACTGTTTTAAAGTTTTACGTTATTTGTGAACTTTATTAACAGAGTAATACCAAGATAGAATCTCCATTTAACTGAGGTAACTTCAGTTAATGACAGATTATCTGGATAGTGTATAGGAAGGTCATTTAATGGGTTTCTCAACTCTCAAATACACATCTCATATAATAAAAAACTGATATATCTTATGTAAACCAATTTATAATTATTTTGGATTTTATCAAAGATTGCAAACCAGTAGAAAGATTTGTTACGTTTATAGATGTCCACAATGACACAGCAGACAGACTTTCTTAAATTATAAAAGCTGTTTTGGATGGGAGGTGTTCAGAATTTGGTTAAACCTATATTTCCAAATGATAAATATGTACACTGTTACATTCATCAATTAAATTTAGTAATGCAAAATGCTTGCTGAAAAAAATAGATTTGCTTAATTTTTCTCAAAACAAAGCACAGTTTTGTATTCACTTTGTAACAGAAAATTACCGACTATTATCAAACACGATGGAATTTCCAATCTCAAGTTGTTAAAATTTGAGAAGTTCTACCTTAGGCTATTGATATTGCCTAAGCTCTAGTTGGTAACGGTACACATTTTCTTCTAAAAGTTTGGATAATTTTTGCAGCATTAATGACTTTTTTTAGTTTGTTTTACCTGGTTAAATTAGAACCAAGTAAAATAATGATGACTTAGAAATTAATTAAAGTAGTTTTATGAAAAACTTACTTTGTCAAGTTTTCAAAAAGACTAAGTTATTTGGGCCAGCAGTTTTTGACCTTTGTCTTGCCCAAATCCCTGTGAAGAATGATTTAGTAGTTTATTTGTTTATGTTTAAAGCCTGTCTAATCATTCTGAAGTGAAGCACTCTGGCTTAACAAAATCACATTCATTAATGATTAATTGGATTATTCAATTCAGTTATGGATTCATTTGGATTACTACTTGAAATCGGCCTTCCTAAATCAAGTTCATTCTCCAAGATCTTTCTACCTTACAAAAAAGTTTTAGATAAACAACAATCACTGAACACATATTGCATCAACTCTAATGTGTCTGATTCACTTCTATCGAGTTTTGTACTAAATTTAAATATTGTTCTTTGTTAGTTCTTAAAATGTCAACATCAATGATAAATTGTTTATGAGGAACAGTAATAGGTTTGTTATTAATATTTGTTGATTCCATCTTCACGTGAGCTACTAGTTTTCAATAAAACACTTGTAAATATTTTACAACTTGCCTATAGTAGCACTTACTTATTAGAAAGAACATATAAACCCTCTAACAAACAATAACTACCAATCAAACTTTGTCGAATATCTCATGTCCACAGAACATGAACGCATAGACATAATATCCCACCTACAAATTCTTCATAGACAATACAGAAATAACCAACGTTACACAACCGAACTATACAAAATATACTATTATTTCAAACTACACCCCACACACATACTCAACACCCAATAACATTATAACTTATACACACTTTTTGACATCATAACTCCTAATGCTCACTAAATAAACCCACACCGCCACCATTATATAACACCCCCCTCCCCTTAACCTATGATAACCTTGAGATCAGTTTCGGTCTGAGTTGACAATGGGACACATCTTCTGAAACAGCTGTCCTCAACAAATATAAGTAAGTGCAACAATAGGCAAGTTGTAAAATATTTACAAGTGTTTTAGTATTATTAATAGTCGAAAACAAATAAAAGAGATTAAAGCCTTAGCAATATATACTCTAATATAAAAGGTACTACTAATTGATGAGGTATAATTTAAGATTGGGAACTCTATCCACATACAGTGAGTGTACATTTATTATTTATGTGACATAATATAGCATTTATCCCTTCCCAAACATGATTGTTTGCCACATTAACATGAAAATGGATAAAGACGGGTTTTGTATCAATTCAGACTGACACGCCTAGTTTGTATATTCAATATGCTATTGCCCTTGAATGCCACAAGCCTCTGGATCGTCATAAGTTTACTGGAATTAAAGTTAAATCGGGTTGTCCCAATGGCAGCCAGCCGGGCTATTCTTTGCCGCCTGCCAATAGTTTTCATACTTAAAAGCAAATAGTTATTTAGTAGAGTTATGCAAAACTGGATCAGCGTATCAATCAGTTGAAGCCATCAAACAGCCTCAAAATGCACCACTTTGCATCTAATTTAAAAAAAGTCAGATTAATTAATCATTATTTGATCATAATTCTTAATTTAGTACATGTGTTGATTTAATGAATGTAAATTATTAGATCAGTTATGTATTACAATTACAGTATCTCTAGGTTTCTAAATAAAATTAATCAGTACATTATTAGATCAGTTATCTATTACAATTACAGCATCTCTAGGTTTCTAAATAAAATTAATCAATGCGTATTACATTAAACAAATCTGTCAGAGGTGGCATAGTGAAGTTTTTCTCCGTATTTTTAAAAAAGTGTTGAATAATACTAGCAGCGCATGATCTACATTTACCAAACTTTATATAATTGACAAGACAGTATCTAGGAACAATAACACTTCACTCATTTTACGAGTTGTTATTTGGTTTCTGTTGGACAGTGATTTGTAAAACAGCACAGAGAATTCGTCTGCGTGCCACCTCTCATGTTACTAATATCAAGAAGTAAATAGTGTAGTAACTTTCTTCTTTTAAATTTCGTAACTTGTAATTTTAGATTTTTTATGTAAATAGATGATTCAACTTTTGCAGATATTAAAAAATATCATAGCGCATATTTATTTTAACTTGGGCCTAAAAGTAGAAGGGCGAGTAAATAGGCTACTATTTAGTATGAAATGAGAGGAGTTTGATGTTAATAGGTCAACCGGTACATTTTTAGAGAGCTTATGTTTATAACTGTTGTGTCGAAGAATGTATAAACATTAATGTTGATGATGATGATGGTTTGATATATTGCAAGAAATCAGAAGTCATGAAAGTGAGGATCAGGAGGTAGTCAAACTCAAAGAAGATAATGATCATTTCCAGAACATCTGTTTTTACCAAACCACTTTATAACATTCAAGAAATTCCTTTGGCAGAGAGAATAAACAAAGAAATGATTACACACAAAAATGAAATGAAGGCTTGTATAAATAAATAAGCAAAGACAAAAATACACTTTGGGACTTACAACCGATACTATCTCAATTTTTTGGTGTTTTTTTATTATGTAGGTAAAGAAAATAATTTAGGCTCATATGTTGAACATATAACCATAATATGTACTTAATTTTACGTTGTCTGTTTTTCGTGAACCTGGAGAAAAACTCCGTGTGCCAATTCTCGCGTTTTAAAATCAGTGCCACCTAAGGATGGGTTAATATAATGTGATGTACAAATTAACATTTAAAATAAAGTTATAATGACTCAATAAGAATACTGATGGTATACTGAATATTAATCCACTCACATTTAATTAATTATGGACCTTCAGGCATTTTGTTCCTTTAATACAATCTATATTCAATACAAACGTATATTTCACTCTTATAATTTCATAGGTCACTTCTTTAGGACCTTTCTTATCATGAATAGTACTGAATATAAAATTTGATTAAGATTTAAAAAGTATTGGATATAAAATTATAAAAAATGATGAAGTAAATTACTAAAATCTATTCTGTTTGGCTGATACAAAAAACATGAATTTACCAAGATTATTTTTCTTATGCTAGTTATTAAAAACTAGTAATTAAGTATTTTCCAAATTTCAGATATGTCATTTAGAATTTAATCTAGACTAACTATCAGTGGCATAGATAACATCCCTGCAACCTTCGCGATGTGGGGGTGCGACAGGTCAAGGGGCAAGTGAACAAAACTATAAAGCATGAGAAAAGTAAATTTTATTAAAAATGACACTTAGTTTCACCTTATTTTTTACTAACAGTTAGCTTAAATGTAACTGGAGAAAGATAAAACATTATACATGTTTTATGTAATTACAAAAACCTACCTTAATGAATTTTGAGTATAAAAATTAATGGCGTATATGAAATGTAACATGGAGACGTAATTATATTTTTAAAAAACTTGCTAGGCAAAGAGCAGTATGATTTTTTATTTCTTGAGTTACTGGAACCTACAGATAGAGGCATTTCATTACGGTTAAAGGGTGCATATCACTATCCTGCAACAGGGAAATACAACACTGTAAGGTTAACTATGTCACTGCTAACTACGGTTTAACCCACATATCTCTTTACCATATTCATCTTTTTTTGTGTAGTATTTTAATACTATATCGCCATCTTTTTATTAAAAGTATCTATTATTACTACCTATTAATAACTAAAAACACTTGTAATATACTAATTTTAAAATTACGGAATTAACTCCCATTGTTGAGTTATGATCTGAGTTGACAATCGGAAACATCTCCCAAAACGACCGCCCTCAATAATCAAAAACGTAAGTGCTACTCTAGGCAAGTGTAACATACTAATACATATATGGGGCTTAATAAATTTTTATTCTATATTTACAATCATAATATAGTTGTATTACAATATTGTATACAGTATAATTGTATATACTCCATAATAATTTTGACTTTTTATGAACTCCTTCCTGGGAGATTTCTATTCTTATACCTTGTGACCTACTTATGCTCTTTTATTGGGTCAGCTGCAAGTCTGGAAGGGGTAGCATTGATAGTGAACATCACTGGCAATACATTTGTCCTTCTGAATACTAGGCTACTGCAGAAGAGGGGGTTACATAACTCATAACCGACAGACAATCTTGTGCTTTAGATAAACATGTTAATGAATACGACATATTGTCGTTTATAAGCAGAGCTGTCCAACTTACAAAGGGGGGGGGGCAAAACTCAATCTTTGGGTCAATTTGCAGGCCACACCAATGTGTGGTTCAGGGTCCGATAAATCTATTTTGGGGGGAATGCAAAAAAGGGTCTGGTCCAACCCCTGTGCAAACCTGAAAACAAACAACTTTCCTTTAATATTTATAAATACCTTTAATGTATATAAATGTTAATACACTACTATTGTATTGTAGTGTAAATTATACAGAATACCCAGGTATACAACTTTCCAGTTATACAATACCTTGCGAGGTCTTCTGTAATCAGCTTTAAACTATATCCAGTAAGCAAGTTTAAAGTGTTTTAGAAATATATTTGGTCTCACAGATCTAACACATCAGTTGAGCATTAATTTTCATGTTATTAAATGATGTATATATGTGTGTGTATATATATATATATATATATATATATATATATATATATATATATATATATATATATATATATATATATATATATATATATATATATATATATATATATATATATATATATATATATATATATATATTTTAAAACAACATAGGTTATTCAAATGCAAGAATATTTATTAATTTATATTCAAAGCTTTTCGTTGGTAAACAGTACCAACATCATCAGGAATGAAAATTACAATAATGTAAGCTATAGGTCTAAAACATATGTTAATTTAGAAATAGAATTGTTGCTAAATTTATACAAATTGCCAAATTTATTTTTATTTTATTGCTGTAACATTATAGACATTGAATATAGTATCAAATTTAGAATGTATTTGTATTTGTTATTTTATTAATTTGTTATTATTATTGTGTTTATATATTTCGAATGTTTCATATATATTCATTCTTAATCCCTTATTAATTTCTTTTATAAGTTTCATATTTTCTATATTTGGAAATTGGTGCTTATTATTAATACAATGATTTGCGAAATTTGATTTATATATTTCTGGATTAATATAGGCATTCAAATGTTCTTTATATCTTTCTTTTAATTTTTTCTTGGTTTGACCTATATAAGCTTTATTACAATTTTCACATTCTAATTTATAAACACCACCTTTTTCATGCATATTAATTGTTTTATTATTGTTATTTATTATGTTTATCATTTTGTTATTAGTTTTGTATGCAATTTTGATATTTGTATTTTTAAATAATTTGGTGATATTTTTTATTTCATGGCCTATAAATAAAAATGAAGTCCATATTGTATTATTATTACTATTGCAAATTAAATTATTATTTTGTTTATTAAAAATATTATAATTAAGTTTGTCAACAGTTTTCTTTTTCTAACCGTTTTCTAATGCAATTTGGTAAATTATGTTTTTTTCTCTTATTTTATTTTCTTCATTCATGGGTATTTTATGCATTTTATATAATAAGTTATATAAAGCAGCCATTTTTTGATTATATGGATGATTAGAATTATTTGGTATAATTTGGTTTGTTAAAGTTGCTTTATGGTATATCATATATATTCAAATTTTAATTTTTTCTTATTATTGTTAAATTAGAAAATTTATTTTGTTATTTGTTTCAGTTTCATAAGTAAATTTGATTTTATTATTTATTTTATCCAAAATATTTGTTAAATTTATATTATTATTGTTTGATATATACATTCCATCATCTACTTAGCGAACCCAATAACCATTTTATCATATATTTTTATAATTTCATTTATTTTATTATCTAATTGTTTGTTACAATAATAAGAAAAAATGAAAAATTTGAATATATGATATACCATAAACCAACTTTAACAAACCAAATTATACCAAATAATTCTAATCATCCATATAATCAAAAAATGGCTGCTTTATATAACTTATGTACAACACAAAAACCGATGTTTTAGATCAGCAAGACAAAATATATTTGTAAAACACTTTAAACTGGCATACTAGCTATAGTTTAAAGCAGATTACAGAAGAGCTCACATGGTTTTGTATAGCTGGAAAGTTGTATAGCTGGGTATATTGTATATTTCCCAATATACACTATACTATACTTGGGTATAGTTTATATTTTAACTTTATACCCATTTACAATACGTCCTGTTTGTACATATTTCAATATTATTATCTGAGATAAAGCGAAAAGAATTCGTTGGTGATTTGGTACATTTGTTAAATTTATTACATTAGTTACTTAAAGAAAACATACAGATTGTTCCTCTATATACATATTTATTTCAGAAATTAAACTGCCTGGACATTAATATATAATGTTTTTACTAAACTAATTAATAACTTGTCAATCTTTAAAAATTTAAAGTAAACTTATATAAAATACCCACCTAGATTAAACATTTTCAATTGCTCCGGTTGATCTTTGTCAGTGTCTCAAAGTATTAAGTTCAGCAAGTCATTAGTTAGTTTGATGAAAATACTAATGTTTCACAGATTTTGCTGAACAATAAAATCTATAACTCAAAATATAGTGTAGCAAAAACCTAAAAGCAAGATTGTTTCACAGGGATATTCTGCCAATTAAGCAATATTAACCGATATTTCAACATTCTAGATTGCACTATGTAGGCTTTCTAATTTATAGATAGCAGATTACCCTTATGCATAGCTAATTAATAACGGTTTGTCATTTTTGTATTAAAAATATATAGTGGATGTTTCAGAATACAGAAAAATACACACAAAATATCTAAGAAGTATCATATGAATATAATGAAACTGATGAAGTTAATTAAACCCGCACATATTTAATATTGTTTTTCGTATTTCATCATCATTTTGCTCAAGAAATCTACAAAATTAAAATAAGGAGTAGAATGGTAGATGTAGTTAATGGATAAAATTTTGTATACATTTTTTTACTGATTATCTCGAAGTACTTAACCAGCAGAAACTAATAAAAAAGCAAAAAACATTATTGTCTGTAAATAAAACCTCCATTGTAATATTTTATTCCCTCCAACTGCTTTTTCAGAGGAAAAATACAGATAAAATCCAAACAGAATAAATTTTTAAATTTTAGTGCATAATATTAATGCTAGAATTAGGTAAGTCAAAACCAATAATAGAACAGTACTGTTAAGGTGTGCCAACCTGAAAACAATAAACATTCTTTCAAACAATACTTCCACAATACTCTAGCCTTCAGTACACTTGAGAAAGCAGTGACAACTACACATTTAAAAACAGGCTTGTCAAGAAGCAAGTAAGATTCCTGCTAATCACACATCATTAGAGCATGTGTAAGTGTTAAAGTAAGTGAAAGGAAACAGTGTTGCTATCAGTCACAAAGTAATAGTGTTTTCTATAGTTATTGTTCTTTGTATTACATTAAAAACCCACATACACAGTAGACAGACAGACACACACACACACACACACACACACAAACACACACACACACACACACACACACACACACACACACACACCACACCACACACACACACACACACACCACACCACACACACACACCACACTAAATAACACACACACATATGCACGCACGCACACACGCACACACACACACACGTACACAGTACACACGTACACACACACAGTACACATGTACACAGTACACACGTACACACACACAGTACACAGTACACACACACACAGTACACACACACACACACACAGTACACACAGATACACACACACACACACACACACACACACACACACACACACACACACACACACACACACACACACACACACACACACACACACACACACACACACACACACACGTACACACGTACACAGTACACAGTACACACACACAGCACACAGCACACACACACACACAGCACACACACACACACACACACACACACACAGTACACACGTACACACACACACACACACGTACACAGTACACACGTACACAGTACACACACACAGACACACAGTACACACAGATACACACACACACTCACACACAGTACACACGTACACACACACACACACACACACACGTACACAGTACACACACACACACACACACACAGTACACACACACACACACACACACACACAGTACACACAGATACACACACACACACACACACACACACACACACACACACAGTACACACGTACACAGTACACAGTACACACACACACACACACACACACACACACACACACACACACACACACACACACATAGTACACCTAGATACACACACACACACACACAGTTCACACACACACACATACACACAAACAAACAGAATGTTATTTACTTATAAATTTTGTTCATTTTACATTCTCTGTGTCCAAGCCGAGAATATCTCAGGCCTTGTGAAATATCACTAATGTATAAATTAGTCTTATCAACCAACATGACAACAACTATATCTCTTGGTATAAATAGATATTGCCCTCTGAACTCTTACAGAAGCCTCAAGTTCATTGTAATATTTCTCAGCTTAATGAGTATAGTGTCATAAAGAGGCATCATTAATATTAATGAAAAGAAATTATTTTAGTGGATAAGGAAAACCCATGTGCAAATGTATGCTCTATTGATAAAATAACGAAATATATGTTCCAAGTGATTGCAATAATTTTTTTTAATAGTCCACGGTGACCAGAAAGAAGAATCAGTAATTAAAAATTAGCACATGGACCACAACAAACAGTACTGAAACAGTTGTAAGACATTATTCAATATCATTTTATTTTATGTATATACTTTTATAAACACATACAAGTAAAAAGGAGCTAAATCGGTTAGACTCAGGTATAAACATGTGCTATATGACCTTCGTTAAATTTGAGACAACGCTTAAAGGAGGTTTTCACATCACTTTTGTGAAGAGGTTGTTTCATGCTTTTTATAGACATGGTTATTTTTTCCTGTACTTGGATGATGGTCGGCTATCACAGAAAATCTTCTCCTTCATCATTCCTCGGACGTAGGCATCAAGTGGTGTAAGATCAGGGGAGTGGGTTGGGTAAGGAAAGTTTGTTCTAAGGGAGATGAGGTTGTTGCCAAAAGTCTCTTGAAGGTAAGCAATGTTGTCTAAGGCAGTGTGGCTGGTTGCGCCATCTTGCTGGAACCATTATAAAATAGTCAATTTTGGGCACAACAAAATCTCCGGAGGTCTCATATAAAACGACCAAAAATGTCCTTTTATTGGTAATTCTACTACGGCTGATTTAGTTTCAGTGCTTTTTGTAACAGGCTTTAACGAAGTTGCTTGTTGTAATCATCCTGAATTAACTGATTTAAACTATAGGTAGTTAATATATAACTAAGTGAATAGTGAATAAGCAAGTAGAGGCTAAGCTTCGGTTAATATTGACCTCTCTTACAGCCTAAATTAAGCTTTGACAGCTTTGAGATAAAATTATACAATAATTCAATTTATGTTTCCATAAATATGATTTTATATAAAAAATTTGAATACTGTAAATGAACAATAACTAGTAAAATATAGAAAAGAAAGGGAGACACATAAGGGTGAAAATCCTTGCTACACGACGAGAAACATGAATTAATTTCAGGATTCATAGTTCATATTTAGCCTACATCTTATTAATCACATTACAGGTCAATTTAATCATATAAAAATATTACACAAAAGTTACACAAGTTATTTATTACACTTTGATATTACTTGCAACCAGACCTTTTGTTAACTATAGGTTGTTATATTGTTAACTTACACTTGGAGGAAACGTTTTCGTCTTACGACTTCCACTTGGAGGAAAACATTTCCTCCAAGTGTAAGTTAACAATTTAACAACCTTTAGTTAACAAAAAGTCTGGTCGCAAGTAATATCAAAAGTGTAATAAGTAATTAACAACTAGCTCGTCATGAACAGCAACAAGATTTCTATAATACATAAGTTATATTAAAGTTTGATAACTTATTAATATTAATGTAACTTATTATTAATCACCGTGCATAGCATGAAGTAAGGTTATATGTAGAACTATCACTTGGACTTATCTAACACTGTAGGAGTTACGTTTAATTAGCTATAATACTAGAAAACAAGACATGAACAATAATTATTAGAAGCTTATTTTTCAAAAGCTAAAAGCAAAATAAACATATTTGTGACTCAAGACAAATATTATCAAGCTGAAAATATATTACATTTTGTTTTAAGCAATACAACTTTTACATTTAAATGGTTGCTGATGCTATTAGATTGTTAAATTCTATATTGATTTTCTTAGAGCTGGTTAGAAGTTTTATAAGAAGTGTCATTTCCTGAGTCAATTTTTAGGTAATTTATAGCTCTAAATGTTTTGCATGTGACATGTAAACTCATGAATGTTACATATTTCAAAAAAGTTATTTTACTAACACATAATTTTTGAGAGATGTCATAAAAAATTTACAGTTATAAAAGGAATAAATTTTTAATTTCACTAACTTTTGAGATGTGCCTTGCACCAACATGGCATGATGTAAGTATACACATTATAAAATATCTAGACACATTGCGGCAAATAGGATCCAAAATCAGTGATTAATAGTAGAATACTTGAGAAATATTACTTCTTAATTTAATTTAATGTATTATAAAAATATATGCTATTAATGTTTATGAATGATGGAATTTGGAATAAAAATTACAGCTATCCCTATGTATTGGAAAGGAAGATTTCAATGTTAAATTACTGTGATGCAAACATCTAAGGAGAGGTAATCAACTTTACTACTCCTTAATCCCTCATTAAACTTACTACTAATTAACTTCTTCATCACATGCATGCAGAAAATTTTTATTTAAAATATCCATAATTACTTTTTTTATAAATAACCAACACCATACACACTTGTCCAACTCTTAATCAAAACGATCTTATAAATATTTATTGAAACAATATAATTACAATGTTTAAATTAAAACAAGAATATATATATATATATATATATATATATATATATATATATATATATACATATATATTTATTTGATATATATATATATTCATTTATATATATATATATATATATATAAGGTAAATGGTACCGAGACCCCCTCAAATTACCGAAAACTCCGATTACACTGAAGTACATTCCTGTCCATTAGAAAAAATAGGAGTTTTAATGAAGCCTAATACCATACGTAATTTAAAATACACTAAATAAGATTATATAACCTCATATGAACATTTCTTAGAAGCTCATTTCCTTTGCATACCGTATGGCTATAAACATATCTTGGAAGCCCGAGATCATTTTCTTTCAAATAGATAAAATAGGAAGAAATAGACTTGAATTTAACGGAAGTTTGAAATATCAAGACTTTTAATTTCGAGACTCTACTGTATATATATAAATTATAAAATATTTATCTTTCTACTAAGTGATCACTCACTGAATGCATGGATTCATATAAATACAACAGTGGTGGCTAGTGGGCAGGTTATCTTCGCAATTCCCAAGACAGAGATCAATAGCAAAGAAAATAATAAACTTATTTATTATGTAAAAATTAAGTACATTGTTATGAGCAATTATTCATCATATAACATGATCTATCCATTACGAAGTATAATAAAAATACAGAACCACAGCTACCGTGTGACTGTTCACTCAGTCACAGACAGTCTTGTTCGGCCTGGTTCCAGTGAATCATGCAACACCCAGGGGGCATCAATCGTAATGGAGAAGAAGCATTGGAAGGTTTAGACAGACTAAAAGAGCTAGGCAGCACTGTAAGGCACCTTAGGTTGCAGACGGGTTGGAAACTCGAGAGAGTTCAGATCAGCTCGGTCTGAAGAGAAGTATCTCGGCTCTGCTCTGACTTAACAATCACACAGTTAAGAATAAATTGAAATTGGTTTGTTAATAAATAAACCCATGACTTGAGATTCGGTGTTTTAAATAAGTGAAAATAATTTTAAAAATGTCAATATATTTCTTTCAATAGAATAAATCACAAAGTGTTACACAGTTTCTACCTATTTTCCCTATAACAGCCCTTTAAGTTTTTACGATTTCTTTGCCATAAAAAAAACTAACACTTTACGATCTGCAATCCCCAAAGGTTTTTAGGCACCAGCTACCACTGGAATACATGGACTAAGTTCTCTCTTATACTGAGTGGAAACCATTCAACCTAATAACAATGGCAAACACATTTGTATTCTTAAAATACCTTAGTTAGGGAAGTTACATTATTTTAAACAAATATCTGTGTTAAACTTCTTTTAATTAATAACCAGTAATCAAAAATATACTTTTATTTGATCTACACAATAGCAATATTTAACATCTGCCAGTATTCAGGTATATTTTGATACTAATTGCATAGCTCGATAGGCAAGCAAAACTAATCGTAGAAACTGAAGCCTTATACGTATTAAAACAGAGCTGGCATTCTGTAAATTAAAAAAAAACAATAGTACTAAATGCCCACCTGAAATTTTGAATAAACCTATATTTATCTATAAAAAAGGTATATAGTTTACGTTGATTAATATTTTAATGTTCAGAATCATTACTAATTATATCTATTACTTTATTTTAAATCTGGGATAAGATATAAATGTGACTACTACAGATGACAGAACTGTTTCTTAAAGTAATAATTTGTTACGGTAATAAATAAACAAATCAACTTAACAAATTAAATCTTCTGAACAAATACTGTACAAATATTCTCAAAGATATATGAAATGTTATTTCAAATGCTAATATTAAGTTTAAGTAAATTAATTCAAAACAATCAAATGCTTTTGAAAAATAAATGATGCAAAAGATATATCTAAAAAAATAATTAATATTTAATTAGATTTCAATGTCTCTATACATCAAGATAAAAGTGACCATAGCACAAGGAAAACATTTCATTGTTACTACAAAAGTAATGACATAATTTTAACTTTGTTATAATAGAACTTAAATGATTTAAATTATTAAAGGAAATTTCAAAATAAAATTACATTTCATAGTATATTAGAACATCTAATTTATCATTTGTTGATTCCATCTTCACGTGAGCTACTACTAATCACTAAACACTTTTAAATGTTTTAAACTTGCCTATAGTAACACTTACTTTGTTTGTTGAGGACGGCCGTTTCGGAAGATGTGTCCCATTATCAACTCAGACCATAATGGGATATGAGTTAACAATGGGACACATCTCCCAAAATAGCCGTCCTCGACAATTATAAAGGTAATTGCTACTATAGGCAAGTGTAACATATTTACAGAGTGTTTTTTGTTAATATATATAAATCCCTGTTACATCACTGCATGAAAGACCTCATCTTGAATCTGGAGTTACTAGTTTCTTATCCAGCAGCTTCTAGAAATTTAATCCAATATCATTGCAGTTGGATACTTTGTATCGAAACAATGTTTTCAAATTTAGTTAATTACTCTTGCGCTACAAGATGGCCTGCTTATAAAGATTCTTTTTTGATAAGGTGGCTATTGTATACCTGTTTACTCTTGTATCTGTTTATCCATTACTCTCAGTAAATTTTTATTCCCTTTCTATCATCAGTGTTTTCCCTTGTATTTACAAAAACACCTAAATCAACTTTGTAAAAAATTGTGAAATTTTCAACTTAAATACTCAAATTCTCAAAATTGACTGGCTACCTTCATTTGATTTTTTCAGTCACTTCTTGTTGCTTTTCTGAATCCAAATTCATCATTAATTTTATTATATTTTTACCTTTATCTAATTATTTTAAAACTTAACTTTGAACAATCAAAAACTCTTTTTTCTTGTATATTATTTTTAATTGAAGAATAAAAATTAGTGCAGCAAACATTTTAAACAATTTTGTTGGACAAAAAGAACAGTTAATTACGATACAGTTCAGTAAATCCATTTGCTATACTCACAATCTGTTACTGATAACTGAAACCTAACTGAATTATGATCAAAAGTAATTCTATGTTCAAAGATAATAAATTAAGATAAAATATTAGAAGGAATATACATGTAATCACAGTTATAAAATTACTTATGTGTCATGCGGTCAGTCATGTCATTCTATAAATAACCATCAAAGACTTTCTTTCAAGAACAGCATTCAGTCTCAAACCTAAGATTCCTTGTTACAACAACTAAGAAAAATTAAACCGTAAAATTCATTTTCTGAATATCCTATATGATTATAATAAATCACAATTTAATTCATATTTCTTATAAATTAAGCTTATTAGTATTTTTTTATATCTGAGCAGACTTCGGCAGTGAGTTTGATCTGGGGGGGGGGGGTTGTACACTAAGTAGTAGCCAATAATTAGTTCCGGCAGAGATCAAGAATGCAACCTTGCTCATGCAAGCTATAGTTCTGTCCTATTTCCAAGACTAGAAGAACAGAACTAAACATGGGCAGAGTTAAAGGGGGGAGGAGTCAAAAAGGGGCGTGACAGTTGTGTTCTTTTTTATAATAAAAAACTGACATGAGCTCATTAAAATACTACAAAAATAATAATAATACTGACAAGAAATATACTCGGCAGTATCAGTTATTATTTGATCGTATGCGAGCTATTTTCTAAATATAACTATAAGTTCGAAGAAAAATATGAACTTTATTTTAATCTTACAAATCATGATGTTCAAAATGAAATTTTAGGAATTGTTTCAGACAAAGTTTGGTAATCAACATTATGTTTCTCATAGAAAAAAACTAGACTTTTTTGGACTTATGATTTGCAAACTTTGAAAAAATTTAACAGTTTTAAATTTTGCAAAGCTATAAATCTAAAAGCCGGCATTTGTGTTCTGTGAGAAACATATCATTGAATACTACCATAACTTAGAAAAAAATAGTTTAAAATATGTACTTTATAGTGTAAGTTTTTGGATTCTGGCTCAATATTGATAAGCTTTTAAATGCTCTCTACTTTTAAAGGGAAGTACCCCTGGACCCATTTGATACCCCCAGGGCAATCTTGTCCCCCCAGAAAAAAAAACTTGTAACTCCGTCCATGGAACTGAAGTTTTTAGTTTTTCATTTATTTTATCCATATCTCATACTACAAAGGGCATTTAACAAGTAGGCCTTCTTATGAATCTGATTAAAAGTAGGTTTACTCCAGATATGTGACCTTGTATTAGAAATGCTTCAGTATATCCCAGACCAAAGAGATTTTTATATTAATATAAAATTTTTCACAACAAATTAACCCAACCTTTTATTCAAAATACTTTATTTTTCTCAATTTAAAAGTGATTATAGTCAAATTCACTCTAACAACTAATAGCTTTATTAACATTTGTTGATTCCAACTTCGCGTGAGCTACTAGTAATCACTAAACACTTTTAAATGTTTTAAACTTGCCTATAGTAGCACTTACTTTACTTGTTGAGGACGGGCGTTTCGGGAGATGTGTCTCTTTGTCAACTGAGTTACTGTCTGAGTTGACAAAGGGACACATCTCCAGAAATGGCCGTCCTCAACAAGCAAAGTAAGTGCTACTATAGACAAGTTTAAAACATTTAGAAGTGTTTAGCTTTATTATATACTAGAAACTGTTATACATATGTTAGTATGTTACACTTGCCTGTAGCAGCAATCACTTTTTTTTATTATTAAGAATGGTTGTTTCATGAGACATATCCCATTGTCAACTCATACTGTAACATACTAACATATATACAAGTTTTTTTTTCAAAATCTTAGTTTTTTTCAAAATCTTAGTTTTTTTTTAAATATTGTTCATGACAAGCTGGTTGTTAATCACTTATTACATTTTGAAATAACTTGTGACCAGATATTTTGTTAAATATAAGTTGTTAAATTGTTAACTTACTCTTGGAGGAAACGTTTTCGTCCAACAACTTCTTCAGCCTCACATTTCTGCCACTAGTATTGCTGCAGCTGTGCTTTTCGGTGCCAATTTTTGAAAATTATAAATGATGTGATAGAAGAGTATCTGTGGTCTGTGTTGTGTTTGTTCATTTAGGATGTCATTTTTATGTGAGTTGCTATGTTTGTATATTTCATATTGTTCTATTGTGTTTAATTTATGGTCTTTGTTGCATGTGTGGAGGATGCTCATGTTTTTTCCATAATATTGCATGTGTAGTTTTATTGTTCCTGTTTTATTACTATCTGTGTAGTGTATATTATGTTTTAGGCCTTTATTTAGTAATTCTATTTCTTCTGTGGTAAATGTGATGTTATTGTTGTTTTATTAAAAATGTGTTTTGGCTTTTGTTATTGCTGGATTATTATTTTTCTCATTTAAAAGTTTATTTATTTTCTATTTACGTGTCATGCTTTCTTGTATTGTTTTAGTGGCCCATATGTGTGATTCTGTAATTAGTTCGCAAGTGAAACCATGTCCGTTTGTGTTGGAAATTTTCAAATGTAATTGTAATAGTTTTAGGTTAAGTTTATATTTCTTTACATAAAGTAATTTTATAGATTGTTTAATGTACATTGTTTGTGCAAATTTAGTTGTTTGTATGGCTTCTTTGTTTATCTGTTTTATATTAACTTTAGCATATTTAGGTGTGATGTTATTTTTAAGACCCGTTTGGTTGAATTGAATGTGTGCCTGTGTTTTCCTAACCTTCAAAATTGTGGTCCGAAATTGTTGAACTTCTGCTTGCCGGAGCCATTAAATTTCAAAACGTTAGATTATATCACTTCTAACTTTCAAAAATTGGTACTGAAATACACAACTGCAGCAATCCTAGCAGCAGAAATGTGAGGCTGAAGATTCCTCCAAGTGTAAGTCAACAATTTAACATCTTATATTTAACAGAATGTCTGCTTGCAAGTAATTTCAAAGTGTAATAAATACGTACAAGTGTTTATAGTTGTAAACTAGTAGCTCAAGTGAGGAATAAATCAATAATATTTAATATATGCAATCTAGTGTTTAGAATGTTAACGTTAATTTATATGAAATAAAATAAATTTAGTTTATACATTATATTTATTTTTACAGGTGGTTATAATAAATAGGTCACTGAGTTATGCTTGAACACTTGCATCCTGCATTTGTACATACTGTCCATGAGTTGAGTATTAGAAGAAAAAAATGGAAATATCGTGGGGAAGGAAACGCAAATTTAGTTCTGGCTTTACCTCAGGTATTATAGTTTTCCAATTTTATTGAGTGGTATATTAATTATGTTAATTTGTATGTAAAAGTAGCTGTTGTATATTAACTATTGATATATATCATAGGCTACTATCGGTAATTTAATTTAACTCACTGAGTTTCATAGCAACACATTAAGCCAAATTTACACGGAGCCTATTGACCGTAGTTCTCACGAATAGGATGCACACTGGCAAACCGGGCCGATGACGTCAGCGGCACGTAGCCATACAATCAACACTACACACTTACATCTGTGTTGTTTCTTATTGTGCTGTGATTAGTGCTGTTGCTATTAAGTACCATTTTTTTAATTACCACTGGTATAGTTAATTGTGTATTTATTTATGTTTAGTGACTAGTTGCGTTAATATTGTTATGGTTTTATTTTACTAACAAGTTTGCTCTGAAAGCAGTGCAAGTACCTTAGGCCTTTTATATTTCAAATAACTACAATGCCTTGTTGCGCCATTGCGGGTTGTACAAACCACTCTGGCATTTTACTTGACTTAATTAAATAGCAAAAAACATACTGATTTGAAGTTTGCATATAAAATTGCAGAAAGTCACTTACTTGTCTCAGGAGGTGAAAGACAGAATGTAAAGAAAGCTGCCAAACTTCTTTCCAGAACAGTAGCTAGTGAATGTAGACAGTGAATTATGTTTTCCCTGGAAATGAGAATGTAGCATACTTTCTAAACATTCTTAATGATGGGTTTGATGTTTTGAATTTAAGAGTTCCTCGTCATCCAACTAATAAGCTGAAAAGTGCATGCGGCACTTGTCTGGAGGTACTTTTTAAATCAGATGTATGACCTATTCTCCACTTCTCGAGTTATAGGGAGAAAAACCGTGTTACCTTTTCAAGTAGGATGTATGGTTTCAATTTGTAATCCACAGGGGTTCAAAGAGTTGGTGCTTGAAAGATACAAGTACTTGCTAACATCCAGGGTTAATCAAGACAATGTAGAGTCATATTTCTCCCTAATCAGAGGCTTAGGCAGGTTCTACGAACATCCATTATCCACAACTGTGACTCATAGAATAAAACCATTATTATTCTCAAAAAGTGCAACTGAAATTTTAAAGACCGCCAACTGCACCAATGAACAGTGTCAAACACTTAGTGTTGCCGTCCTTAATGAAGTGGACTGTGTTGCTAAATATAGCGAAGAATGTGAGACGTCAAACACGGCGATGAATAACAGGGTAAGCAATCCAGGTGACCCTGAAGACCAAGAATTCAATTTAACTATCGATGGTTTAATAGAACAGTTGACAAGCATAAGAGAAGATGAACAAGAATGTATTGAATCTTTGTACTTATCAATAATATTAGCAGACTATACAGCGTACCGTGTTTTTAAGAAGGTGTCAATACATCTTTCAACTACGGAAATAAAATTGGACAATTCCACAACACACATTTGTGACTGGCTTAGGGATCTCTAGAGGTGGCCTAATCAATCCGTCTGCAGATTGGTTGATAAACTCGAAATTGAATTTCAAAAATTTCATGGAGACAGCCTTAATAAATGTGGAAAAAGTAATGAAATTGCTTTCAGGTAATATGAAGCCTAAATTTAGAAAAATTGACAAACTTGTAATTGAATGTTTCGTCAGAACACGTTCCTTCATAAGAATGAAAGCTATTAACCAAAATAAGAATGTGATAAGGACACTAACCCAAGAAAATACAGACAATATTCGAAGAAAAAAGAAGAAGATGAATACATTTCAAAGCTAATTTATTATTCAGCTGTTACATTAAGGCAAGTCTTACAACGACATTTCATGTAAAATTACAATGTTTAGATTTTGGCAGTAATATAATGTTAGGTATATCTTAATTTAGTTATTTAGATGCAACTTAATTTTTTGTTTACAAACATTTTACATTAACCAAATTATATCAGGTTATAAAACGAGTTACTTATTAATAAATGTAAAAAAATCCGTTTAGAAACAGCGTTTAAAAAAGGGTAATTAATTTAGTGTACACACGCACGCTATTGTATGCTAAAACAACACATTTGCCCCACGGCTCGGTGCCCGTGACGTCATGTGCGTGAGACCTACCGTCTTAGCCCATATCAAATAGATTATTTTAAATTTTGTTTTTAATAAAAAATTCTTTGATCTATTAGTTTTAAAAATGTATACAGTTGATGTAATTGGACTTCCTTATAATTCTGTAATTGTCACATTATTATTAGTTGACAAATTTTGATTGTTTTAATTACAACTGATTTCATACTATTTATCATTAAAAATTGTCTAATTTACCCTGCAAATCTATACTTTAACCCAATCTGTATCAAAATTTGTTCATCTCTTCCATGGGCTAAAACGTTGCTGTGAAAAAAAATATGTCTGGACTTTCATTTTTCACATTTGTTTGCATATTATTGATTATTCTGATTTCTCTCATAATATATAAATATAATATGAAAGTAGGAAACTTTGAAATTTATAAATTCTTGAGGATATGCTAATTTGTGTTTCAAACTAAGAAGGAGCGTGGGTTAACCAATATAAAGTCCACTTATTAAATAACTCTTGATTTCAATAAAACACTCAACTATTGACTTTAATAACTACGGCCTCTTGACTTTAGGATTACCAGTAGCTGCTTGAGTACATTTAACCAGGCATAGAATAATGTGGGTTCGGTGTTCAAGGGAAAAGCTCATCTGGTGGGGCTATGGCTTCAGGAGTATTTGTAATAACTGATGGTAGGGATGGTGTTTATTACACCGATTAGGCCGGTGTGAATCGGCACTCAATGCAGAGAAAATCTCTTCTATCTTCTAATACAATTTGAGCTCCTGGATACAAAATAAAGAAAGACGCGTTAAGGACTGCTATGATTTGTGCAAATGCTATTGCAAATACTCGTGCTCTTCTATTGCTGGCTATTGGTAAAAGTATGAAACGCACTTGCCTCAAGGACTTGAGTTGATCAGAGAGAAAGAACCCAAAAAAGGAAAAAGTCATTTTAATAATTGACTTATCCTGACATGATAGTATTTTTAACAAAATTGATGAAGACTTCCTGATTATGTTCTTTCCACCAAACGTAACAGCCCCTCTCCAATGAATCAGAATGTCATTCCGAAAACCAAGAGAATATACAGGAAATAATTGTTTTTCGGCTAATTTCGTTTAGAGAAATAAAGGCAATGTGATTTCTTCTACAAAATAATTAAACATCAAGGACTTTTGCTATATTATGGTGAGTGCTTGAGAAAATATAACAAAGGAAAATCTTATAAAAGCCTGTAATAAGCTATAGCCTATGCCTAACAACAATTAAATTAAAAATTAATAGCCCAGTAATAAAGAAAATTAAGAATTTACGATCATCGAAGAAATGATCTTTGTCAAGCTGTTCCTGATTTGAATAGTGTGACATGCCTGATGCAACAAAAAGAATCAACAGTTGAGAGAATGCTCCAATGTATAAAATTGATGGTGAAGATGAGATTCTTTCCATCATCACCGACAAAAACGAATCTGAAGATAGCAATGATGAAGTAAGTACAGATTTTTGATTTGCATGTCAATGCATTTACCGAATTAGAGTCAACTATGAATTGGTATGTAAAGCAATCCGAATGCCGCTTACCGCAATTGATGGTCTTGAAGCAAATTTGAAACTTTGTCATTGGTTCATAAGAAAATGTGTGACATTTTTTAAAATTTGACTGATTAGTACATTAGAATGTACATTTATTCGTACAATGTACTGTATTGTATGTTTATTGATACAATTCTTTTCTACTGTTTACTAGTAATTAAATAAACAATATTTTACAATCTAAAGCATTTCTCCCTTTTCTGTATTATAAATGATCGTTTTTTGCCATATTTTAGTGGTTGTTTTACAGTACTACTACAAACAGTATGAGTGTCTCAGAACATGCACTTGGCAGGCATATTTTTAATAAAATAGCAGAAGATAATCCCTACATAGTTCAACTTTCCAGCGTATAATAACATATTCACTAACAGTATATACTAATTTGATATTTGAAACAAATTTTTCATGCAATTTATGTCAACCTTTCTTTTATTCATTTTTATTGTAGGGTCATTTAAACCAAGGAGGGGAAATTTATTTCTACATTAATGACTTTTCATTAGTTTATGACTAACTGAACTTCAAATTTTGTAAAAACTTAATGAACAGAACATTTTCGATCGCTCCGTGGTGATCTTCATCAGTGTCTTCTCCATCAGCAGAGATCGCCACATAGCCATAGAAAATGTTCTGTCTCAGTAAGTTTTTACAAATTTACAAAATTTAAAGTTCGGATAGTCATAAACTAATGTTAAAGTGATTAAATAATATTCAATTCTAAACTGTATTCCTCATTTTAATTTTCCTTTGCACTGTTTATTTAAGGCTTAACTTTAATGTCAGTGTTCATTCAAGTACTGGAGTCATCAGCAGCTGATGGCAAATGGTATTAATCAAGTTGTATTCATCTTCATTTACATCACTTTGTTAAGTTTCTGACTTATGGTTTCTATGTCCTCCAATATGCCCCTTATTAGTAAAAGTCCCTCACGAAAATTTAGTTTCATATAAAATTTCTACAAGAAATCTTTTAAATTGATTGTTGCATATTAGACACTGCCTTCAGGAATTAAATATTATAATAAAACATTTCATATTTGTTGATTACATCTTCACCTAAGCTACTAGTTGCCTAGTAGATGCCTAGTACTAGATGCCTAAGCATCGTCAGTGGAGACGATGGTAAGTGGTGCAAGATGTTATGGAGTGGATGCGACCACTTGTGGTTGGATAAGTTCCATGTTAACAAAACGGAAGCATTTCTGTAGAGGTGGCAGGGGAGGTCAGAAGGGCGGAGACAAGTCTGGGCTGTGCACGGGGGGGGGGGGGGTTCTCTCTCCTCTGTTGTGGTGCCTAGTGGTTGACAGCCTTATTGAACTCCTGAATGAACAGGGGTACTTCTGTCTAGGATATGCGGACGACATAGTTGTCCTGATCCTGGACAGATTCCCTGATACAGTCCTTGAGGTAATCAGAAATCCTCTACGACTGATTGAAGAGTGGTGTAAAAAGGAGAACCTTAGGGTAAATCCAAAAAAGACTGCTCTCATTAACTTCACCAGACAGCGAAAAGATCTGACTACTAGGATCCCCTGCTTGTTTGGTGAATACCTTGAGTTTGTGGGGGAGGTGAAGTACCTGGGAGTTACTCTGGACAGGAAACTCACCTGGAACTCACATCTTGAGAGGACAGTTAACAGGGCCAAAAGGGCACTGATGACTGTGAGAAGAATGGTGGGTAAAAAATGGGGACTGAAGCCATCAATGATGCACTGGATGTATCTGAGGGTGATAAGACCTATGATTACCTATGGAGCTCTGGTGTGGTGGACTAAGGCCAACCAGGCACAGACAAGAGCTAAACTGAGCTCTATCCAGAGATTGGCCTGTCTGTGCACACTGGGAACGATGTCAACTACACCAGGTGCAGCAATGGAAGTAATGCTTAACCTCCCTCCCCTTGAGCTTGTCTTTAGGGGAGAGACAAGGCTGGCGGCATGGAGATTGCGCAACTCGAGCAACTGGGCTAACCTCCCAGATGTCTCGGGACATATGAGTATCGAGTGCGTGGTCAAAGAACTCGTCTTGGAAATGGGCAGTGACCACATTACTCGAATGTTTGCACCTGACCAGGTCCACCAAACTATGATCGAATGGTCAGGGACGTTAACATCGGGAGCTCAGATCTGGTACACAGATGGCTCCAAGATGGACTTCGACACTGGAGCGGGGGTGTATTGTAAAAACCCAAGGGTAGAACTAGTTTTTTCCTTGGGGAGGCATACCTCTGTCTTTCAGGCCGAAGTATATGCTATAAATGCCTGTCTGGGAGAGATAGCGAGAAGGGAAACACACGGGACCCGGATTGCTATTTTCTCCGACAGTCAGGCAGCAATTAAGGCACTAAACGGACATGTGGTCATCTCGGCCATAGTCAGGGAGTGCCTAAATAACCTACAAGCCCTGGCAAGGCACAATCAAATCAGGATAGGTTGGGTGCCAGGGCATAGGGGAATACTTGGAAATGAAGCCGCAGATGCGCTGGCCAGGGAGGGGTCTTCGACTCCCCTGATTGGACCGGAGCCTGCGGTAGGTATTTCCAAATCCATGGTCAAGATGACAGTGCGAAGGTGGATGGCTGAAAGACACTGTGAGCACTGGATCAGGGCTGAAGGGATGAGACACAGTAAGCTAACCCTTAGGAAACCTTCCTTGGGGCTGCAGAAGAGTCTCATCTATCTGTCTAGGCAGGAATTGAGGATAGCCACAGGTCTACTTACGGGACACTGTAGACTAAGGAAACATTTGCATAAAATGGGTGTCTACAAAGATGAACCAGTGTGCAGATTATGCGGGCAGGAACTGGAGACTGCCACACACATTATTTACAGATGTGAAGTACTTGCTGAGAGGCGCTTCAACCTCTTTGGTGATGGAACGGCTTTGGTGGACGCTGAAGGTAAAACTCTAGTCAGAAAACTCCTAAACCTGGTAAGAGGGAAGGGGTTATTTGACTAGATCAGGGAGGTAAGTACAATATACCTTAAGGTAGCAGTGCTTCGGGCAGTTCAAACCCGCTTCCAAGTTTAAAAAAGAAAAAGCTACTAATTTTTAACTAAAAACACTTGTAAATTGTTACACTTGCCTATAGCAGCACCTACTTTATATTGTTGAGGGCGGCCGTTTCGGGAGTTGTCAACTTCACGGTCTGAGTTGACAATGGAACACATCTCCCAGAACAATATAAAGTAAGTCCTCAACAATATAAAGTAAGTGCTACTATAGGCAAGTGTAACAATTTACAAGTGTTTTTAGTTAATATAACACTAATAAACAAAACATTAAAATGTAACTATACACGACATCCAGTATTTACACATAACTACATATTTTGATATACATAGATACCAATGTTACATAAATAACTACATCTTACATAGATAACAATCTCACACTTTCATTGATGACAGGGCCTGTACTGGGTGCAAATATCTAAACAATGCAGTGGAGGCATTACAAAAACTACCCACAAACAACTGACACTTGAACAGGGTAGCAGGTGAAACTAGTCTGTTTATTTTAATAAACTAATGTAGTGAGATTTAGAGTAAACTTTTACTATTGTGCATGAACTTGATTATTAAATTTGTCAAAGCAAACATCTGGATCACAGTAATATAAAATTTTTCTCCAGCTCCATGTTTTCCAAGAGTTCCTTTTCAGTAGATAGCAATGACATCTGCTCTTATCCTTGTTTGGATCTATTGTACATGTGAATTATTTTATGTGCTAAAATACTTCTCTCTACTGTCGCATTAGTTGAAGATGTGCAGGTAGATTAACTAAGCTGAATCTTCATTACAAGCATTTTCTAATTGCTCTTCATATGAAAAGTGTATTAACGCCTGACGATTTTCGTCTTGGAAAGTAACAATTCCATGTATCTCACTTAGTTCATTTTTAAGTCCTTATTGGTGAAATATTTTTGGCTAAATTTTCTTAAACTACAACAATAAATTCTCAGAGAAGAATTTAAACTTTGTTTATTAAACAAAGTCTTAAACTTTGTGGGTTTAAAAGTTCAAACAGGCTATTATATAAGATTTAGTTATTTTAATAAATACCTGCCACTATTTAACAGTAGGGGGGGGGGGGAATAGTGCTACGTTACATGGGATTGAGGGGGGCAGAAATGACACAAAAATGTTATGTTAAATTTGTAGCCCCTAACCTTTTATTCAATAACAATTTATTTTTTCCACTTAGATTTTTTCTTCTTAGGTCTTTTCTTGGAAACTCACACTGATTATAAGCTTATTTTAGAAATGGTCACACCCAGGATGTCTTTGCATCCCCTTAGCATATTTACCCCTTTCTCCCTATTACTTCCTATAGTTCATAACAAACATAAATAGCTTTCAAACAAATTTAAAGGAAATTGCAAGTTTCAAGTGTTTTCCATAATGAACATGGCTAATGGAACAGAACTTATTATTGTTTATTGCTTGTGGAGTAAATAACATTTAATGACACACACACACACACACACACACACACACACACACACACACACACACACATTTTAATCGATTTTGTTATTGGAAAACAAGAAAGAAATCTTTTGTTTCAGTTTAACTTATTTATTTTCTACTGCTGAAAACATATGTATGTATTTTGTTCGATGTACAAGAGTGTAGAGTATCAGCTGGGAAATTCCACTGATGTAGTCGATAAAGCAAAGTTTCAATAATAAAATATTGAATTATAAATAAACTTCAAGATCAACAACTAATTTAAAAGTACTAATTTTACACTACTTAACTAAGTAAATACGTAATTGCTTACTTGCTGACGCGTTTCAAAACGATCGTTCCTTTTTCGAAGCTAACCTTCTATTAGTGGCTTATGGCTCTTTACAAACGGTATGACAGGGTTGGATTTATGACATTAGGTGAGGTGTCGGCGTCTTGTGTGATGTATTTGAAAAGGCTGTTGGCTTCAAAGTGTGTGTGATCATGTAATATGTTTTCTTTATCTGTTACGTAGTGTTTGTAGATTTCATATTTTTCTAAGGTTGTTAGTTTTTTACTCTGTTTTAATGTGTGTAGAATATTTAAATTAGTGTGTATGTCGGTATGTGTATGTTGGGTGTTATTTAGGTGTTTTGCGTAGCTGGACTTAGGGTTTGTTTGTTTTGTTTGGGTAATGTGTTCATCGAAGCGTGTGTAGAATGACCTGCCGGTTTGACCGATGTAAACAAAACAAACAAACCCTAAATCCAGCTACGCAAAACACCTAAATAACACCCAACATACACATACCGACATACACACTAACCTAAATATTCTACACACATTAAAACAGAGTAAAAAACTAACAACCTTAGAAAAATATGAAATCTACAAACATTACACAACAGACAGGGAAAATATACTTAATGACCACACACACTTTGAAGCCAATAGTCTTTTCAAATACATCACACAAGACGCTGACACCTCACCTAATGTCATAAATCCAACCCTGTCATAAATCCAACCCTGTCATACCGTTTGTAAAGAGCCATAAGCCGCTAGTAGAAGGTTAGCTTCGAAAAAGGAACGATAGTTTTGAAACGTGTCAGCAAGTAAGCAATTACGTATTTACTTAGTTAAGTAGTGTAAAATTAGTTTAATCAGTGAATTCAAGATGATTACATCAAGAAACTTTAATTTAAAAGCATTAGCTGTTTTGCTTTTGATTAGAAATAATTGTGTTTCACTTATCAGTTTAATTTTTAAAACATAATAAATTTAGGATGGAAAAAATCAATAGCATTTTACAATATGCTGTTGGAGACATTTATATGATAATGTTATTTAATTACAGGAAAGAATCATATTACGTCTACACAAATGTCGACGAGATGCAGTTTTCACACCAGAGATGCAAAAAGAGGAAGAACAAAGAGTTTGGAGGGAAGCATTGTTTTGTTCTACTGTGATGGCACCACTACTAGGAACAGCTTATATCCAACCACCAATACCAGCTTTCATTAGTGCTTCAGAAATAAGCCAATTAAATCAGGAACTTCTTAGTCAGCGACCAGGTAAAGTAACATAAAATTTTGTATTGATGATCAAACTAACAGAACAAAATTTTACTTAATACACAAAATAAACTGATCATATGCAACATAATAGTAAATTTGTAATGGTATTTATAAAACTGAATTTCCAGATTTTACTAAACACAGTAGAACATGGATAATTCGAACGTGTTTTATTCGAAATTGCTGATAATTCAAAGTTTTGGGCGAGTCTTTTGAACTTTATATGGTACCCATGTAGTTTAACAAATAAAAATTTAATTTTAAAAAAATAGGTTTAAAGATGGAAATTTGAAAATTAAAAACAATTATATATATTGTGCAACTATTCTTTGAGTTTAGCTTGTGAGGTTATGTTAAAACAAATAAAATACACAAATCTCACAAATGAATAATTTATTGAAGTAAATTAAGTTCCATTGACTTGACTGCCTTATTTATACAACTATTCTTTGAGCTTAGCTTGTGAGGCTATGTTAAAACAAATAAAATACACAAAACTCACAAATTAACCATTTATTGAAGTAAATTAAGCTCCATTGACTTGAGTGTCTTATTTATACAACTATTCTTTGAGGTTAGCTTGTGAGTAAGATTTCTTAGTAGTAACATTCACTGATGATGATGACTTTGTCATTGAAATGCATATGAGTCAATAAATGATTAATTTGTGAGTTTTGTGTATGTCTTATTTGTTCTTTATATTGTGGTTGTTTAAATAGACAGTATAGTGTCTATTAAGATTCGGTAAATCTACTAATAGTGTCGAATGTGAAGAATAATATTAATTTTAAACAATTAATAATTTAGATTTAGTATAGTATCGGTGAAGATATCTTTGTTTAGAATAAGTAATATTGTTTAAGTTTAATCTCAAAGAATATCTTTGAGAAGAACTTTTAAAAGTGAACAATGCCATTATTCCTTAAACAATGTCTTTGAGTAAAATACCTTTATTCTCAAGAAAAAGTTACTTTTTCATCAAAGGTTTTATTCCATTATTCATTGAGAACACTTGATGAGTAGTTGATTAAATTCCAGTATTTCTTTTTACCTTCTGTTTAAAGGGTATTGGTAGATTTGGTACTCGTCTCAATAGATGAGGAGCTATTGTTTCCCTAGTTGAGTAGTAAAAGTTCTTCTAATCAACATGTTATAAGTGTTTGAGCGGAAGAATTTTTGGGCATTATTTTTACCTATCCACAGAACACAGTTAAAGGTCAACAGTTACATGAATTAACAAGGAATGGATGCAGTATTTCCTCTGTTTCTACATATACTTCATGACCATCTTTTTCTAAATCAGATCTGTGGTTACTAAAATGTTCACTGGAAGGATATGATTGTTCTGATGTGATGTCTTGTAAATCACTGAAATTTTCTTTATCACTTTCAGCAAGCTATGGCAAAATCTTTAAATAATTTTTCATAATGTCGTAAATAAATAACAACGAATATTATTACAATAAAATATATTACTGTAATATTATTACAGTAAAACATAACACAAAATCCGAATAATACAACCTTACAAAACACTATAAACCAACTTTAAACACTTATTTACTAGAATAAGTCAAAACAATTTCTGAAAAAAAGACACACTTGATCGGTCCCTTGGCTAGAATGAATCTAACGTTAGCAGTAACGCTATCGGACTTAACCACCCTCTCCCCCGCCGACTGTGGGAGTTCCAACTTTCACCTAGGTATTTCTGTCCACTCAGATCAACAACCTATGAAAATAACTAGAATTGCAAAATTCTAACCTCAAACCTAATGGTTTTAAATAAAAAATACTAAAATTGTTAGATTCAACCTAAGAGTGGGACTGATCGCGGGTTAATAAATGAAAGTCCATGTTAACTGAAGGCACTGTACTATTTCGTCCATACTAACCATTCTGAGAGGTTCGTATGAGTCATGTTCCTTATGGGGAGGAATTAAAAGTATTTCTCTAATCATATAAACAAGACATGTTACATATCTGATTATACATAAATAATCATTTTGATAAGCAATTGCTAATCACAGAAATAATGCATATGGTATTTTTTTTTGCAGTTTATAAATATAGGAATATCCTGAAAAACACCTTATTATAGATTGTAAAAATCGAATTTTTAGTACAATTAATTATAAGTGTATTTATATTTATATAAAAATAATAATTACTTAAATTATTATATTGCTTCTATATATATCTGATTTTTGTTTTTGTATGTTTAACAGAATTTCGTCATCACAAGACTGTTAAATGTGGCTGTTTGAATATCTACCCAGACTATGCATTACTTCCAGAGCGTCTCTACTATAAATTGATTACTTCATCTTTTGATCTTCCCGTAAACACTAATAATATAAATTCAAATAACTCATTAGATCTAAATATATCTTCACATTTGCTCTGTCCAAAGCTAGAAAAATGTATCAGTATGTTTGACATAAGAGATTTTGACTGTGAAAGAAAAGGTAATGAAATAGAAACAGTATCAAGAAATTCAACTCTTATATGCGAAGAGGAGAAAAAGAGTTTAGGCACATACGCCAATATCGCTCCAAAATATCCTACTTTGCTAAATAGTGTTAACAATAGGGTCTCTCCCATTATAAGAAATAATTCTAAAGATTGTAATAGTAAATCTCATCAAAATGTAATTTTAAATTTATTAGAATCTACTCCTACGTTTTGTGTGGAGATTAAGCCAAAGCAAGGATGGATTCCACCTGTAGATAGACGATTCTCCAAGTGCACATTTTGTCTCAACCAATACCTTAAGGTAAACAGGACAAATTACTGCTTTTAATTAATTTTCACAACATTTTTAATAATTTAATGTATGATTTTTCTTAAGGCTGGGCCTTAATTATAAATACACTTTTTTAAACATTAATTTGGTTTTAATATTACAGTAGAACCTCTCTAATTCATCACATTCGGGATTAAGGGGGTGGCGAATTTGAGAATAAGATGAATTACGGAAGTTGTGAAATTGACATGTAATTGTGGGTAAAGAAAGCACATAAATACGTAAATAGATATGTAATGTAATTATTGTTGTACTTACATTATTTATGTCCACGAAAACTCAACAACACTATTACGCAACATTATAAAACACTAGTAGCCTGCAGTATAGTTTGTAATTACAAATACAGTAGGTTACTCTATTTTCATAAAAGACGTTAGAAAACATATCATACTACCTTGTAAGAACAATAACACTAGCAAGAAAAATAGGGTGTAATAAATCTATTTAATTTTTAGCTTAGAAAAAAAGTTTTCAGAGCTTTAGAAAAGCTTAGTTCATTTTCTTTTGAACTAAACAGTTTTTTTCAGATGGCGCCTATACTACATGACAATTCAGGTGATGTTTGTTATTACAGTGATGAATTATAGAAGGTGACGTGTTAAAGAGGTTTTACTGTATTTGTTTTATTCAGTAACTAATATTTATTATTTTCAGCTTAAACAAGAACATATATTGGGGAAATAGCTCTTTTATATTAATCAATAGATATTTCAAAAGTTATAATAGTTATACATTCAATTTTTGTATACAATTAACTATATATAATTTCTAAGACAATTTTACCTATTAGAGAGATGAGAAAATTAATTTAATTTGTCTAATTTATTTCATTGTATGCGCAAAAGCTAAAAATTTTCCAAAGAATATACCAAAATCATCTTTACTCACAAAATAGGTATAACATAAAAGTTTAACAGTTGTTTACATTTTTACTGATTTATATAGCAAGGAAGGTTTAGCATCCCTTACTGTTTCTGGTAAAAAAAACTCTATTGATAACAACTCTTTCTCTCACAATTAAAATTCTCTATTTTTGTTTACTCTTAAAGAGTTAAACCAGTGTGACCGTTATCACTTAAAAAGTATAGAAAAAGATTGCGAAATTAGATAGAATTAAAGACGAGACATGAAACCACCTTATATACAGTAATGGATAAAGTGGCATCACTTGTCATGCATGACTTGATGAGGGATTATGGTATAGGGGAATCACTTGTCATGCATGACATAATGAGGAATTATGGTATAGGGGCATCACTTGTCATGCAAGACAATGAGGGATTATGGTAAAGGGGCATTACTTGTCATGCATGACTTGATGAGGGATTATGGTATAGGGGCATTACTTGTCATGCATGACTTGTTGAGGAGTTATGGTATGTATAATATAGTCTGTATATAAAGTAGACCTCTCTCTACCAGGGTCATAAAAAGCATTTTACCCCTGATTGTGTGTGTGCGTGAATGTGTGTGTGTGTTTGTGATATTTAACGTTATCTATTATTATTCCAATGCAGTGGCTTTATAGAGTTACTATATGTTAATTGTAAACAATTATTCCACCAATAAGTGCAGTCAATTTTTACTTTGTGATGAGGCACCTTTTGGTCACTTGACCATTGTCGTATCACTGAATAATTTGTATGAGTTATTTTCCGGTCCGTGATGTTGATGCTTGTTATTGTCGTCATATGCGTTTTGTCATGTGTTCCATGTATGATAGTTTTGAGTGGTGTGTCGTCTGTATATGTTGTCTGTTGGTTAATTAGGTTATTGTGTTTGTTTTTATAAATGTGGTATTTTTCTAATGAGATTAGTTCGTTTAGAACCAAAAAAATAAATAATCCACGGATACTCAAAAATATCACATGGAATACACCACAAAACGCATATGAGGACAACAACAAGTACCAACATCACGGACCGGAAAATGATATCAGCAGAATAACATCCAGTGAATGATTCGATAATGGTAAGTGACCGATAGGTGCCTCATCACAAAGTAAAAAATGTTTGCATTTGATGGTAGAATAATTTTTTACAATTAGTATGTATATATATATATATAATCGTATTTTATTATTTGCAACAGAAATTAAAATAAAGAACACAACTGAGTTTCTCTGTACAAGTATGTATGTTTATTCCAAATATCATGTTCCACAGATTTGTATGTTGTATAACTTATAATATAAATACCTGCGAACGGAGAAACAAAATTTAATGTTCTTAATTATTTTGGTTTATATTAATGTGTCGCAACAGCGTTCATTCAATGTTATCTATTATTTTTAATAAATCAATATTTCACTTAACAACCATATTTCAACTTTTCTGACAACAAACATACATACATACATATATATATATATTTATAGGTTAGTTTTGGTTGGTAAAAATTATTTAGATTTTTTGGGTAGGAGACTGACAGACTTACCTTGGTAAGAGTCCACTCTGTAGTCTTGAAATAGAAACACATATTATGTGTTTCTATTTCAAGACTACAGAGTGGACTCTTACCAAGGTAAGTCTGTCAGTCTCCTAGTCCAAAAACTATATATATATATATATATATATATATATATATATATATATATATATATATATATATATATATATATATATATATATTTAGGTTAGTTTTGGTTGGTAAAGATTATTTAGATTTTTTGGACTAGGAGACTGACAGACTTACCTTGGTAAGAGTCCAAACTGTAGTCTTGAAATAGAAACACATAAAAGCACTTAAACAATGATATATTTCAACCACACAGTGGTCTTTGTCAATCGAAGAGAAAACACAAAAAGAAATATGAGAGAATGAAATAAAATAAATATAAGTTGTAATCACAGATTGTGTAGAGTAGAAATCAGATGTCACAGATGCACAGATTAAAGATATATATATATATATATATATATATATATATATATATATATATATATATATATTGTTTCCATGAGCATATGAGTGATTATAGTTTATATAAGTCTGTCAATGGAAAAGAGATAAGGCTATTAACAAAAACAAAAACAAAAAAAAAACAAAAAAAAAAAAATGAATGGATTTATCTGATGTTGAGGTTAGGGGATTCTCTGGACTTGGTATACCACTGGTATGATAGTTCCCACCTTCTCAGTTCTGAGGGATTGCAATCAGGGGGGAGTGATTTAATTATTTTTGTGGTATAGCAGTCATCAAAAGTTGTGATGTTGTGACTCGCAGCATGTTGAGCTGTTGGTCTATCCATATTCATAATTTTAACATCATGTCTGTGGCCATTCATTCTGATATTCAGACCACCCGTGGTCAGGCCTATTTACTGTGCTGAGCAGAGTTTACATTGTAGCTGGTATATGACATTTTTCGATGTACAATTATGATGACCCTGTATTTTGAAGACCATTTTTGTTGTTTGGCTGTTTGCTGAGGGGTGTATTGGACACGTCTTGCATCTAGGTCTATTGCATGGGAAGGAGCCATGAGGAAGTTTGTGTGGTTTCTCTGCATCAG
This sequence comes from Prosapia bicincta, assembly GCA_036971475.1. Classification (NCBI taxonomy): domain Eukaryota; kingdom Metazoa; phylum Arthropoda; class Insecta; order Hemiptera; family Cercopidae; genus Prosapia; species Prosapia bicincta. The sequence continues at coordinate 238,370,296 of JBAIZL010000002.1, forward strand.
GGTCTGGTAGTTTAGGATGTACTAGGATTTTTTTCAAGTTGGGAGGTTGCTTGTACCAAATTTGCGGTGGATCGGTGAAAAGATTTTTGGTGTAAACGGAAGCTTGAAGAATTTTGAAGCCATCTCTCAATATCTTGTTGAGTTTATGTAGACCAGGATGGTAGTCTGTTATTAAAGACAGTTTATTTTGTTCTGTTTGTGGTTTATGGTGAACCGAGGATTGTGCTGAATGAATTTGGTTTTCAATGAGTTTTTTTGGGTATCCTTTTCTCTGGAAGGCTGTTGATATCTTTCTATTAAAATCTTCCAATTCCCTATCATTCAAACAGATTCTCTTACCCCTGATTGCTTGACTGTATGGAATGGATCGTTTTATGTTTATTGGGTGGTTGCTGTCGAAATGGAGATATTGTAGGTGGTTTGTCGGTTTGATGTGAATTCCTGTGTTGATATTTCCATTCTGGAGTGTTACCTCTACATCCAAAAAGGTGATGGCTGATGTAGATTTCTCCCAGGTAAATTGAAGTGTGGAGAATTGTGTCAGGCTGTCTAAAAATGCCTCAAGTGTTGAAGCACCCTGTGTCCAAATTAGGAAGATGTCATCTATATATCTATACCAACATAATGGCTGGTGTGTTTGTGTCTTTAGAAAACTTTCTTCCAACAATCCCATGTACAGATTTGACAAAGATGTACGATTGACAAAGACCACTGTGTGGTTGAAATATATCATTGTTTAAGTGCTTTTATGTGTTTCTATTTCAAGACTACAGTTTGGACTCTTAGGTAAGTCTGTCAGTCTCCTAGTCCAAAAAATCTATATATATATATCGCAATATGTATTCTT
>JBAIZL010000002.1:238373642-238376142 GCA_036971475.1 Prosapia bicincta
GGCATAATACTAAAACTCCATATTGAACCTTGCAATACAACCCTTTTTAAAGGATAGCCATCAGTTATTGAATTAGTGCAAAGATTTTCAGTGTCAGAACACATTATATTTGAGATAGACCATATTCACAGCATAATACAAAAATACCTTAAACCATTGGAAATTAAAAATTAAATTTTTCAAAGATTGAGTGGACTATCTTCTACCACTATATGCAGTAATAAATTCTATACAAGTTTTGTAAAAATTGTACTTAGTGGTTAATCATTTAACTAAGTTAGTATACTTTAAACCTAAATGTAACACATTTTTTTATATTAAGGTTTGCGTATTTTTTCATTTACTTTAAAAACTACTGTAGTTGCAGGTTTTGGATTTGCTTTAATCAATTTATCGGTTCAGTTTATATAAAATCCGCTAAACTTTATATCTCAATTAACTTCCTAAAAGTTTCAGTATTGCTGTATCAAACGAGGGATCTTAAGTCTGGACAAAATCTTTTGTCTGCTGTAACTCTTTAACGAAGGCTTTCCAGATTTGTGCTTATATGATCTTTTTGCATTACTTTTACCTGAGGAACAAGCTCTGAAAGTTTCCCCACTTTTTCCTATGGCACCCTCCAGTCCCGTAGCCAATGTTTGGGGTTGGGGCACAACCCAGAGGGTCAGGGGGTGATGCCTTCCTGGGGAAATAATTGACGTTTTTATCTCTAGGAAACATATTTTATGGTATTTTGGCACTAAAAACCTAGCTCTGTTTTATAGGCTAACATTTTTCTCCTAAAATTAATTGGTTTGGAGGGGGCACGTGCCCCCTGTGCCCTCTCGGGCTATGCCCCTGGCACCCTGTTTATTAAACTAAATTATTTTCCTCTTTAGATATTCTTTGAGATTTTTAAATCTAGAAAACTGAGTTAGGTACAACATGCAGCTATAATAGATGATTATAGATGTGGATTAAAATATTTGATTCAAAATGTAACATGAAGCTTGCCAATGGGAAAATAGGTTAGCTCTTGCCAAGATTAAGTCAGCTGAATTAAGCTGGGATGAAACAAGCTTTTACAGTGCTTGTGAACCTGGTATTCAACCTTATTGTCCCATAAATCATGATACTAATGTAAGTTGTAATTTACAGATGTAAAATATGTATATTATATTTACATTTCTTACGTAACACATTTGAAGTTATTAATCTTGTAATGTGCTTTTGCAGTTAGAAAACCACGCTGTTACAGTTCGAAGTGAGTACTGCCCATTGGAGCTATTCTCGGGGTAAATTGACTATTTCTTCAACTAGTATAAGTTTATTAAAACTAGAAACATACAAGGGCAGCTCCAGGATAGACTTTTGGGGAGGGGCACAATGGCAGGTAAAGGTTTCAGGTTAAAAAATTTCAAAAATAAAGGGCTGGAAATGACATTTTTACCTATTTTTGTACTTAAAAATCACAGTAAATTTGGATTTTTTCATCAAAACATGCATTTTACCTGAACCTGCACAGATACCAAAATGATTATTTTCTACATAATACAAAATATTGTATAACTTCCATTGTTTCATCAAACGGATCGGTCTGACGAGGATGACGCGGAGTCATAGTGCACAGACTGTTAGTACAGCCTAGCCTAGTGCGCGATTTGTAACATGCCAGTGTTTATGCTGGGTGGAACTACCAATGTTATCAGATAAATTTCTACACCCAACATTACATAAATGTAAAAACAATATACATTGCCTTAAAATAAAATTCAAATGAAAAATACATTTTTATAAGTAAACTTGGATAAATTTAAATGTATTCTGAATATGAAAAATATATTTCTAAAAAAAAATTAGCCTAATTCTTGGGGGTTGCAATTGCCCCTACTGCCCCTCCACTGGAGCCACCCTTGACAACAGTAGTATGTAGATACAACACTTCAATATGTAGATTATAAAACTGATGAGGCAGTGTAATAAAGATATATTTTTTTGGAACTGCCTATTTTTCGAATTTTTATATAATACAAACTATTATTTACATTAAAAAACTATTTAATAAAGAGTAATAAAGAAAATGAATTAGAGTCTTGAGAAAAAAGTTTTCTCTCATAATAGAATTATCCTTCATATATTTTCTTTAATAATGTTTCCTACAAAGGTATGGATTTGTTACAAATGAATCAAGCATTATTAATTGTAGAATGAATAAGAAATACAAGCAAAACAAGGTATGAATTCTATTAAATATGATTCTTTTTATTTTACTCATATAATAGGACAGACTGGTGCAATACAATCCTGATTTTCTAAGCTATTCAAGAAAATGTTCACTTTTACATCATGTTTGCTTAAATTATGTTTGTTGTGTAAGAACAACAAAACATTAAATGCTGTTACACTTGCATATAGTAGGCCTTACTTTTGTAAGTTACGGTCTAAGTTGACATCTCCCGAAACTGGCATCCTCAACAGTTTTAAAAGCAAGTGCTACTTTATTATAAAAGCAAGTGTAAAA